>UESW01004683.1:60860-459242 GCA_900491605.1 Calamus simplicifolius | reverse complement strand
CCCAGTACTCGCGAACCGACACCGAAGATTTTAGCGCGACGACACCCCAGCTCTTGGCAAACGACACCCTAGCTCTTGCGCGGCGACACCCGAAAGGCGGAAACCTACGAGACATCCCAGTACTCGCGAACCGACACCGAAGATTTTAGCGCGACGACACCCCAGCTCTTGGCTAACGACACCCTAGCTCTTGCGCGGCGACACCCGAAAGGCGGAAACCTACGAGACATCCCAGTACTCGCGAACCGACACCGAAGATTTTAGCGCGACGACACCCCAGCTCTTGGCAACGACACCCTAGCTCTTGCGCGGCGACACCCGAAAGGCGGAAACCTACGAGACATCCCAGTACTCGCGAACCGACACCGAAGATTTTAGCGCGACGACACCCCAGCTCTTGGCAAACGACACCCTAGCTCTTGCGCGGCGACACCCGAAAGGCGGAAACTACGAGACATCCCAGTACTCGCGAACCGACACCGAAGATTTTAGCGCGACGACACCCCAGCTCTTGGCAAACGACCCTAGCTCTTGCGCGGCGACACCCGAAAGGCGGAAACCTACGAGACATCCCAGTACTCGAACCGACACCGAAGATTTTAGCGCGACGACACCCCAGCTCTTGGCTAACGACACCCTAGCTCTTGCGCGGCGACACCCGAAAGGCGGAAACCTACGAGACATCCCAGTACTCGCGAACCGACACCGAAGATTTTAGCGCGACGACACCCCAGCTCTTGGCAAACGACACCCTAGCTCTTGCGCGGCGACACCCGAAAGGCGAAACCTACGAGACATCCCAGTACTCGCGAACCGACACCGAAGATTTTAGCGCGACGACACCCCAGCTCTTGGCTAACGACACCCTAGCTCTTGCGCGGCGACACCCGAAAGGCGAAACATACGAAGGCAAACATATGAATACATCGAGGACACTCCTGCTCGCAATATAAAATTTGTGCATTTGCATTAAATATTAATCAGTGTTAATATGAATAAATTACATTCAATTTTCATTCAAAGAAGAATAAAAAAATTAAGAACATTTTTCGACAATGTCGCTAATCTTTTTGTTCAGGCCCTCTCTCAATATCGTCGCAGCTAAGTGTCGCCGGTAATCTCTGACTTCCTCATCCATGAAATCCATCTTCATATCAGGATTGTCCCGTCGAGCAAGACATTCCATGTATCTCAGACAGTATAGGCCGCAATCCAGCGATCCGGTCGGTTGGCTTGGGCAATCCGAAATATCTTCCATCGGCCAATCCATCGCTTCCTTCTTATCGCAGTAGATATGGAATATGTGGCCTAGAATTGTATGCCATTTCCTTGCATTGGCCTTGTACTTCGGGTTGCGTTTCATTGAATTCAGGTGCATGAACACCTTTCTTTCCATGTCGACAGCAACCAAATGCCAGTGCGAGTTATCAGAGTTTATTATGGTGAAAAGAAACCGGAATTGGGCCTTATCTTCATCCGATACATTGTCAAATATCGCAGCCCCTGATGTTCCAGCAAGTTCATGAGCAGGTGATGAGGAAGTCAGACATAGAGCAGATACGAAAACTGATGCAATTATGCACTTATGGTATCGGTCAGGATGCTCTGCCCAGTTGCGCATCAGAAACTCCTGGCCGCAATCAATTATCTGCCAATGCAATGTAAAACGATTAATATAATTCTAAAATCAACAACTAGAACATGTTCCTTGATATACTTACATCATCTATTATCATTTCATTGTTAATGAGATCTTGAAGATTTTTTCTTGTTACAACGCCAGAAAACATATTTGTGTAGACGATCTCGTCGGTTTGTCGCTCGCTCAAAAAATTTTGAATAATTATTTGGTCATCTTCGACCGTTGTGTTGGGCTTTGACGTGCCCACTGTCTTCGCCGACTTTTTAGGACGGGTTGTCTCATAACATTCTCCGACGACCGTGGATGCCTTACGCTTCCTCGGCTCTTTTTTAATCCTCCTAACAAGCGAAGGCACTCCAATTATTTCTAAGTCCATATTGTCATCCTTTGGCGCAGGGGTGCCAAGTTTATTATCGGATATGGACTCATCTTTATTTTCATTCCCATGCTCTGTTTTATCAGCCAATGAATCCCCCTCCAATCTCTTCTCCTCTGCTTTTGCATTCCCTGTCTCAATTGGAAACTCGGATGAATGGTCCTCCTCCATCTTCTTCTCCTCACTATTTCCATTACCAGGCTCGCGGAGGACCAACTCCAGGGAATGCACCTTCTCTGTTTTCTCGTCTCCCTTGTCCTCCTCATTTATTGCATTACTTTCCTTTCTGACCAGTGAACTGAGGAGGCTCTCAGCAATGGACAGCCTGTGCCTGACATCGTCGAGTTGATCCTTAACGCACTCCAATTCAGTCCTCAACTCGGCGCATCCTGCGCAGCTATCCGTTGGTTGAGGGGCGCAGGTATCTGTTGGTTGAGGGGATGCAACATTCTGCTGAGGGAGAAGCCAGCGCTCTTCTGGCAATGGTACAGTAGCTCCCTCCATCTGCAACGCAAGATGATAACAAATTAATATTAAGTGAACATATTGACGCATTAAGTTGAAAAAAATGGTCAGAGCAATGGAGCAATGAACTAGATTACCAAGTCGTGAGGCTGCAAGTCGGCAACCCGAACCGATTGGATCTTCATTTGGTGGTCATACCACTTCAACAGCCGGGGCCGTTTATCAGGGTATGCTGGCTCTCGCATTGATGTATGCTCGAGGAACCACGCCTGAACATGATATTTTTTTGGATATTAAATAATGTAATATTACAAAAAAATTTACTCTCAACACTAATTATGTGTCTCAATAATCCTTACCACCAGTGCTGCCGAGCATCCGAACAAGGTAGGCTGCCTCCTAACTTTTTTTGCATTCTTTGAGTGCACCGGCTCCTCGGAACGCAAGCAAGCAGCTATTTCTGGGAGAGCCAGAACAATCAACTCCTTCAGTGCCGAAGCCCAGTCGATGCTACCCAGTTGACTTAAGTCATCCAAGTGCTGGATGAGATACCGTGGACATCTCTGATTAGACTTTGGAGCCAAAAACATGGCCAACATGTATGCGATCCAAAGTCGGACGGTGTCCTCGACATCCTCCTGTACTTTAGATGATCGGAGTTGAAATATCAACTTCTCCAAACCTTCTTGGCGAAGATCTAAACCCTGGCCAAACCGTCTGAACAACCTTCCGTTGAACATTTGGCTGGACGTGTCGATCTTCTTCCCATGAGCTGGAAGTCCCAGAATGAGTGCGACTTCGTCGGCACTGAATAGAACTGGCTTTCCGCAAAACATGAACTCGTCGCCTCCATTGTGACATCTTATGATGTCTGCTAGCAGTCGCCCGTCGACTGTGAACGTCTGCATGTCGACGAAGGCACCAAATGGGGTCCTTCGAATCAGTTTTGTATGCCGTCTAGAGAACCCCATCCTCCAAACCTTCTGAACGTATACTGCCGGCCTGCAGCTATTCTTAAACAGCTGGGAAGCCTTCACTGGGGGGACTGGAACAATTTTATTGTCAACTGAAACAGGGGGTAAGACAGAAGACATACTTGTCATGAAATTTTAAGAGAGAATGTCATAATATTTAATATAGTGATAAACATACCTGAAGGAGCCGCATCCTCATTCGAACGAAGAACCATGTCCTTGCATTGTTCCGCCATTTTCTCCGTCTGCTTCTTCTTTGTTCGCGGTCTTCGTCCACAAACGAAAGCACTCATCTCCATGAATGAAGTATACGGAAGAATGAACTATGGTACAAATTTAGGAGGGAAAAGGAGACCAGTGGCTTCTCGAGCAAGAGACGAAGGATGGCTTCTTGAGCAAAAGGATGGCTTCTCGAGCAACAGACGAATGAGTGCTTTTTCTAGGGTTTATGCCGACCTCAGAGAAATACGAAAGGACACCCGGATCGCCACGATCACATCACAGAGACCCGCGAACCCATAGGAACTGCCCACGTTTGCAACTTTTCTCGGAAATATGGCATGGCTGAGTTACTAGGGTGTCGTCGAATTAGTACTAGGGTGACGTCAAATTCCCGCCTTGTTCAAGCATGGGTGTCGTCGCCTTAAAGCTAGGGTGTCGTCAGATTTCAACTGGGGTGTCGCGAAGGATTTACGGCCGAATTCAACTAGGGTGTCGCCGGGACTCTCTATGTGGTCATTTGTAAGACGGGTGTCGTCGCCCTAAAGCTAGGGTGTCGTGGGATTTCAACTGGGGTGTCGCGAAGGATTTACGGCCGAATTCGAACTAGGGTGTCGCTGGGATTATCTCCGTGGTCAGTTTTAAGCACGGGTGTCGTCTCCTTAGAGCTAGGGTGTCGTGAGATTTCAACTGGGGTGTCGCGCCGAATTCTAGGGTGTCGCGGGATTCTCTCCGTGGTCAGTTCTGGTGTCGTTGCCTTAAAGCTAGGGTGTCGTGATTTCGACTGGGGTGTCGCGAAGGATTTACGGCCGAATTCGACTAGGGTGTCGCCGGGGACTCTCTATGTGGTCATTTGTAAGCACGGGTGTCGTCGCCCTAAAGCTAGGGTGTCGTGGGATTTCAACTGGGGTGTCGCGAAGGATTTACGGCCGAATTCGAACTAGGGTGTCGCTGGGATTATCTCCGTGGTCAGTTTTAAGCACGGGTGTCGTCTCCTTAGAGCTAGGGTGTCGTGAGATTTCAACTGGGGTGTCGCGATTGATTTTCGGCCGAATTAGAACTAGGGTGTCGCGGGGATTCTCTCCGTGGTCAGTTCTAAAGACGGGTGTCGTTGCCTTAAAGCTAGGGTGTCGTGATATTTCGACTGGGGTGTCGCGAAGGATTTACGGCCGAATTCGACTAGGGTGTCGCCGGGGACTCTCTATGTGGTCATTTGTAAGCACGGGTGTCGTCGCCCTAAAGCTAGGGTGTCGTGGGATTTCAACTGGGGTGTCGCGAAGGATTTACGGCCGAATTCGAACTAGGGTGTCGCTGGGATTCTCTCCGTGGTCAGTTTTAAGCACGGGTGTCGTCTCCTTAGAGCTAGGGTGTCGTGAGATTTCAACTGGGGTGTCGCGATTGATTTTCGGCCGAATTAGAACTAGGGTGTCGCGGGGATTCTCTCCGTGGTCAGTTCTAAGACGGGTGTCGTTGCCTTAAAGCTAGGGTGTCGTGATATTTCGACTGGGGTGTCGCGAAGGATTTACGGCCGAATTCGACTAGGGTGTCGCCGGGGACTCTCTATGTGGTCATTTGTAAGCACGGGTGTCGTCGCCCTAAAGCTAGGGTGTCGTGGGATTTCAACTGGGGTGTCGCGAAGGATTTACGGCCGAATTCGAACTAGGGTGTCGCTGGGATTCTCTCCGTGGTCAGTTTTAAGCACGGGTGTCGTCTCCTTAGAGCTAGGGTGTCGTGAGATTTCAACTGGGGTGTCTTGATTTTCGGCCGAATTAGAACTAGGGTGTCGCGGGGATTCTCTCCGTGGTCAGTTCTAAGACGGGTGTCGTTGCCTTAAAGCTAGGGTGTCGTGATATTTTGACTGGGGTGTCGCGAAGGATTTACGGCCGAATTCGACTAGGGTGTCGCCGGGGACTCTCTATGTGGTCATTTGTAAGCACGGGTGTCGTCGCCCTAAAGCTAGGGTGTCGTGGGATTTCAACTGGGGTGTCGCGAAGGATTTACGGCCGAATTCGAACTAGGTGTCGCTGGGATTCTCTCCGTGGTCAGTTTTAAGCACGGGTGTCGTCTCCTTAGAGCTAGGGTGTCGTGAGATTTCAACTGGGGTGTCGCGATTGATTTTCGGCCGAATTAGACTAGGGTGTCGCGGGGATTCTCTCCGTTGTCAGTTCTAACGACGGGTGTCGTCGCCTTAAAGCTAGGGTGTCGTGAACTTTCCACTGGGGTGTCGCGAAGGATTTACGGCCGAATTTGAAGTAGGGTGTCGCGGGGATTCCTTACCATCCGGACTCTCAGAGCGAGGGAGGGAAGAAAGAGTTCTTCTTGCAGAGATGAAATCCAACATAAATTGGCGCTAGGATGGAGGAAAGGGCAGCATCCGGACTCTCAGAGCGAGGGGGGGAAGAAAGAGAGTTCTTCTTGCACAGATGAAATTCAGTTGAGCACGAACCTACGCCTCGCTCTGAAAGTCCGGTCGACATGAAATATTTCAGCTTCGAGGCTGAAAAACCTGGCTACTGGAGTCTATTGGAGTCTTCAAATATAAAAGTTTATCCAATGAGTTTTTCCTTGCCAAAACCTCACGTAGATGTTCGCTTCTCTCTTTGAATTCGGCCAGGTAGGGTGTCGCGGGGATTCTCTCTGTTTTCCTGTCATTACTTTCGAAGATCAAATGGAAGTCTCGAGAAACATGACTAGCATTCCCAAGCAGATGGAGGAAAAAAGGAGCCTTTTAAAGCAATTGACGAAGAGATAACGAAGGCAGCTGAGGCCCATCTTACAGACCTGGCCGAATTCAGAGAGAGAAGCGAACGTCTACGTGAGGTTTTGCAAGGAAAACTCATTGGATAAACTTTTATATTTGAAGACTCCAGTAGACTCCAGTAGCCAGGTTTTTCAACCTCGAAGCTGAAATATTTTCTGTCGACCAGACTTTCAAAGCGAGGGCGTAGGTTCGTGCTCAACTGATTCCTTAGCATCCAGACTCTTAGAGCGAGGGAGGGGAAGAAAGAGTTCATCTTGCAGAGATGAAATCCAACATAAATTGGCGCTAGGATGGAGGGAAAGGGCCGCATTAAAAGAGTATGACATTCGTGCTTACAAAATAGTTATGACTCCCAGAATATCATAACTATTTTGTTCTAAGGAAGTTACCCGCGCATTAAACGGTTTGGTCACGCATTAACTAACTCTAACCAGAAAAAACTGTTGGTCTAATAAAGGAGCTTTAGAAAGAAGTGGGAAGAAAGACTTTTTACTTTGTGCTGCGGATGACATTTCCTCAGAAGTTTTTGTACATAGACTCTAGTAGCCAGGTTTTCCAGCCTCGAAGCTGAAATATTTTCTTTCGACCGGGGAAGAAAGAGAGTTCTTCTTGCACAGATGAAATACAACGTAAAATGGCGCTAGGATGGAGGGAAAGGGCATTTTCGTCCGCATGCTAATTTTAAAAAAAAAGCGAACTGCTTTAAATGGCCGTCACGTTCAGAACGTAACATCAAAGTAGAGCCATACAGCCCAGCAGGTCATCCACGTAGGAGCCATATGGACCAATCAGAAGAGGCGGTGCAGCCCACATAGGCCTTGCTGCACCGGGGGCGGTGTACAAAGTCTTTTCCCTTCTGTTTTGTCTGGGCAACCATGTGGGGGAGCTGAGGGGCAGCTATCCGGACGAAGTAGGCCAAGTCCAAGGTCCGAGTGGGAAGAGGCCGAGACTGAAGCTGACTGCTCGAGGCCGAGGCCGAAGCCTACTTGCCGAGGCGATTGAAAAGACCGTTCTAGGTGGCCGATTGAAGGATTCAGTCTGAGTACGATTACATTGTCTATGGGATTTTATCGGCCCATTAGTATGTATGATGAAGATGAACAGATGAACTTAACATCGTTGCCTTTTTCACCGACCGGACTGGAGTGAAATATGTTAAATAATTTAAATTTTTTTATAGCTTATAAAAGAGCATTCTTTGAATATATTTATTTTCTGAAATGATATGCCTTTTGAATGTATTATTTTTTAAGTGATGTACCTTTTAAACACATATATTTTTTAAAATATATATATTGAATATATATTATAACATGAATTGGTATGTTTATTTCATAGAACGGTGTATTTTTTTAAACACACCTGATAGTTTTTTTTTTTTTTGGTACAAAATAGGGGAAGGAGGGCTATTACCGACCCGTAGCTAGGTCCCATGCGGCTCCATTTCCTGCCAGGATATGTTCCATGCACGACGCTAGATTTGCGCAACCGTTTTCCACCCGAAGACGAGTAAGTCAACTTGACCCCACCCATGTGCCAACAGTTATAACAGGGAAACTAGAAGAGACCTTAGCCCCCCAAGGATTAACCTTGGAATTATTCGAGTCAGCCGCAACCTCATTTCTCGAACCTGAGACGTCGTGGTTGTGTGGAGGAACCCCAACCGCTGGGCTACCGCATACACACCTGATAGTTACGACACATATGTTAAAAGTAGCTATTGGATTTCTATAAATTAAAAATAATCCTAGTAATTCATATAAATTTTTTATATCTGTATTTGAAAGAATTAGGTTGTATAAATTCTATTGTATCCTAAAGAATTTTTGAATCCTAAAAAAAATGAGATCACACCTTAGAATTTCTGTATTCTTCATTTTTCTTTTCTTCTGTTTCACTTATATTTCCTGATGTGGCCAATGTAGCCCCAAGGGTAATTTCAGCAAAATCAAAGCATGGGTGCTTCTCGGCCCTTCTCGGCCCCGGCATCTCCAAGCCCACCGAGTCGGCCCCGACCCTTCCCGATCGGCCCTTTTCGGTCTCAGCGTCTCCAAGCCTACCGAGTCGGCCCCGACCCTTCTCGGTTGGCCCTTCTCAGCCCCGGCATCTTCAAGCCCACCGAGTCGGCCCCGACCCTTCCTGGTCGGCCCCACCCCGGCACATCCTAGTCGGCAAGGTCGGCCCCGGCACCCCTGGCCAACCCAGATAAGCTTCGGCTCCCTCGAGAGAGTCAAGACTCTCGGTTTCCTCCAAATCTGCTCCAACACGGCCTTGGTAGCTCATGATGCTACCTCTCTGACCCGCGCCGCCTGACAACGCCAGATCCAACTACCCACTGGCCATGCTGCTGATGGGACTGGACCCACTACCCAACAGCCTCGCTGGCTGATGGGACTTAGCCCACCAACCGCCGCTTTCTCCCTTTCCGATGAGACATGACCCACCAACCAGCGCATATTTACGCAACTCCCAAGAACTCCGCGGACATCCCCTCCTTATGGAATCCCACGTGATCATGCCAGGGTCAATCCCTATAAAAAGGTGAATCCACTCGGTAAATAGGTATGCGCGATAATCCCCGAAAAATCGCTATCTTGAGACCCATAGAGAAATCCCTTCTCCTCTGGAGCACCCTCTCATCTAAAAAGAGCTCATTTGAGCTCCTCTTCTGCTGTGACACCAATTGCTAACTTGGGTGTCGGAGGGTCCCACCGGAGAATCCTCTTCGGTCCTGAGACTTCTTTGCAAGTAACCTGGTGAAGCGGAGCCTGAAGAATCCATCCATTCCCGATATGCAGGATAAGTGATTGGGCGTCATCATTTCCTAACAGATTAGTTGTCAGCCTTTTCTAAATTCACGGCATGAGCTGCTTCCAGTTGCTCATGCACCCTTGCGGCTTTCCTACTTGTTTCACCAGGCTCCTTGGTAACGTATCGAAGCTTCATTGACGGCTCTCTCTGCAGCTGTTTCCAACTCAAGCTCAGCTCTCTGCCTCTTTCCTTCCCATTTCCGTTTTCAGGGTCTCATTCTCCTCCGAAATAATCTGCAGCTGTGTCTTTTTATCCATGGGGCTTGTCTTCGACTCTGGTGGGCAGTATCAGTAATCGATTTCACTAACTATGCCTCCATCTCGTTAACCATTCCTACCACCTGAGCCTTCCCTATTTCTGCATTCAGTTCCTTGTTCATAGCTGCTAATTTCTGAGGTTTAGATTATTGAGATTTTATTTAAATAAATTAAATAGGTATTTGTAGATGTATTTAGAAAATAGTCGCTGACTTTTCCGTGGAGATTCTCGCCTTAGAAGCCGAAGTGGCATAATGCTTTGTTTCAAAAAAAATTTGCTCGTTTCAAATCTTTACAACGAATATGTTGCGAAGTAATGCGGCTCTTCAGAATCATCGTTTCAATGCTCCAGCACCGCAGTGCTAAACTTATAAATCCACACAAAATCAAATCAACAGAAAATCAGAAAAAACATAATAAGTTCTTATCTACAATCGAGTTTTCATTACTGATTTAATGCTTACACTTGCGGTGTATTTGCTATTCACTCGCAGAGCTTTCAAGAGGATGCAAATAACGCTTAACGAAAGGGTTTCGTGCTATACTTATCTTCATCTCTATCGGTTCTTATCTTTATCTTCATTTAAACTTTCCTTTTTCAAATTCTCAACAATTTTATACGGTATCTGTATGGAGACCAAGACTACCGAATCCATCATCAAACTTATAACCAAAACCTCATGAGATTGGATCATTTTGATGGCACCAATTTATACGGTGGCAAGACAAACTCAAATTTTTACTCATGGCGTAGAAGATCTTCTATGTGTTGGATCCAGATTTGGCCCCTATTTTCAAGCCCACTGCCGAGGATTTTGATGAACTCAAAGCCGAAAGAAAGAAAAGGTGTGAAGATGAACTCATATGTGATGGAGATATTCTTAACACAAATTTCTTGTCAACAAGAGTTCCTTCAACTCAGCAGTTTCCTTGTTCATGTTCTTTTTTTTTTAAGAGGAAATTGGCGGAGTAAGATCCCCACTAGCTTTTATTAAAGAACGAGTTGCAGAGATGCCGTGTTCATGTTTATCATCGCTAATTCCATTTAGTGCTAAATCCTCTAAATGATTAAAATGAGCAGTCGGTATAGTACTAATGAAAAGATGAACTAGCATACCAAAATAACATAAAAAATAAATATATTTTTTAAAAATATATTAAGTTAGAGAAAAATTGGATAAATAAATTTTTTTTTTTTTACAAATGGGCTATCACATCAGTATAGCGTGAGTCAAGCCTGACATATCAGAATACAATATCTGAGATAAGACTATAGGACATAAATCACCTGGTCTCCAGGACCAAAAACCAGAGTGATGGGCCACCCGGACAGCTACCCAATCAGCCGCTAAGTTAGCTTCTCAGTAAATATGCCGAACCTGGACTCTGGAAGCCTGATGGAGTAGAGACCTAATATCACATAGCAAAGGGTTAGTAGGCAAGGGGTCGTCGAAGTCCTGCCGAGCCAACGCACCACAGTAGTAGAGTCTCCCTCGATAATAAGACGGTGAATGCCCAGACTGTGGATAGCATAAGATATGCCAGCCCACGCCACATATAACTCAGCTAGCGGCACTGACAGGTCAAGAGAACCAAACCCACCAGCCGCAATCATCGATCCATCTGAGTCACGGATCACAAAAGCCGATCCAGCCAGACGACTTTGAACACTACCATCAAAGTTGATTTTGACATACCCTAGTGGAGGGTTCCCAGGAAACAAAGACCGTGTGCCGATGCACTGCCGAGGCAGCAGGGGAATCCCAGATACTAGGTCTATCAACATAAGGCCTGACTGATCGAGCATGTACTCATCAGAAAGGGACGAGCTGTCCTAAGAATCTTGTGGGGAGAGTCACTCATATCAGAAAAAAAAATTTCTATTCCGAGACAGCCAAACTTGATAAGCAATATAAGCAGCCGAAAAGCTCAACCGACGTGTGCCCCTCCGCCCATCCTACCGAATCATCCTCATAAAAGAAGAACGACAAGGGCCGCTACTATCACTTCAGGAATGATAACATGCTATCTGCCAGACCAATCTGACACTGTCGTAAGTAAAAATAGCATGGTTAGTAGTCTCCTCCTCCACCCTGCATAAAGGGCACATAGGCCGGATCGTCAAACCCCTACTCGAGAGCAGAGAGCAAGTTGGAAGGCAGTCCCAAGCTAGCTTCCAAATGAACAGCCGCACTCTAGGGTGAATGGAAGCTTCCAAATCCAAGAAACATCCATCAAATGCCTAGACTGTGGCCTGTACTCCTGTATAAGATCCCTAATCGGAGCATGAGTCGTATAGGATCTCCTCCAAAGTCTGATGTCCGCAGCACTGTCCGATATAAGAGGGATGGACAGAATATGCCGGGCTAGCTCCACCCCGAATAGAGTGGCAACACGGGAGGTATGCCAGCCAGTACGATCCTGAGCAATTAAGTCAATGACTCTCATTCCACTAGCAATATCAGTGCTCATAAAGATAGGCCATCGGGATAATTGAACATCAGCCAACCATCTATCCCTAAGCACATCAACAGAAGCACCATCACCAATTATCCACGAGACACGAGATAGCATAGCCGGAACATAATGACACACCTCTTTCAGAAGAAAGAGTAGGCACGAGTAGGCTGGGGAGGTGTGTAAGTGGTCCAATCATCATACTAAAAAAAATTATTCATCAATAGTAGATACTAAATTTTATATTGAAAATTTTATGAAAAAGATTTAAGGAATGAGAGTAATCGTGTTAAAGCATAAATTTAAAAGAAAAAATTTCTACTTCATAGGATGAATGCTTTTATAAATGTAATAAAAAATTTATTAGATTGAGTTAAACTCTTAAAATTATTATGATACAAATATCTCTGAGGATTTAATGCAAGAATTGTAGTATAAAACTGAGACCAAGGGTTTTGTGCTAATCCTAAAAAAAAATTATAAAAAATAAAATATTAAGCATAAGGCTTTTGATATATGTTGATCACATAAAAAAAATTGCAAAAATTGTTAACAAAAGGTACAACTAGGCTTTTTTTTTTTTGATAACAAGGAATAGGTTGGCTTTTATGCTCCGTTTGGATGGAGAGAAAAGTAGAAGAAAGAAAATGAAGGGAGAGAAAATGGAGAAAAGAAAAGTGCAGAGAAAATATTTTCTCTCCTTTTGTTTGGATGAGTGAAGAAAAATAAAAAGAAAAAAAAGTTAATAATTTATAATAACAATAATGTTCTTATTATAAATGATTAAAAAATATATTAATTTTTTCTTTGAAAGGATCAATATCAGAATGAAAAAAATGAAAGAACACCCTTGAGTTTTCTCTCCTCCAAAATCTCTCTAATTTTGGAGAGAAAACTTTTAGGTGGGGCCAACCACTCTTTTTTCATATTTTTTCTCTAGTTTTCTTTCCTCTCTACTTTTCTCTTCATCCAAACAAGTAAATTTTTTTTTTTTTTTTTTTTTTCTCTTTAGTTTTTTTTCTTCCTTACTTTTCTCTCCATCCAAATACAGGCTTAAGGTCTACAACACCATTGATAAAATTGGACCGAAACTAAGCTTTAAGCTTTTGGGACTTTATTAGGTAGGAAAAGTCTTTATACACCACATATGGTGCACCATGCATGCATCGCATACCATGCAATTGCATGTGCATCAAAAGCATTTCTATTCTTTAAGTATCACGCATGATGCAGTCAATCATCATGCGCGTTATATTTTTTTATTAAGTAAGGTCAAACCAAAACGTACCGAATGCAAGCCGCCCAAACATAATTCTGGACCAACCGCACAACCAGGTCCAAGCCCTGCCCATTTGAAACAGAGCAATTGTGCCAATCTCTTTGCTACTGTGGTTATAGAGGCTTTTTTTTTTTTTCTTTGCTATTTTCTTGTCACGGTAATTAATTATTTAGAGGCAATTTTACGACTTCTAGTGGTACTTGCGGCAGTGAAACTGGAGCCTTTGTAAATCTCGAAGAAAAGAGAGGTGCCACCACTAAATCAAGTTCTGTTCGCAATTAGAGCTGAGATGAGTTTCTTTCTGTTTCATACGGAAAATCAAGTTCCGTTGACAAAAGTTATGCACCGGCTTTGGATGCATAAAGGATGCACCAAATGCATGAATTGATCATGAACTGAATGCACGGATTGATTGTGCACCTATGCACTACCATACCTTATGTGCCATGATCCATTAAGCGTGGCATACGCAGTGGCATAGGTGCACCTAATCCGCGCACCCAGTGCCGGTGCGTAAAATTTTTTTCCGTTTCATATACTTTAGGGTTGGGCTAACTAGGCTGAGATAGACAACTTGGGTCTAGGTCTTGAAGACCTTTCAACAGGCCAGGTGGGCCTGGTACGTTGGCACCTCCTCTTATACTGATTCCAACATCAATGCAGTGCCTGGGGAGGAGAATCCATCCTAGTAGTCAGAGCTAGCAAATTCCCAATGAAGCACTTCAGGTCAGTTGCAATTTCATTGGGACGTTACGGTCCATGATGGTCATTTAGGGTCCAAACATGCCAAGTTTTCCTGCCCATAGTGGGTCTATTTTAGTTGCATCTGGTCCCGTTACAAGAGGAAACCTCAAGCCAAGCTTGGTTTGTAATAAAGTATCATGTTGTAGCCAATTTCCAAGACGAGGCCATCCCCACATATGTTACACGCTAGATCTAACTGCAGGAATATTTTACAAGTTGGCAGCCAAAAGTCAAGCTCTTCATTGACTTGGGTTACATGACTTGCAACTAACAAAAACTTTCCATGTAGAATTAGAGGAATTTTCTGCAGTTAAGATCGATCCTAGAAGATTGTCGATCTTGCCAGGGTGTGCATGTGTGTGTGTGGGCCTCATTAATCACAGGGATCCATGAATCCTCTCGGTCCATACATGACAATTTACATGTATATTCTCTCGGTCACTTGTATCTTTACAACGTATAACTCGTGATAGTCGTTAGGTGATTTCTTGAACGATTTATAATCCGAAAACTTTCGTTCATAGTCATTGCCATGACCAACTAAAATACTCTGGTATCTTGGGTTCAAGTCGAGTCCAGCTCCGACCCAGAAATTTTCTAGGTTAGATCGGTCCGAGCCATCGCTTACTTCCTATACGAACCATTGCGTCATTTGGTGAATCTCTACCAGCAAGGAAAAATTCACCATGTGCTGGAATGCCCCCAGAGCCCGGGGCATTGGTTGAAATCCAAAAATCTCCTTCCAACAAGTATGGTAAGTTTTTTTTTTTTTTTGCTACAGTATTCTTTGTGGGTTTTTGCTGCTTTAAGATTAGTGTTATCAGTCTTCTTCTCTTCTAATCTCCGGTGATACTCCAATCATCCTTGGTTGTCTGATGGCCTCCATTGCTGTTCCTTCTCCGGTTGTAACCGATGGGACAACGCAGGCCGGAATGGCTTGGCGCCAAGCTTCTGCTGGCCGCTTTGAATGGGTAGCTCCATCTCCCTCTTTGGCAGTAGTTGCCGAGCTTGAGAGGTTATTTTCGGATGTTATCAACGTCCCTGCACAATCATTGGAGGCTGAAGCCAGTGGTTGGGTGAACAAGGCGATCATTGCCCGGAGCCTAGGTCGCTGGGTGCCGCCGGAGGTGATTGTTCAGGAGTTTCATCGGGCTAGGGTTGTCGGAGTGGTTGAAGTCGTCCCTCTAGCTCACCGTCGTTATATCTTTCATTTTGTTGATCCTCAATTCAAAGATTTTGTTCTTGGGATGCCATGGGTGGTGAACAGACAACCGATTGTTGTCGTGGAGTGGCAATCTGAGTTTGTCCCGATGGTTGACACTATCCTCAGTGCTATGCTTTGGATCCATCTTTCCCTGCTTCCCCTGGAATTTTGGACAGAGGATATCTTGTCCACTATACTGCCGGTGGCTGGGGAGTTTAAATTCTCAGAAGCTGCAACTAAATTGAAGAATCGAGGGGGGTTTGCCTGTGCTTGTGTCCGCATCGATGTGGGCAAACCCCTTAGGCCAGGAGTGAGAGTACAAGGAAGCAAAGCTCCCTTCTGGCGGCAGTTTGCCTACGAGAATATTGAAGGCATCTGTGATGCATGTGGAGCTCTGCATTTCACCGAAAGTTGCGTCTCGGTGCCGGAGCATGGCCCTTCCACGGAAGGCCCGAGATTCGGTCCGTGGATGACTGCAATCCAGCGAAGGAGGTCTCCCCAGGTGTTGTCTTCTGATTCCAGGAGGTCGGATCAAGTGGAGGTGAGAACATCCTCTGCTGTGGTGGAGGAGTGGCAAATCCCCAAGAAGGTTGCTCGTAGGCAAGGGAGTCGTCTCCCCCCTGATGGCTGCTCTTCCTCTTCTTCGAAGACTTCGTCGAATCAAGGAAAGGGAGATGCAGGGATTGTGTGCTAGTCCAAGGTTTCTATGCCGGTTTCAGTATCTAAAACCCAGGCTGAGTTTCAGCTACCTAAATCAGTTCAGCATGAGATTAGGTACCTTAACCCCTTCTCAGCTCTGGGTTCGGGGGTTGTGACTGGGTGCCCAAAGTTCCGCTTGGACTCGACTTCGAGCCCATCGAAGTGGGCCCAACCTGTCGACTCTAACACTCAGCGACTGGTTTCCAAGTCCAATAAAGTCAAAGGCAAGGCCCCCCTCGCTTCCAAAGGAAAGGAGCCTGCATCCTTCACTTTTTCAGCCTCTTTAGACTCTGCCCGTTGGTCTAGTGCCCTGACTCGCCAGGGAACCAAGAAACTCCGCAACATGGATTGGTCAAACTGGGGGTCTGATTCTGGGACCCCCCAACAGGAGATGATGGTGGGTCATACCCACGAGTCTGCTGTCAAACTGTTGAAGCAGGCCATTCAGATAGATGTATCTGGGGTGAAGATGGATTCCTCCCAGCAAGTGGACTGCTGTGGTAAGTAATCAGGGGTGGGTTCCCCTCTAGTCAGTTTTCATTCTGATGAGGAGATGCCTGGGAACAGGGTGGGTGTCCAACTGTCAGAATGAAGATTCTTATTTGGAATGTGAGAGGAGCCTTGAAACCTTCGTTTTGCTCCTCTTTCGGGAGACTTGTGCAATTGCATAGTTTTAACATTTGTGTCCTTTTGGAAACTCGATTGTTTGGGGTTAGTCTGGCCCATTTTTGGAAACAAATGTCCAGATCTTGGGTTTCTTATGTTGTAGAGTTTGTTGGTCTTTCTGGTGGCCTTCTGCTGCTCTAGAGAAATGATAGGATTAGAGTTGATGCTTTTCATAGCTACGGTCAGCAAGTTGCTGTTGTCATTTCCAAGGGGACCTCTGTCCCCTAGCTTCTTTCGGGTGTCTATGCCAGCACTGACTTCTGTGAACGCCATCTGCTCTGGGCTGAGATTCAATCTTTGCTGGCTCAGGAATTTTACTCCTTTATTGCTGGTGACTTCAATTGCATTGTGGGGACCTATGAGAAGAAAGGAGGTAGGCAGTTTGCTGGATTTGCGGGCCGAGCTGAGTTTAGGTCTTTCATCTCTAATGCAGGCCTTTTGGATATGGAGTTCCAGGGTTCCCATTTTACTTGGTGTAACAATCGTTCGGGAACTGCCAGAGTACGGGAAAGGATGGATAGGGCTTTGGCCTCTTCTAATTGGCTTTAGGGTTACCCTTCTACTACTGTCACCCACTTGCCTAACATAGCTTCGGATCATTGCCCTTTTCTTATATCTACTGATGTTAATTTTCAGCAGAGTTGACAGTTTAGATTTGAGAAGTTTTGGACCTCTATTCTTCTACTAGAGCTATTATCTCCGAGGTCTGGCGGTTGCCTGTCAGAGAGAGTGTTATCTATAGGCTATCAAGGCGTCTAGCTCTTGCTGGACGCAGGCTATCCAACTGGAATCGTAGGGAGGTGGGGGACATCGTCAGGCAAGTTGAGCATGCCGAAGCTATTATTGCTTCGCTCCAGGCCAAAGAGGATCAGGAGGGTGCTTTTGATGAGTTTGATCTGTTGTCCCTTCGATCTATGCTGTCGATCCATCATTCCCTTCTTATGCAGCAAGAGATTTATTGGAGGCAAAAATCCCGGATACAGTAAATTAAAGAAGGGGACTCTAATATCAGATTCTTTCATCAGACCACTATTAAACGTCGCGCGACAAACCATATCAGGTGCTTAGCTGATAATGAGGGTCACTTCCAGAAGGAAGACCAGATGATCAGGGATCAGATTCTTCATTTCTTTTGGTCTAGATGGATGGAGCTTACTGGTGAGGGGCTCCTTGTTTGCCATGTTTCGACCACCAATAGGGTGTCCGATTCGAAGAATGACCTTCTTATTAGGCCCATTTCGATGGAGGACATTCGAACGACTTTATGGGATCTCAGAGCGCATAAGGCCTCGGGGCCTGATGGGTTCCCACCTTTCTTCTTCCGCCATTATTGGGGTATTCTGGGGTAGGATGTTGCTGTTGGGAATTGTATCCTAAAGCCAATCATTTGATGATTGTGCTGATGTAAATTGTATATAAATTGATATATTAATAAAAGTTATTTGACAGTTTATTCATTATAAGAACATTTTCTTAAAACTCCTAATAGTAATGAAGCCCTCAGGATCTTCCTTCACGATAAAGGAGGATTTATCTTTGAAGGTCCTTAAAAGAGTTTGCGACCAAGTGATATACTATGACAAGGCCATAGTACTATCAATTATAGGACGTTGTATATCATATTTGTTGGTTGTCCTCTTAACCAAGGAGTGTAGAGACACTGGTATGACATACAGGTGAAAGTGTAGGAGTACATTTCACCGAACGTGACTCATTTTCGGATACTCTACTGTTAAGAGTTAATCCGAGAAGATATAGGTATAAGTATCCTTCAGACCTGAAGATCACAACTAGTGACTTACAAGAAACTCATTGTACTTAGGTGCCGGACCACCTGGATTTCTAATCCAGCTACGAAAGGTTACTGGGTGCAGTCAAGTACTTATGGTAGTCAGTTATGGATCAAGATGGAATTTGACCTATCCCGTTAAAAGGAGAAATGCTTGTATTTCAATTTAGCAAGACCTTGGCCAAGGAACTTTATGTGAAAGTCACATGATCACTAAAATTGAAATCACTTTATGGATTTGCTGTTTAGAGTTGATAGGCTCTTAAGCCATCCTTAGCATTTGTGGTCAAGAGGATGAATTATACGGTAACTATTTTTTAGGGTTCTTGGAGTTTGCTCAGCAACTCTTCGACCTATTCGGACGTCGGGTTCCATTGCTAGATGGGCACATCGATTAATATAGAAAATTATTTCTATGCTACCGGCTTAGGTTTGAACCTAGAAAGTCACACGCATAGAAGTTTCCTAGGATGATCTATTTGCTGATCAACGATTGAGAATCGTATATGATTTAATTAATCAATTTGATTGATTGAATTATCTCAATTGTATTAAGTACAAGTGAATAAGATTCAATTTGGTTTAAGTCTACTAGAAGGACTAATCAATTTCAAATATTGATTTGAAATTAGATTTGATTTGGATTTAAATAGATTCAGGATTAGCCAAATTTGATTTGGGCTAGGACCATGATCTATATTGGTTTAATCCAATAAATTCAATTAGCTTAAAATTAAAAATCCAAACTCCATGTGTGAAAAAGGTTTTCTTGCATGATGAGATAACTAAAATCTCATCTCATGAGAAATTAAATTCTCATGCTGAATTTAATTTATAACTTTTAGTCTTCTTCAAATGATTCCCAAGTTCAAGAAAAATAAATTTTGCTAAAAGGTGCCTCTTTGGAAGAGCACTCCACACAACTCTTCGTGCATTGACAAGTGTGTGAATTAATGTGCCTCTTTGGAAGAGCACTTCACACAACTCTCCGTGCATTGATAAGTGTGTGAATTAATGTGCCTCTTTGGAAGAGCACTCCACACAACTCTCCGTGCATTGACAAGCGTGTGAATTAATGTGCCTCTTTGGAAGAGCACTCCACACAACTCTTCATGCATTAATAAGTGTGTGAATTTAATATGTCTCTTTGGTTTTCACAAAAACAGCAGAATTCTAAATGTTAGAATTCAATAGACTGGCTAATATGAAACTATAAATAGAGGACATCCCTCACCAGATAACATAACACAAGATCAAAAGAGATCAAAAATTTTAAACAGTTAGAACCAAGTGTTACAATTCTAAGAGTTAGAACAGAAAATTCTGGTGTGATTTTAGTGTTAGTAAAAGCTTGGTGGATCTTGGAGGAAGATTCAAGTGGAAGAATCGGCAAAATTATTTTTTCACGAGCTAGCACTCCCGGGAATCCGATCATTCGAGGGCTTCGTGTGGACAATACTAGAGGCCGGACGATTGAACGGCTGCAGAGCACAAAGGATTTACCTACTGTTCTTAAGGTGAGTGATTTGATCCTTAGATCTTAAGGCAGGCTTCAAGATGAGTAGTGTGACTTCTCATCTTGAAGATTAAGATATGATCTTAATTATTTAATATATGCAATACTTAGATCAAATGATCTTATAATATAAGGCAAAGATATGATCTTGATGCATGTTAGAAAGATTAATATGTAATCTTTAAATTTTCCACATTGATAATTGTTATCAAATTTTAAAATATGCATGCCTCGAGGATTAACTCTCCCAACAGTTGTGCAGGCCATCCAGCTTATTTTTTAGTCAAAAGCCATTCTTATTGAGTGAAATCGGATGTTCGTTATCCTTGTACCTAAACTCCCGGATGCTACCACTCCCTATCACTATTGGCCTATCAGCCTTTGCACTACCTTATATAAGGTATGTGCGCATCTCTTGGTCTCCCGGATGCGATTGGTGATCCCTCGCCTTATTTTTCTAGAGCAAGGAGCTTTCCTCAAAGGCCGGAGTATCACTAATAATGCCCTTCTTGCTCAGAAATTCAAGCATGATCTTCAGTGAGCCCCTAGCCGTCACTGCCTTATGACTGTCAAGCTGGATATGGAGAGAGCTTATGATATACTGAGCTGGGCTTTCCTTCGATGTACTCTCCATGAGTTTGGGTTTGCGGAGCTCTTTACTGACTGGATCATGGCCTGTGTTTATCGTTCATCCTTTTTTATCCTTATTAATGAGGGCCAGACTGATTATTTTCACTCTGAGGTTGGGTTGAGACAGGGATGTCCTCTTTCGCTATTTCTGTTCATTCTCTGTGTGGATGCTTTATCGTGGGCTCTGTTTCAGGCACAGCAGGACTTTTGTCGGATCCCCTACAACGCGGGGCCTCGGGGGCCCTCGCTATTCCACCTACTGTTTGCTGATGATTGCATCCTCCTTGATAAGGCTTCAATAAGCAATGCTACCACTTTTACCTCTATTCTTCAGTCTTATTGCCATGCTTCAGAACAGAAAGTTAACCTAACCAAATCCTTGATCTGCTTTAGTCCCTTGATGTCATCTTCTTTAAGGGGAGCTATTATGCAAATCATGGGTATCTCGGTTATGGTAGACCGATTTTCCTATTTGGGGATTCCTATTACGAAAAAACAGCCTCGGTGCTCTGACTTCAGTGACCTCAAGAGGCGTGTCCATGATCGTCTGGATGGATGGCAGGTTAATGATCTTTCTATGATGACAGGATTACTCTATTACAATCTGTGCTTTCGTCTCTTCCTCTCTATCTGTTATTTAATGCGGATATTCCATTGACTTGTTTGAGGAGGATCAAAAGATATTTTAGAGACTTTCTCTGATCCTCTATGCAGGATAGGCATGGTATTCATCTTGTGGCTTGGGACATAGTCTATCTTTCAATCTCTGAGGGAGGGTTGGGGATCCAGTCCCTTACTATTCGGAGGGAGGCTTTGATTGCTCGATACACCTTGCAATTTCTGCTAGAACCGCACTGTATGTGGAGCTCCTTCAAGCATGCCAAGTATGGAGACTGAATTTCTTCTGATGATTCTCTGCCTACTTGAGGGCATTCCTTCTTCTGAAAAGAGGACTGTCAACATGCTCCTGCTATTCTGAACAACATCTCGTGGATGATTGGTGATGGCGTCTTGATTGATGTTGTTCAAGATACGTGGATTGCAGACCTTCCTCTATCTCGATGGCTTACCTTTGTCAGTATTGCCATCCCTGGTGTTTTTAGAGTCTTTGACTTAATCACCCAGGACCATTCAGCTTGGCATACCCATTGCTATCCACTCTCTTCAGGGATGACCTCTATCGCCGCATTCTATCCACTCCTCTCATTCCGGGTCAGGTCTCTGATGTCAGGGTTTGGAAGAGATCCTGTCTGTCTTGGGCTCCTATTAGAGACCTCTTGCGGATTTATAGGCCATAGTCGCAACAGTCTTCGGATGTGGCGTGGATTTGACATCTCCCTATTCATCTTAGGGTTCAGCTTTTTATCTGGAAGCTGGCTTGGAACTGTCTTCCCACCTGCACCCTTCTCTCAAGGCATGGGTTGAGTATCCAGCCCACTTGCCCGTTATGTAGCCTTGAAAAGGAGTCGATTGACCATGCTATGTTCACCTTCTCTAGAGCCAAACAGATATGGCAGATTTCTGGTGACCGGCCTTGGAACGTTGGTACTTCTCTCCGAATCTCTTTTTTGGGGTTGATCAGGCGAGACTTGGATCGGGGATTACACCAGAAGGTTACTACAAGGGCTTATATTGCTAATCAGATTTGGTTATCTCAAAACCAGCTGGTGTTCACTGATGAGATGGTTCCTTCATTCAGGATCGTCAGGACAGCCTTCTCCTTAGCTGCGGAGTACACTCTCCATCACACTGGTCTTGATTATGATAGCCCTAGCCTTTAGAGCTCCCATGCTGCCCTGGCAGCACACTGGCGTACGGTCTTCATTTCTTAGGAGCCTCCACCTCTAGGGTTTGTCAAAATCAATTTTGATTGAAGTGTTCGAGGTAGAACTGCTGGATCAGCTTTTGTGATACGTGGGCCGTATGGTGAGTTGTTGGCTGCTGATGGGTTCGGCTTTCTTGACTCATCTGTGGCCCTAGCTGAGCTGTCTGCAACTTGGGTGGGTTTCTCCTGTGCCACCCGTGTTCTGGATGCCCATTGTCTTATCATCGAGGGTGATTCTATTACTGTTATCCGCTAGCTCCGTCAAGACACCAGCGTCTGCTTGCCATCCAACTCCTTGATTATCGACATTCGATCCATCCTTTAGGGAGTTCAGAGTGCTCTGATTCGATATATCTATAGGGAAGCCAACTTTGCGGCCGATTAGATTGCCGCTAGGGTTGCCGTCCATTCTGGATACTGGAGTTGAAAGCAGGAGATGCATGTCATATTCTGTCACAACTTTTATTTTATGATATTTCGAGCTTGGCTCACCCTACAATGATGTGATCATCGGTCTGTACCAAAAAAAAAAAAATCCAAAAATCTTAAATTTTGCTTCCTAAATTACCCACCAGATGAGAGCACCGTGCATTCTCTAGCATTGAAGAAGGAAAGCATATTCGAGAACGTCCCACCCTTTGGCCGGACTACAACAAAGTAGTAAAATGGGTGAAAAAAAAGGCCACATCCTGGTAAAAACTACGTCGGATTTTGTTTGCTCGCAAACAGGTTAGATTGGGTTCAGGTCGATCGAGTCGCAAGGAAACAGAGTAAGTATGATCTGAACTGATCCAAAGCACCCAACCCTTCCATCCGTAGGCATTCGGTGATCACTCCCAGTCTCTCTCATTCACCTTGAACTTCGCATTATTCCATGGAGGCTTCCGTGACAACTATTTATGAAGGACAGGGGCACATGATATATAGAAAGAAACTAATTAATCTTGCAAGCTGGCTAGGAATCACAAATTAAGACATCGTGATCAAAAGTAACCTTGGCACGTGCTGATCATAGAGCCCCAATACTTCGGAACCTAGCTAGCTAGCAATAATCTCACCTAGCTGGAAGAAGGAACGAATCGACTGTCGCCAAAGACTAATGAGACGAGGGCTCCAAACTGCCAGCAGGTGGACCGAGCTCCAGAATGGTTCCCGCTCGTTGGTTATGTTGGACAACTAATACCGCCGAATGCCATTATGAGGGTCTGAAAGCCTCATGGACATGAAGCTGGCATTGTTGGAGAAAGGACCGATCCCCTTTTTTCGAGTCTGGCAAGTCGAAGGAACTATAGCAGTGCTCTTCGCACTGTTAGGACCAAGGCCATCACTTGATGGGATGCGAAAATTTATTGAGCTAGGTGTTGGTTGTACAATGGCAGACACGGTCTACCGTTGTTCTTCCATGATTAAGATTGCAATAGGTTGCGTCAGATCGATGCTTGCTTCAGCTTGAACAAAAATTTGTCTTATTCCCTCTGTAGGCCTACGTACGTGGTCTGTATATTTATTTATTTATTTATTTATTTTGCGTCAAATCATTCTATGTTTGATCTAATTTTTGGTCCGACTGGATCCGTTTGAATTTATTGTGTCAGATCCAATTCTATGATACGTATATCCAATGTCGTATTTCTTGTGAGGATAAGGAAGTATCACAGTTGGCAAGAAAATCTGTAGGTTTGTTGGCAAGAAAGTCTGTAGGTTGGTTGGCACTTGGCAGTTCAATATATGTTCACATTGGAAGTGAGGAGACATTGGCATTCTTGCATGAATGTCCTACAATTTCGGATGCACGCTTCCTTGAGTGCCAGTTATCCATGCTACCGCCGTAGCTGGATGACAGATCTCTTTGGTTGCGTGTAAGTTTTAAACATCCAAAGTCATTTCAAATATGTGGGAAGTCAAACTTTTTTAAAAAAGAAAATCGGTTCACCCAAAATAATCGGAAATGATCGATCTGAAGTAAGTTCATGACCAACTAGAGCGAGTTATATATGGTCTTCGCACCTGTAAGCTTCACAGGTTCACTTGTCCAATTGCCCCTTCTACTGCAAGCTCGTTGGTATTTTTTCTGAAATTATTTTCTTACGTAAAATTTTCCCATGGCCTATTTCTCAAAGAAAAGTTTTATAAGAAAACAAGTAAATTTTATCATATCTGATTGACAGAAAAAATGCATGAAAAAATAGCTATAAATATATATACATATTTTAATTTGATTGAGAGTAATTTTGTATAAAAAATGTTAGTTTGACTGTAATATTCCTTCAATAAATATTTTAAATAATTATCTTTTTAAATATATATTTTTACTTGAGAAATAAATGGACCGTTGGAGATCCATTTGTATGCTATTTTATTGAAGGGTAATTTGGTCATTTTTGGTACTAGTATTTTTTTTGTAAAAAAAGAAAAGAAGATTTAAAATAATTACCACGGCTAGTAAAAAAAAATATGCATGAGCCTTATACATAATTTTTTTAATTAAACATAAAAAAAAATCTTTCATTTTTCTTTCAATCAAATGAGAGCTAATTTGCTCTGCCCATGGGCAGTAGTGGCAGCATGGGTGAGCTCAGATTGTTGATGCAGGGAAAATGTCAGAGAAATATTGCACGGAGAACATTCTTCCGCTTCTTCCAAATAATTACAAGATCGACGGGAGCACTGACTAGATTCCAAACCCTAGACATGGCCTGAAAAGGATTGTACAACGCACGCATTCCTCTGAAGACATCGCAAAAGATATTTCTGCAGCGCAAACCGTGAACAATGTATGTCCACTGTTTGCCATCTTTTAGTTTCTCGATCACCGAGAGAGTTCAAGGCGCTATGAATGGAAACCAAGCCACTAGCGTGGTTACTTAAATCACGATGCATACGATCGATGCATCATGCATGGCTTTTTTTGCGTTGGCTCAAGTCCAAGTACTGCAAAACGGCCTAATCATTGCACTTATATGAAGTACGATGCACCATCATTTCAAACGCTGGGCCAAGCCAGCTCTTTAGCTTATTCATCCACTAGAGTGCAAACAGTTCGATACTGTTCGTAGTTTGCAGCCATTAAATTAAGAACCACAGACATATCGAAAAAAATAAAGAAAGACCGATCGATGTAAGTACAACCAGATCATCCACCGTTCATGGCACATGTCTCGCTCGTGTTTGCACAATCCCAAAGATCACACAACCTTTTATTATGCTATAGTGCAAGATCACATAACACGTAAGGAGATGGCGTCCATCGATCCATGCGACTTCTTCATTACTATATCCGGTATGAAGCATTCATTCATTGCTCTATGCCAACCACGCACGCGCATCGATCTCAATGGTTCCGCATTAGGAATTGGAGCAAAGGCCGGGCGAGCCCACGGCGCGGCCATCATTTCGTGTCCGCCGGCCAGCTCACCCGCCCACGAGGAATAGCGATATAATAACGGAGGCTATTAACGGAGGAATTGAGCTTTCCTATTACATAACGTAAAGATTAAAGGCTGGCTTTTGGCGACCTTGGCCTTCCAAAAGGCATTGCGACATGCAACTGTCGCCAGCTCACGTCTCTGGGCTTCCAGCAAACTCACAGCCATGCACAGGTCCCGCCCGGTCTTCCTCTCCGTCGAACGTCCTTACTGCAAAACAAAAACAAAATGGGATTCCCTTCCGTTGGACGGCATGTGGGCCACTTGAGCTTAGCTGTTAGATTTGGCCTTTTATCTCCTACGTAATGCCAGTTAGCTATTGGTGGAGATGATGTTTGCGTCACGGATTTGTTGTTGATATAAAGCTGTATGGAATCTTGGTTGTATTCTTAATAATAACGTGTTCTTATGTTTATTTTTGGGTTTTATATGACGGGGGTTTCAAAGAAATTGTTACGGGTGTTGTTCAGTGCAAGTGCTGTTGCGGTTATCATTTGCACGGACGGTTTGCACGTGGAGCTCGGGACCATTTGATCCGAATTGTTGGAAAGGTTTTTGGTGGTCCCTTAATCTTCTTTTTTTTATGGTTAAGCAAGGAACCGGGTCACGTCCATCATCAAAATCTGGGATGGCGAAAAAAGCGTCACGTATAATATAAGGGTTGTCTATGAAACAGCATCGCTGGTTCAGCATCAGATCAGCTAGCTGTCCTGTGCTGCACAACAGGTGACTTTGCGTGTGGAGAGGTCTCACATGTACACAGAGGAAAATTCCCTTGCAGCTTTTGTTGGACATCGCTAAGGTAGTGTTTGTAAAAAAATTATTCATAATAAGTGTACAGATAGAGTTTGTCCTCTGGCTATCCCTAGGATATCTTTTGTCTATCCCATTGATCATATCAAATGCAAAAAGGTAAATCCATAGGATAACTTTTTTTTACTCTTATTTGAAGGGATAACCAGCTATTCCTGCATTTTCTAGGAAATAAATTGAGGGGATATCCCATGGTTAACCATGGATTATCTCTTTGATTAACTTTATTCCCCAGCTATCCCTTATAGTTATGGCTTTTGAGGATAAGAGGGGATATCCCCTTTTATCCCCTATTTCAAACACTACCTAAGTGAATTTGGAATGGATTGGCGATCGATCATGCCATGGTAGAAGTGATCAAGTTTGATCCTAGTGATATAATTTTTTAGTTATTTTATATACCCTAAAATTTCCTTAGGTTTTCAAAATTTTAATGGTTACGAAATAATTCTTCATATTTTAAAAATTTTACATTCTTGATACAAAGCCTATTAAAATTAACAGAATAATATGTGCGGATGGTTAGTCACTAGTCAAGCTTCGAACGTACTACCAAACAACATATATATTTGGGTAATTAATTCGGACTAGATTGCAGACCTAAGAAATAAATGAATAATATGTCCAATGATCTAAAACATATCGGCACACATGTGAACATGATTAACCCTAATTAGCTGGGCCTAGATTGTAATAAAACAAGAGAGTAATTATACGATCTGATCCAAATTAATTCTTTAGTCATCATATAACTAATTTGAAAATTCTTAAAAAGGTTTGAAAACCCATCCTGTAAACGTTTACCACTACCTTATAATTAGTTGGATTCTTAACTTTGGAAGTTACAAAACAATTTATAATATATTGATGTACGAGATTATATAATAAAAAGGATTGCTATTAGTTAGAACTTACATATTCCTTATTTCATGAAAGGCACCTTAATAAGTTATGAATTTTACATATCACAGTTATTTGCAGGTTTCTATTTTCTAATGGTTAAAACATCATCAGTAACTGCTAAAATGCCAACTGCCGTTGGATGTCATTAAATAGATCGTGTTAAGTAAAGTTTATGTTATTATATTATGGATAAAGTACACATCTAAGATCTATACTTTTAAGGATTATTGCATTTTTGTTCTTAGACTACAAAACATTTTAAAATGTTTTTATACTTCATTTTTTTATTTTAGTCAGATGCTAGCGATGTAATTGCTAGACTAATGTAGCTTGGATGCCACGATGGATGGTTGGATCGATGCATGTAGCAATTAAGTCAGTAATCAAGAAAGGTTAAAACTCTATTCGATTCCATTTCTTATCCCATTTGAACACTATCCTCCTTTGGCCTATAGGTCTCGACTCCTCCAACCAATCAGCAACATTCGCCTACTTCGGCCATCTAGCAACCTCAGCCTCCTCCTTCGATCAACAACTTTTGCATCCTTTTACGACCAACATTATGCCCTTACTTTCAGCCAACACCCACCCTCACTTCTTTCTTTGGTTTTCGGACATTATTCATCCCCCAACCCGATAACCAGGCTGGCCTCACCAATAAGCACCCTAGTTTCTAGCTAGCCCCTTCTTTTTAGATTAGCATTAAGCCTCCGATTCCTTCTCCAGTGAGCACCCTAGCGTCAGTCATTTCATTGTTGAGTGCACTTAGTAACCACCCAATTTTAGATCAAGTATAAGGCTGCATTACCAAATCTCTCAAACTAATTATTAATGTTTTGATATATATTTTTTGTGATAATTAATTAACTAATTAATTTTATGAATATTTTTTCTAGAATGTCTACTTTTTTCAGCCTAAACTAAAAGATGATCATTTCAATTATGAATTAAAATTTGAAAGTTAGCCAATAAATCTGTATCATTACTAATAACATTCTACTGTCGTTGCATAAATTTTTTTATGGCTTCTTCTACATAATCATTATCCTCACATATCCCTGGTATGAGGACATGATGGTACTATACCAAGATATAAAGATGTTTACTTCATGGATGATGCCAACATAGTAGAAGATTCTTCGGTTGTGGATGATATAGAGCTAGTGAAGCTTGCAGGTTTTTTGCTTGGCACAATCCTCCTCTCACTCTTAGAGGGATGAAATTGATATCAATAGTTTTAAAGAAATCCTAAGGCTGATATCAACAAATTTAATAAATCCCCCAGGCTTGAGCATGAATTGGTCATATATCAAGTAAGAGAGACGTTCTATTGATGTATCATAATCATTTCATGGCTAATCATAGTTACAGTACTAATGGATATTTACTTGGAGAGGAGTCAAAAATTAAAGAACTGTATCTCGCATGCTATATGAAATGTAATGTTTGTTTTGTTTTAAAAAAGTTACATACAATGAAATCAATTGCAAACAGGATATTCTAAATTATGTACAACTTACTTTAAAGGCATCAATATGACTATCATCAAGAGCACTAATGCTATCATACATGAACCCAAACAAGAATGAGTCAATGCTTCTACACTATAGTACTAGACAAGGAGATGATTCTTGTTATCATGGCAGCAGATATAGATTCATATTACCATGACAAGAACAAATAGATTCCTAAAAATGAGCTTAGTAGGATTTTGTTGTTTTTGTTTGAGTAGTCTCGCCATTAATGCAAATCAAAACAAACAGATTAAAATATTATCTTAATTGAAGGATTAGCCGACGTTGGTGGGGGAGGGGAGAAGCAAGGGCAAACAATGCCTTCTTTTATTCCCATCATCGTTAGAGAGACAGTGGTCGGGCAAGTCCGCATAACTAAAGATAGTAATAGCTCCAAGCAGTGGGTGGATGTTGCTATAGGATCACGGTTCAGAGAAGGTAAGGAGATTGTGGATTACCGGCTAGAAAAAAAAGAGAGAGAAGGGATTGGAGCTGATAGGCTAAGATTAGGGAGAAAGGCAGAAGAGAGAAAAGGGATTGGGCGATGGGCTAGGATTAGGGAGAAATAGAATTGGGGTTAGCGAGCATCATATAAAATTGAGAACAAGGGTTTGTTGGCAGTAAACTAAGGTTAGGGTTTCAATCCCTATATTAGTAGAAAAGAAAAGTTAACTATTTTTAATGCAAGAAAGGAGGAAAGCCATCGAAATACGAAAAGAACTTAGTCATTCGGATACGTTCCAATCTGAATACCTCGATATAGTTCACTACTTAGAATATCACGTAATATCATCTCCTTTTGTGTTAGCTTGCCACGTGAATCCAACAATTATGCCGTCAGTATCTATTAGCAGTAGGAGTCAAATTGTAATAAAAATTAAAATAAAAAATATTTAAAGAACTTTCTATGGTTTAGAAATGAAAGTGAAACGACTTTTAAAATATAGAGATTAATTAGATGTATACTTTGTTCTACTGTTATTGTTTTGCCTGCTGCAGCACGCTTTTCTAAGCAGCCCCTTCTCATAAACTTGGCAGGCGAGCACGGACCGTTATGACACTATAGCTCCATACCTCGGCGCCCTTGCTCTGGTGTCGTTCTTTTTCCAAAGAAAAATCTGCGACTAGTACGTACGGCTTCTCACATAATTTTTTTCATGAGATCAAGCTAATAGCAAATAAAGGAAGTTAAAACTCAGTCTCGAATTCTGTTTCCTCGCATTCAATGGCACAAACATCCAGATGAAAAATTTAACAGCATGCAGATGAAAAATTTAGCACCGCCGTGAGATCCTGCACGCGGTGGTCTCAGCACTGACAAAACCTAGGGCGGCAACATTGTTTCCATATGGAAATCGGTGGAGCTTCGTCGCCCATAGAATTCACATCTAGTTTTCTTATGTAACACGCTATAGGGAAAGGAGGACGATGCCAAAAAAGAACATAGGATCCGCATATTATTTTCTAAGCCAGAGCACTGCTACCGGTCAACCAAATACTGCACCGACCTAAGAGCAGGTCCGGCCGTCGGATTTGCACTTATTAAGTAGATCCTACCGCAGATCACGACACATACGGCTTCAGATGCCCACGTATCTTTCACATGGTGTATATATACGTGGAGGAGTACAGGACTGAATAGCGAAAGTCGGGGGACGCACGTTGATGGCGAGTCCGAGACAAGCTGTCCCTCGCTTGCTATATATACGTCTTGGTTTTTCCCACTTCCTCTTTTTCATCATATAACGTATGTATTGATTATATTCTAAACTACAAATAAAGTTAGAAACATGTAGTCCTTTCCGATTAGACTCCCAAAGCTGTAAAAGTTGCACAACCTGTCCCTGTTCGCCTCCTCTTCCTAGTTCCTACCCTTCTTCTTATATATCAGCCTCCTTCCTCACCAACTTTTCTTGTTCCTCTCCTCTAGCACCTCGCTGTCCCTAGAAAGGATCAAGCAATCGACGCCCGGCGAGGCAAAAGAGAGGGAGGTTGATAGAAGAGCGTTTGGTTGAAGAAGAGCGATAAAGAGATGGGTCAGCAGTCGCAGTTCGGGGATACGACGCTGAGGAAGCTGTTCGTGGGAGGTCTGGCGTGGGAGACGCAGAAGGAGGCGCTTCGCGAGCACTTCGAAAAGTACGGCGAGATTCTTGAGGCCGTCATCATCTCCGACAAGCTCACCGGCCGATCCAAGGGCTACGGCTTCGTACGTGTTTAATCCTAGTTGATGTTATAACTCAACAGATCGCAACAAATCAAGATCATTGTTGTAACATAACGAAGCGTTTTTTGTTTGGCGTGCCCTACCGACCAACCAGGTGACTTTCAAGGAGGCCGAGGCGGCGAAGAAGGCATGCGAGGACCCGACGCCGGTCATCAACGGCCGGCGAGCCAACTGCAACCTGGCCTCCCTCGGCGCCAAGCGCCTCCGTCCTTCCCCTCCAGCCACCCCCGCCCTCCCCTCCCACCACCAGCCAGGTATATATATCCGTCCTTAATTTGCTTACCCCATTTTTATCTTCTTTATGGCCTCTCAAGCTAGCCGTTTATGTCGTTCTTTTTTTGTTACCCAAAAAAAAAAAAAAAGGGAGAGAGCATAAATCTGATTGCTTTGTTGTATGGTTGCGACCCACTAAATATACTGAAGGGATGGCTGTCGGATCGAGACGGGTGTCGCCAGGACAGGCGGCACCGTGGTACTACCACCCATCGGGCACGCCGCCGCCTCCGCCACCACCATCGCCGTTCCCCCACCACCAGCAGCACTACCACGGCGTCCTTCCCTTCTACGCCACGGCAGCCTACGGGTAAGCAAGCCCTTCGTCTCCTCGCTAACGGATAGATGCAAATAGAAACGTTACGAGCAGCAGACGCGCTGCCGTAACGCCGGCCTCGGCCCTCGGGGTAGGTGGGTCCCGAGGGGCGGAGAGCCCGAGGTTTGACGAGGGTGGGCCCGACGTAAAGGCACGTGGATTGCGCCGCGGCTCCACACATGGTGATTGTGACACCCATTACAATGTAGAGCGTGGGGAGATGCGCGTGCTTGGACAGGCTGGGGTCTCTGTCGTCTTTGACAGGCTGGACTGTTTGCCCTTCCACGTGGGTACAGTGCGCCCCTTCAATACGGCCTTGGGTGTTAGTGCCGACTTTTTTTTTAAAAATCTCCGGGTGGCCGTCGTACGTGTTCCTGATTTCCGTTTGATTTCTTTCCCTTTTCTTCTTTTAGGGGGAAAAAATTTACGGATATAATGCAGCAAAAACGTTATCGCATTTTATTAGATGTGATGAAGATAAAAAATAAAGCAGAGAGATCTACTGATCTCATCAGGCAAATTTCTGTTATACATAATAGAGATAGAAATAAATAAACAATATTTTATATATTTGCTTATTAAATAATAATACGGTTTATATAAAGAAAAATAGTACTTGGTTAAGATTTGCTCTTGCTTGAGAATTGCTAGGGCGCTCATTGACATGAATATGGACCAATGTTTGGAAGATATCACCATTTATGAATGAGAATAAGGAGAAAAATATGAGGAAAAGTGGGGGGGGGTGGCCGGGGGAAGAGAGAAAGAATTCCAAGTTCGCACCAGTACTACCTAATGCACAAAAGGAAAATGCTGGAGGGCTTGGAACCTAAAGCCTTCACTCATTGTATATGATTTATTTATTTATTTCATCTATATATTCTTTGCAGGTACTCTCCTACTTACATGACGGACGTGGGCTACAACGCGGTAACTTCTTGTTCTGAGATCGTTGATTTTTCTATTCTTGAGATTGGGATAGCAGATTGACTTTACTATTTAATATAAGATGAACATTAAGGGAATGCAAAAAATGGTTAAAGTTTGCACCATTTTTCGTTAGTGAACGCTTGGTAAAGTCAAAACGAGAACATGAGTAGTTCAATCTGGAATGACCTGCTACTCTTTCTCCTTTGTGACGGCAGCAGAAGCTAAGCCATTCAGGCGGGGCAGGGACCTTTGTTCAGGGCCAGTTCTCCTACCCACCACAAGGAGGGATGGTCGCTCCTAATGGAATGCTGCCGGTGTACCCGCTGTACCATTTCCATCACCATCAGTCCCAGTGCATGGGAGTCCCTGCTCACTTCTACCCTCCGACGACTGCCGCCGTCACGACCACCATGACCACCATTCCTACCATCATCTCCAAGCCCACTCAGATGACTCCTCCTTCCACAGGTACTGGCAACTAGATACATCTTCTTTCCCATATTCTGCTCCTCCTCATATGGTGGAGTTACTTCACTCACTGCATCAACCTTTGTTAGACTTTGTAATTATGTTGACATAATAAACTTAATGAGCATGTCGATCACACTAGACTGTCTTCTCGATCGGCAGTGAGGTGATCTCACTAAAATACTGTTGAACTATATAACACTCATGACAAACAACTGCCCATGGCAATTATTCATGGCAGTTATTGTTTAAGAAAAACAAAAGGAAATAAATTGAACAAGATCTTTCATGTATATATAAAGAGAAGAAAAGGGCCATGAAATAGAATAGAATTTCCGTGTAATAGAAACTAAACGAACCAGAAAAGATAGTTTGGATTATGAACAAAGGGGTAACACCATGACCTAGCGTTCATCTATCATGGAAGTAAGTAAATCCAATCTATTCCATTTATTATTGCATGATTCAACATATACTAATTGGACTATTTTGTGAAAATGTTCTTCACTAGTGTGAGGCTTCTATATGATTGTTGTCTGAATATTGTAAGGACAAATAAAAATCCCTCTCTTTTTTTTGTATCCCTCTCTGAAAGTTCTCCCGATTTAGCATGGTGCCGAATCTAAATAACTACCAGAAATAATTGAAAAGATTGTATTTTTAATGAGGAGATTATTTGGTAACCTCTGATTCAAAGCAATATATTTGCAGTCTAATCCATTCTTACTGAAAGTGAGATTGGTTCTCTATGAATTTCTCAAATACTTGTATGGTTCACTTTAATCACAAACTGACAAGCACTGTTTGTCCTGTTCTTCTTGCATGTTTGGCACTGCAAAGCTTTGATCCATTCTTTTCTATAGATCCAATTGATGTTTACTACTGTCCTATGATCACTGTAAAATGCAGCTAGAGAGATGAGTAGATATCTATCAAACGTTCTGCAACCTGTTCCATCAAAGCATCATAAATCTGAAAGAAAGTGAAGTAGAGGACTTATCACATATCTCCTAATATCTACTCAACTGATAGCTTATAGATAAGGCTCTCCCAGATGACAAATAGCATCTTCAGCTGGGTGCATCATGTGGCAATAGTGAATGGTGTTTCAGCTACTTGGACGAGGACAAATCTTCATATGCAAGGGATACGGCGTATTTTGTAATTACAAAGCACAAATTATCTATTGTTTGCAATTAAAACAGGTGTTAAGTTCATTATTCGAGGCAGCAATTCTATGACAGCATGGACATGTTGCATACAATGCCTTCAAGCCTGATGGCATGCCATGTGGTATAATTGTTTGTTAGTATAGACAGTGAGGCAGTCTGACTTTTCTGGTAACGGAGAGAGGAAAAAAGAAATCAGTAGGGTGTTTCATCATGCAGATGCTGCCACATAGCATGTAGTATTTTTTGCAATGTTGTAAACAAGTAAATTGTTATTTCTACACATGCAATGACATTAGGAGTAAATCTCAAAAGCAAAAGATGCCTTCTTTTCAGTACGACAATGGTTTCTAATGTTTAAACAATTTGTTTGGCAGTGGAACAGGTCACAGGATGTAGCTGGGTGGTCGAAGAGGAAACGAATAAGGTGGTCTGTCAACAAAACAGCCTGAAAATCTGATGGACTGATGGAGGGTTCTTTCTTTCATTTATTCCATATGCCCTATTAAATTCTTTTATTTCCTCTAACTTGCGTCCTTACGATGCATCATTTGTAACAATCATCGTCCGTTTACCAATGTATTTTATGGTCAACTTTTAATAGCTTCAGTCAGACTGGTCCATAGTTCTCAAGTGTCCTGAATAACGCGTGCATGCTACGTTTCCGCAATTCCCATGACTCCTAATTAACTTTTCGTAGTATATTGATCTTTGGTAGAATGCCAACACAGATATTCTGTAGTTAATTAATCTTGTGAGTGAAGAGCGAAGAGACAGGGCCTCGATCTGTCACCCTGCTTACATATGAGTAAGGATGGTATCGCCGTATCAGACACGGAGGAGGGCTGGTTTCACTTAAAATCTCTATTCCCATTTCCATCTCATTTATCCCTTGATAACCTATATAAATTTTAATAAAAATTATAAATTAATAATATAATTAAAAAAATCACTAAACGTATTAATAAACTTGACATTTATCTTTTAAATTCGTACTTCTCACTAAAATATTAAAAGTCTAATTAATATAAATAAAAATAATTTATACACATAAAAAATATTTTTTATTGTAATAATTAAGTACAGAGCTAATTAAGTGAGAAAAAAATAATTTCCATCCTTATTTTATAAAAAGTAAGAAATTTTTATTCTCTTTAGGTGGCGTACAGCAAATCATCATTTCAAGTGTTTAAATTACCATCCCTTTGTATAATCACACAAAATTAAGCTGCAACATTTTTTTTTCAAAAAGATGATCACCAACAACGAATTGAGCATACCCAACTAAGACTCACCAAACAAATCTTTCTTTCGCTCCATATCAAGTTATCGATTCAAATGTATAAATTATTAAAAAAAATATTGATCCAAAATTTTGAGAGGACTTGATTTTTTTTCATTAAAAAAAAATATTGAAAGCAACAAAGGGCAGATGGGGTATCGCATCCTGAAAACGATGCCACCAAGGAACAAATATTTGGAGGGTAATGTCCTTGCCAAACAGAAACGGCCAGACCGCCACTAGCACGGGCGCCTGGGTACCTTACAGCCGTCAGATGAAAACAAGATAGCTGTATCAACAGCGTCCAGCAGAGTCCAACAATTCTATGGATGGTGTGATGTCCCGAGCCCAAAAACAGAGCATCCTCTTTCTTAACCTCACCTACCTGCCTCCCAGTAGTAACCAGCGGCTCCACTCACCATCCCACCTCTTCCTACCGGCATCATCCAATTCGTAACAAGCTATAACCACCCGAGTACCCTGTCCATCGTCTATAAAAGGCCCCGTGGCACTCAGCTGAGACCCAAAAATTCTTCTTCTCCTTTCCTTCCCCCTCTTCTCCTCCCTCCGTTTGTCTTCGTCTTGCCCCGGATTACCGCCATTAGAAGCGGAGCTCTGCCGCATGGAAGCAGGCGTCGCAGTACTGATCGGACTGGACGCTGCTACTCGGCCGAAGTCACTGAAGCACGCCGCGCTGCGACGTGGAGCCTGGTCTCCAACACCGGAAGACCCTCTTCTTCCACGGCACAGGCGATCGGATGAAAACTCTGCAGCTTCGGCTGAAACTGTGTTCCAGCACCATTGCCTCATTCTTTTCGCCAAGTTCCTGGTAAGCTGCAACCCCATCTCGCACTATTTTTCTTGATCTGAAGGCTGAGCCCTGATCGGCTCTTCTTCTTGCTCGGCCGCGCCTAGTGCCGTTCCTGTTCTTCCCACCAATTGCCGAATAACCGGCGGTTGCTTGATCAGGATGTTAGATCTTGAAGACCGTCGTAGCACCGCCACGATCGGCCGTTGCCACAGGTTTTCCGGCCATGAGCCAGCGTCAGCGGCCCTGACTGGGCTGAGAGAACCCTAGATCTCAGCCGAGGCCTCGTAATTCGGACGAAGACCACGATGGTCTTCTTGGTTGAATTGAACCTTGAGCTCAGTTGGATTGAAACGGGCCGGTTCAAGTCAATTTAACCTATAAACCAAGCCCATTCTGGTTAGGCCGAGCCAAATTCAATTCGATTGAGTCAATAAGGGCTAGCCTGATGAAGCCTAAGTAACCTAAATCAGATTTAAATTCGATCCGAAGTAGACCAAACCCAAAACCAAACCAAACCTAATTATCTAAACCAGAACCAAATTTAATTCTAAACAGGTGGACCTTAACCCTAATTAGAGGGTCTAAACAGTATATTATCCAAACTGAATCTTAATTAAGGGGTAGATTCACCTAATAAGACCTTAATTAGTTTAATTAAGCCATAATTAGATGTATATTAGCCTATTGAACCTTAATTAAGGAAAACATCGCTATGTACTAATTAGCATATTATTAGCCTAATTAGAACCTAATTAAGTTAACCAAAGCATAAACCAAACCTAATTAATTAGAATTTGACCCAATTAATTTAATTGGACCCTAATTTAGCTAGGATGGGGGTAGATCTAAAGCTATAATGATTCTAACGATATAATTTAACAATATTAAAGATTAATTAATCAATAATGATGTTTGTAGGTGATCATACTTTTGAAATTGAACGAGAACCATGGAGCATTTATTGTACACTGATAGTCAACAATATGTGTAGCTTGTATTTGGATTTGTAATGGATTATATTGGTTTTATGGAGTGCGATAAGCGATAAGAATTTTATATATGAGAAGTGAACATTTTCTTGTATGTATTTTTAATAGTATACATATGATTTTAGCACTTAGTGACTTTGTCAGTTATTATAGTATGATTTGAGTTATGTTTAGTTATGGCACATTTTTACTATGTAAGCATAGTTTATAATGATGATAATGTGGCGCTAAAATTATTTTGCATATTGAAATATTAAAGATAAAATAAAAAAAAGGCATATGGATTAATCACTGATATATTGGATGAGACTAAGGACCAAACCCACCATGGTGATAGTATATTTGCTAGTGATTGGGTTGGTGATGGTACTTGTATGTTTCCTAATGTGAAACCAGTCTTGGCTTAAAATTATGGCCTAACTAGGTATTTGACACTTGGCATAAATTGGTTAATAATGCATGGCATGGTTCTAATTGATTTAGTCATGATCTAACCTAGCTTAAATAATTAGTTTAGTGATTAGGTTTACCATGATGACTATATGCTTATTAGTGATCAAGTTTATAGTGATGGCTATATATTCACCAATGTAGAACTAGTTGTGGAGCCATTCATGGCAACCGAACTAGGTTTATAATACATAGTACCATCGTGAGAACTAACCTAGATATGAGGTGATGATTAGGTTAGATTTCTACATAAAGTATTGTTATAATTGATTCGCTAGTATGTATCATCATAATATATGAGTACATTGGTATGATGATCTTGGATGTGGTATCTAGATAATGCAATCCCATACCAATAGATGGCAAAAAGTGATAATAGATCTTTCTATATTTAATAAAATTTTATGGTACGATGTTTGTAGTATGATTTATTGTCGTATGTATTATTTTATTATATAAATATTTTAGTATATCCATATTTGTTTATGTAAGAATTCTTATCGAGCTATAAGCTTATATCATATTTATCATATTTTTATAGAACTCAAGGATTTAGAGACTGAGCAAGACTTGGAACTAGTTGAGAGAGAGATTATATAAATAGTTTGATTACATATCGGTGTTGTGTAAACCATTGCTTACTTTTAAGACTATGTTCATTTGGTTTTATGATTTGAGTTGTGTATGCATTGACGATAAACACTCCTTGTATGTACTTAGGGTTTAGCTCTAAAAAACATGCGGCCTTAACATAAGTGCCTTGGGCTGAGTAGTGACTCTAGAAATAGTTAAGGCATATGTATTAAGACTCTGGTGATGTGATCCTATTTATATAGTGATTTTTGATATCATTAAACTAAATAAATTATAAGGATCTAATGAGAAAAATGAAAGAAATCGAATGGAACAATAATAAAAATTACATTAAAACATGATTTTAATAAAAAAAAACAATATTAAAAACAATAGAATAGGGTAAAATATGCTTTAGTCATCAAACTTTTAGTTGTTACAATTTAATCCCTTATATTTTAACAATATCACATTATTGACTTTTTGTTGCATAGAATATATAAAATTAATGAAATAGCTAACGTATTATCTTGATGCGTGAACTAGTTAACAAGGAGGCATGAGCTATTTCATCGATTTTAATTGACTTTGTATAATGAAACATTAAGAATATAATTTTCTTAAGACATGAGGAACTAAACTCTAATAACCAAAGATATGAGGACCAAAAGTATACTTTCACCTAAATTTTAAAGATTATATGAGAGAAAGTGCCACCATAATGTTATGAGCATGCAAAAATCCTTGACAATAGAGGATATAAATGAAGGAAACTAGAGAGGTGTTAATAAATAAGAGACTGGGCCTACCCTACTTCAAATGAAAAATTAAGCTTTTCAGTTATCTTGGAGAAAACTAAATTGAAACAGCCATATATTGGGGGAGAAAGAGGTAGACTAAAAGAACAGAAGTGTTTAATTCATCACTTACTCTTTGTTGGCATAAATCATAGAAACCTATGTTTGTGGCCTTCCTTTCTAAAAGTGATTATCTTATGGAGGTTTTGCACTTTTGTCTCATGAGCCTTTTGCTCCACATTTTTCAAATTGATGGCCAGAGTCTTTCTAAACTAGTGTCTGAGAAATAGGCAAGTTTTCTTATTAGTTAAAGTATCTCAAAAAATCATATTGTTGCCCAAGCTTGAGGAAATAGCTCATTATGTTTGATGATATGTATTTATGATTAAGTTAATTGGAAATTTTTTGAGGCAATCCTTCAATAGTTCACCTTTCTTAAAGAGATAATGATATCGACACAATGGTGCGTACTTTAACTTTCCTTCTCTATTTGGATAAATGGATTGGATCCCTTGCCTTTTATCTAAATAAACTTTCAATAAGGTTGCTCTTTATCATCATACTTGATGGAAATTTTGGGATGCTTGGAGGCATGTTTTCAAAAAACTTTAATCATTTTGAAAATTATTTCCGTCGGAATCCGTCCTTCGACTCGGACGCGATCGGTCTCCTAATTGGGCTTCCTCCTGGGCGGACCTGCAAAGAAGTCCTCACACGGGAGGCATTGGAGGTGGCCCTCCGCGGAAAACCCTCCGACGCTCAAGTCAGTAGAGATTGACGGACAACAAATATGTGGAGAAGGACCCCTCTGAAGAGTCTCTCCAGGGGTGACCTATCGGAAGCTCGAATGGAGCGCCAATAGCGGAGAGGGGGGAGTAGTCAAGAGAGAGAGAGAGAGTGATGCTGAGACTGAGCCAGGAGTCGTGCGTACCTAAGGAAATCTGGAAGTATCCTATTTATAGACAATCACCTGAATCTTGAGCGCCTTCTGGAATGTTCGAAGATTGTTGGGATTCGAAGATGATTCGAATCAAGCTGTTGTGAGGCCGGTAAGATCCGTATCCTATCCGTTAGAGGATCGACGGCTGGAAGAACTTTCTGATGGCCTAAGATCCGATGACTGTGTAGGTCCTAGGCCATTATTGCAGGTCCTAGGCCACGTCTCGACATGATTCATTGTTTGGAATTCTGTTACACTGAACTTGGGCTTTCCCGCGCAAGGTTCCGCAGAGGTCTGAAGTAACTCGGATCGGATGGCCGAGGAATGGTCTGGTCTTGATGGCAGAAGCATAAGAATAGCTCGGGTTGCCGAGGCATAAGGTTGGCTGAATCTGCCGAAGTATAATGTGATCGGCCGAGTCGACTTCTGTAAAACATGGAGTCAAGAACTCCTTGTCTTGGCTTTATGACGCCATCCTTCCTTACGTAAAAGGTGCCAAGGGGGCAACGTGGCAGCCATAAATGCCTTAATGATGGAAGGAAATAAGGCATTAAATGCCTTAAAACATGTGGATGCAAATGGCCTTTATGATGCCATAATTGCGTTGGGAAAAGTCTTTGTACACCGCCCCAATGCAGCAAGGCCTACGTGGGCTGCACCGGCTCTTCTAATTGGTCCACGTAGAGCCTACGTGGATGATGGTGCCGAGCGGTATGGCCCTGCTACGATGTAACGTTCTGAACGTGACGGGCATTTAAAGCGCTTTGCTTTTTTTTTAAAATTAGCATGCAGACGAAAATGCCCTTTCCCTCCATTCAATCCCCATTTTACGTTGGATTTCATCTGTGCAAGAAAAAATCTTTCTTCCCCCTCGCTCTGGCTTTCGGCACGATCCTACGCCCTCGCTCTGGCGTTCGGCACGATCCTAAGCCCTCGCTCTGACTTTCCGGTCGAAAGAAAATATTTCAGCTTCGAGGCTGGAATACCTGGCTACTGGAGTTTTTGTACAAAAACTCCGGAAGAAATGTCGTCCGCAGCACAAAGTAAAAAGTCCTTCTTCCCACTTCTTTGTAATGCTCCTTTATTACACCAACTATTTTTTCTCGTTAGAGGTAGTTAATGCGTGACCAAACCGTTTAATGCGCAAGTAACTTTCTTAGAACAAAACAGTTATGACATTCTGGCAGTCATAACTGTTTAGAGTTTACTGTTTTGCAAGCACGAATGTCATACTCTTTTAACTAGGGTGTTATACCTCATAAACTGTGGTGTCGTCAGAGTGTTTCGGCCTATATTCCCCATTATTTCCTGTCCATATAGCTCTAGTGTCGTCATGCTCGGCCGAAAATCCTTCGCAACACCGCAGATCAAACATCATGACACCCTAAGAACAACGCTACGACACCCATGCTTATAACCTGACGACACTCAAGGAGGAATTCAGCCTAAAAACATTGGTGATACCGCAGTTGAAACGTTATGACACCCTAGCGTTAACGCTGACACCCATGCTTATAACCTTCGCATTCTTCGTATGTTGCTTTCCGGGGTGTCGTAGCGTTTCTATGGGGTGTCTTTAAATGCTAAACGGTGTGTCGTGCTTAAAACTAACCCTGGAGAGCAGGCCCGACACCCAAGTTATGTTCACCCAAAAAAAGATCTACGATGCCGTAGGTGAAACATTAAGACACCCAAGCATCAACACTACGACACCCCGTATGGAGAACAATCCCCGCGACATCCCGCTTTAACAGTGACGTCATCGGTATCGTCGCCTTAAAGCTAGGGTATCGTCAGATGAGAACTGGGGTGTCGTAAACAGCCTGAGTCGGTGATGTCGTCGTTCGCGACACCCCAGTTGAAACCTGACGACACCTAGCACCAATTCTACGACACCCGTGCTTATAACTGACCATGGAGAGAAGGCCCGCAACACCCAAGTTACAAACCTAAGATACCCGTTCACGCTTAGGAGAAAACTTTAGCACATCCCAGGATGAAATCGAAAACAGTTACGACATCCAAGCTCCCTTATCCTTCGGTTTGGCATCAAACACAAAAGTTACTAAAATTTCTTTTTATTCATCACACAAATAAAACAAGAAGAAAGAGAAGAAAAAAGTACAAGAGCCCTCACTGGGGCTTTTCATTTTTTCTGGGCGCTACCGAGCTCCCCCCATGCTGCGGGGCTAACTCGGCGATCTGGCGCTGGAGGGACGCTACTTGCCCCTCCAGCTGGCAGGTGGCCCGATGCAGGACCTCGATCTCTCTCGTTGAAATGGCCAGGTATTGCTCGGCCGCCTGTGAGTCGCTCGCTGTTTGCGAGCGACTGCGCAAAGACCTCCGCATCGATGGTTACCGTTGTGCGGCGGCTCCCATGGGTGCCAGTAGATCGCCCCTCGCCTCTAGAAGCCATCTCAGTATCCAAAAAGTTTGGAAGATCAGCTGAAAAGGTGATTAACGATCGCATTCCCCCATCCATATTTAAGGTACTCCTAGCGGGTGTTTCGATTGCCCGAGCTATCAGCTCCGGCGCCCCTATCGTAGAAACTCGCCACGTGCCACCATCTCAGTGGGCGGTCAAAGGAAACGAATGGGTTTTGAACTAGGGTGTCGTGGGTTTCAACAAGATAAGAGCGAATGGCAGCAACCAGGAGGAATTCGCCCCCCTCATGAACAGAAACCATTAATGAAGAATGAAGAGAGTGTGGGGAAGCAAATACTGCGACACCCTATTACCAATGCTTCGATACCCGTGCTTAAACTGACCACGGAGAGAAAACCCACGACACTCCTGGTGGAATTCGGCCAAAATCCTTCGCGACACCCAGTTGAAATCTCACGACACCCTAGCTTTAAGGCGATGACACCCGTGCTTAAACTAACCAAGGAGAGAATCCCCGCGACACCCCTTGTGGAATTCGGCCGAAAATCATTCACGACACCCAGTTGAAATCTCACGACACCCTAGCTTAAGGAGATGACACCCTTGCTTAAAACTGACCACGGAGAGAATCCTCGACACCCTAGTTCGAATTTGGCCGAATATCCTTCGAGACACCCCAGTTGTAATCTCACGACACCCTAGCTCTAAGGCGACGACACCCGTGCTTAAAACTACCACGGAGAGAATCCCGCACACCCCTGGTGGAATTCGGCAGAAAATCATTCGTGACACCCCAGTTGAAATCTCACGACACCCTAGCTTTAAGGCACGACACCCATGCTTAAAACTAACCACGTGAGAATTCCCCGCGACACCCCTTATGGAATTCGGCCGAAAATCATTCGACACCACAGTTGAAATCTCACGACATAGCTTTAAGGAGATGACACCGTGCTTAAAACTGATCACGGAGAGAATCCCCGCGACACCCCTTGGTGGAATTCGGCCAAAAATCCATCGCGACACCCCAGTTGAAATCTCACGATACTCTAGCTTTAAGGCGACGACACCCTAGCTTTAAGGCGACGACACCGTGCTTGAAACGGACCACGAGAGAATCCCCGCGACACCCCCTGGTGGAATTCGGCCGAAAATAATTCGCGACACCCCAATTGAAATCTCATGACACCCTAGCTTTAGGGCGACGACACCCGTGCTTACAAATGACCACGGAGAGAATCCCAGCAACACCCATGTGGAATTCGGCCAAAAATCATTCGCGACACCCCAGTTGAAACCTCACGACACCCTAGCTTTAAGGCGATGACACCCGTGCTTAAAACTAACCACGAGAATCCCCGACACCCCTGGAATTCGGCCGAAAATCATTCGCGACACCCCAGTTGAAATCTCACGACACCCTAGCTTTAGGGCGACGACACCCGTGCTTACAAATGACCACGGAGAGAATCCCTGCGACACCCCTATGGAATTCGGCCGAAAATCCTTTGCGAAACCCAGTTGAAATCTCATGAGACCCTAGCTTTAAGGCGACGACACCCGTGCTTACAAATGACCACGAAGAGAATCCCAGCGACACCCCTGTGGAATTCGGCCAAAAATCCTTCGCGACACCCCAGTTGAAACCTCACGACACCCTAGCACCAATGCTACGACACCCGTGCTTATTGCTTTAAGGCGACGACCAACCCGCCTTAACAGTCAACGCACGGGTGTCGTCGCCTTAAAGCTAGGGTGTCGTCAGATGAGAACTGCGGTGTCGGTAACAGCATGAGTTGGGGATGGTTTCGTTAGGCCCTTCGTGTCGTTAGGCCCTTCGTGTCGTATTGTTTTAACCTTCGTGTCCTAATCCTTTGTCAGGATATATTGACAACTAAATCTATGGATATCATTGTTCATGACTGCGTGCCTATATTTTCACAGTTGATGCTGAAATTGTAGATCGGAAAGAAATCGATAACACTCCCGGCCGTGCACCTTCACCCGTCGCTCCAAATGCAGTGGATGATATTGTAGTTCCTCAAACTGGGATGGAATTCAATTCAGCAGATGATGTATATACGTTCTACAATGGATACGCGAAACGAGTTGGTTTTGGAATCACAACAGTGTGTAGCAGGGCCAACAACAAAAAACAACTTTGCTTCAAGCACCTGGCGTGTTGGAGGCAAGGAAAATCTAGAAAATCAGAGAAGAGTATGAATCATAGGGATACTGGGAAAGTTGGTTGTATGGCATCCATAAAAGCAAGACTGAATGCTACAAGTGGTAAGTGGATTTGGATGAGGTTTCTCTAGAACATAACCATGGGATGTCCATAACATCAACTGGTTATCTACGGTCGCATAGGAGGATCAGCACACCAGAGAAGGCAGAGATCAGCAATTTACATGCCGTGAATGTTCCGACGACTCAGATATACTCTGCCATAGCAAGGAGAAAAGGGGGCAGAGGACAATTGGATTTCACCGAGAAGGATGCTCGTAACTTCATTTGTCGCGAACGTCAGTCTAAGCTGAAAGAAGGAGATGCTCAGTCGATGGTAATTCATTTCGCCGAAATGCAACTCAGAAATCCCAATTTCTTCTATTCCTTAGACCTCAATGATAATGGTCATCTGAGGTCTGTCTTCTGGATTCATCCAAGGTCAAGATTGGCATGCACATACTTCGGTGATGTTCTAAGCTTTGACTCAACTTACTTGACAAACAGATATCAAATGCCTTTTTGTCCATTCGTTGGGGTCAACCATCATGGACAGTCAACCTTGCTTGGATGCGCATTGTTGTCTGATGAGAGTACTGAGACATATAAATGGGTTTTTCAGACTTGGCTGGATGCAAATGGTGGTCAAGCACCTATTGCCATGATTACTGACCAAGATAAGGCAATCGAGGCTGCTGTCAAAGAAGTTTTTCCTAACACACGACATCGATTTTGTCTTTGGCATATATTGAAGAAGATACCGGAAAAGATTGGCCACATTTGCACGGCAAATCCCAAGTTTATGGTTGATTTCGATGAGGCAATATATGATTCATTGACCATAAAGTCATTCGAGGAAAGGTGGGCACATGTTATGGAGAAATATAAAGAATGCAAGTCTATAGATTGGTTCAATGTCCTTTACGAATGTCGGGAAAAATGGGTCCCAGTTTACCTAAAGGATACATTCTTCGCAGGTTTGTATGTCATTGTCTTTGGTTCATGTTCGCGTTAAATTTTTTTTGTTGACAAAATTTTAACAGGGATGTCATCTTCACAAAGGAGCGAGGGCATTAATCACTTCTTCGATGGGTTTATAAATTCGAAGACAACACTAACGGAGTTCATAAGTAAGTACGAAGATGCCTTGGAAAAAAGATACGAGGCCGAAAATGAGGAAGATAATAGGACGTTGCAAACGATTGCTTTCCTAAAGACATCATCACCTTTTGAGAGACAAGCTGCAGGAAGGTATACAAGGAGCATTTTCAAAAAATTTCAGAATGAGATCCTTGAAATGGCTGCATCAAATACAAAATTGATCAAGGAAGCTGGCAACGTGTTATATTCCGTAAAGTCGTATGAAAGGATTGAAGTCGATGGAATTGGCAAGGAGATGATCAAAGATTATATCGTGTCATACGATAGAAATATTGAGGATGTCCAATGCCAGTGCCGATCCTTTCAGTTCAAGGGGTACCTGTGTAGGCATGCCCTGTTGGTTCTTCATCAAAGTGACGTATTTCGTTTACCAGATAAATACTTCTTGAAGAGATGGTGCAAGGACATGAAATACCAATTCGACGAATTCGACTGCAATACTGAGGGTTATGATAAAAGCACACGAAACTCACGGTACGCAGTGACAATTTTTTAATTGAAATGTCTTAATATTTGTTATCGTTAATATTATGTTAATGATTGTAGATATAGTTTGCTGAGTCATCGGATGACGAAGCTCGCAGAGATAGCCTCCATGTCTGAAGATGCATTTAATGTAGTGATGGATGGTCTAACACCTATATTCAAAACTGCCGTGGATGCCAACTGCGCAGCTAAACCACGTTCAGAGCTTGTAATTCAAGATCCTGAACAAATTAGGACGAAAGGTCGCCCGAGAGAGAACAGATTAAAGAGTGGAGTCGAGAAGAAGTCAAAAAGATCAAGGAAAAATCAGGTCAAGGAAAGAGCTGCTTCAAGCATCAGGCAGACTTGTTTGCAGTCTATTAATACTGAAGAGGACCTGGAGAGAATTGTTCCGCCGTCCGAAACTTTGATGGATGAATTTGATGCTTATGTATTGAGTCAACTTACACAAGAGCATATATAAAACACGGGTGTCGTAACTTTTGAATTATGGGTGCTTGGTCGCAAATGAAATGCTTTCAAAATAGGGTGTCTATTTCAGTAAAATGAAGTGCTTTTAGCGCGACGACACCCCAGCTCTTGGCTAACGACACCCTAGCTCTTGCGCGGCGACACCCGAAAGGCGAAACCTACGACATCCCAGTACTCGCGAACGACACCGAAGATTTTAGCGCGACGACACCCCAGCTCTTGGCTAACGACACCCTAGCTCTTGCGCGGCGACACCCGAAAGGCGAAACCTACGACATCCCAGTACTCGCGAACGACACCGAAGATTTTAGCGCGACGACACCCCAGCTCTTGGCTAACGACACCCTAGCTCTTGCGCGGCGACACCCGAAAGGCGAAACCTACGACATCCCAGTCGCGAACGACACCGAAGATTTTAGCGCGACGACACCCCAGCTCTTGGCTAACGACACCCTAGCTCTTGCGCGGCGACACCCGAAAGGCGGAAACCTACGACATCCCAGTACTCGCGAACGACACCGAAGATTTTAGCGCGACGACACCCTAGCTCTTGGCTAACGACACCCTAGCTCTTGCGCGGCGACACCCGAAAGGGAAACATACGAGACATCCCAGTACTCGCGAAACGACACCGAAGATTTTAGCGCGACGACACCCAGCTCTTGGCTAACGACACCCTAGCTCTTGCGCGGCGACACCCGAAAGGCGAAACCTACGACATCCCAGTACTCGCGAACGACACCGAAGATTTTAGCGCGACGACACCCCAGCTCTTGGCTAACGACACCCTAGCTCTTGCGCGGCGACACCCGAAAGGCGAAACCTACGACATCCCAGTACTCGCGAACGACACCGAAGATTTTAGCGCGACGACACCCCAGCTCTTGGCTAACGACACCCTAGCTCTTGCGCGGCGACACCCGAAAGGCGGAAACCTACGACATCCCAGTACTCGCGAACGACACCGAAGATTTTAGCGCGACGACACCCCAGCTCTTGGCTAACGACTCCCTAGCTCTTGCGCGGCGACACCCGAAAGGCGAAAACCTACGACATCCCAGTACTCGCGAACGACACCGAAGATTTTAGCGCGACGACACCCCAGCTCTTGGCTAACGACTCCCTAGCTCTTGCGCGGCGACACCCGAAAGGCAAAACCTACGACATCCCAGCGAAAGGACACCGAAGCTTTTAGCGCGACGACACCCCAGCTCTTGGCTAACGACACCCTAGCTCTTGCGCGGCGACACCCGAAAGGCGAAACCTACGACATCCCAGTACTCGCGAACGACACCGAAGCTTTTAGCGCGACGACACCCCAGCTCTTGGCTAACGACACCCTAGCTCTTGCGCGGCGACACCCGAAAGGCGAAAACCCAGACATCCAGTACTCGCGAAAGGACACCGAAGATTTTAGCGCGACGACACCCCAGCTCTTGGCTAACGACTCCCTAGCTCTTGCGCGGCGACACCCGAAAGGGAAAAACCCACGACATCCCAGTACTCGCGAAGGACACCGAAGCTTTTAGCGCGACGACACCCCAGCTTGGCTAACGACTCCCTAGCTCTGCGCGGCGACACCCGAAAGGCGAAAACCTACGACATCCCAGTACTCGCGAACGGACACCGAAGCTTTTAGCGCGACGACACCCCAGCTCCGCTAACGACTCCCTAGCTCTAGCGCGGCGACACCCGAAAGGCGAAAACCTACGACATCCCAGTACTCGCAAACGGACACCGAAGCTTTTAGCGCGATGACACCCCTGTTCTGAATAAATCGACAACACCCCTGTTCTGAATATAAAATTTGGGCATTTGCATTAAATCTGAATCAGTGTTAATATGAATAAATTACATTCAATTTTCATTCAAAGAAGAATTAAAAAATTAAGAACATTTTTCGACAATGTCGCTAATCTTTTTGTTCAGGCCCTCTCTCAATATCGTCGCAGCTAAGTGTCGCCGGTAATCTCTGACTTCCTCATCCGTGAAATCCATCTTCATATCAGGATTGTCCCATCGAGCAAGACATTCCATGTATCTCAGATAGTATAGGCCGCAATCCAGCGATCCAATCGGTTGGCTTGGGCAATCCGAAATCTCTTCCATCGGCCAAGTCATCGCTTCCTTCTTATCGTAGTAGATATGGAATATGTGGCCATGCCATTTCCTTGCATTGGCCTTGTAGCGTTTCCAGGTGCAATCCTAGGGATGATGTCTATACCGTTCCCCGTCCCGGTTTGTTAAGGTTGGGACGGGGATAATGGGTACCCAAATACTACAATCAAGAATCCGTATAAGAGAATCTTTGACGGCCCATATTAGCTTTCATCGCTAATTGCATTTCTTCTATATCGCAATCGTAGATATGCAGAATATAAAGATGGCCCGTCGATATTGGCGAAGTAGAATGTTCATTTCTTCATATTTTGGCCTTGTACTTGGGGGGTTTTCATTGAATTCATTGAATTCAGGTGCATGAAAACACCTTTCTTTCCATGTCGACAGCAACCAAATGCCAGTGCGAGTTATCAGAGTTTATTATGGTGAAAAGAAACGGAATTGGGCCTTATCTTCATCGGATACATTGTCAAATATCGAGGCCCCTGATGTTCCAGCGAGTTCATGAGCAGGTGATGAAGATGTCAGACACAGAGGAGACGAAAACTGATGCAAATATGCACTTATGGTATCGGTCCGGATGCTCTGTCCAGTTGCGCATCAGAAACTCCTGGCCGGCATCAATTATCTGCCAATGCAATGTAAACCGATTAATATAATTCTAAAATCAACAACTAGAACAGGTTTCTTGATATACTTACATCATCTATTATCATTTCATTGTTAATGAGATCTTGAAGATTTTTCCTTGTTACAATGCCAGAAAACATATTGGTGTAGACGATCTCGTCGGTTAGTCGTTCGCTCAAAAAATTTTGAATAATAATTTGGTCATCTTCGATCGTTGTGTTGGGCTTTGACGTGCCCACTGTCTTCGCCGACTTTTTAGGACGGGTTGTCTCATAACATTCTCCGACGACCGTGGATGCCTTACGCTTCCTCGGCTCTTTTTTAACCCTCCTAACAAGCGAAGGCACTCCAACGATTTCTATGTCCATATTATCACCCTTTGGCGCAGGGGTGCCAAGTTTATTATCGGATATGGACTCATCTTTATTTTCATTCCCATGCTCTGTTTTATCATCCAATGAATCCCCCTCCAATCTCTTCTCCTCTGCTTTTGCATTCCCCTCAATTGGACACTCGGATGAATGGTCCTCCTCCATCTTCTTCTCCTCACTATTTCCATTACCAGGCTCGCGGAGGACCAACTCCAGGGAATGCACCTTCTCTGTTTTCCTATCTCCCTTGTCCTCCTCATTTATTGCATTACTTTCCTTTCTGAGCAGTGAACTGAGGAGGCTCTCAGCAATGGACAGCCTGACATCGTCGAGTTGATCCTTAACGCACTCCAATTCAGTCCTCAACTTGACATATCCTGCGCAGCTATCCATTGGTTGAGGGGCGCAGGTATCTGTTGGTTGAGGGGATGCTACATTCTGCTGAGTGAGAAGCCAGTGCTCTTCTGACAGTGGTACAGTAGCTCCCTCCATCTGCAACGCAAGATTATAACAAATTAATATTAAGTGAACATATTGACACATTAAGTTGAAAAATATGGTCAGAGCAATGGAGCAATGTACTAGCTTACCAAGTCGTGAGGCTGCAAGTCGGCAACCCGAACCGACTGGATCTTCATTTGGTGGTCATACCACTTCAACAGTCGGGGCAGTTTATTAGGGTATGCTGGTTCTCACATTGATGTATGCTCGAGGAACCACTCCTGAACATGATATTTTTTGGATATTAAATAATGTAATATTAAAAAAAAATTATACTAATAACACTACTTCTGCGTCTCAATAATCCTTACCACCAGTGCTGCCGAGCATCCGAACAGGGTAGGCTGCCTCCTAACTTTTTTGCATTCTTTGAGTGGACCGGCTCCTCGGAACGCAAGCAAGCAGCTATTTCTGGGAGAGCCAGAACAATCAACTCCTTCAATGCCGAAGCCCAGTCGATGCTATCCAGTTGACTTAAGTCATCCAAGTGCTGGATGAGATACCGTGGACATCTCTGATTAGACTTTGGAGCCAAAAACATGGCCAACATGTATGCGATCCAAAGTCGGACGGTGTCCTCGACATCCTCCTGTGCCTTAGATGATCGGAGTTGAAATATTAACTTCTCCAAACCTTCTTGGCGAAGATCTAAACCCTGCCAAACGTTTGAACAACCTTCCGTTGAACAATTGGCTAGACGTGTCGATCTTCTTCCCATGAGCTGGAAGTCCCAGAATGAGTGCGACTTCGTCGGCACTGAATAGAACTGGCTTTCCGCAGAAAATGAACTCATCGCCTCCATTGTGACATCTTATGATGTCTGCTAGCAGTCGCCCGTCGACTGTGAACGTCTGCATGTCGACGAAGGCACCAAATGGGTCCTTCGAATAAGTTTTGTATGCCGTCTAGTGAACCCCATCTTCCAAACCTTCTGAACGTATACGGCCGGCCTGCAACTATTCTTAAACAGCTGGAAGCCTTCACTGGGGGACTGGAACAATTTTCATTTCAACTGAAACAGGGGGTAAGACATAAGACATACTTGTCATGAAATTTTAAGAGAGGATGTCATAATATTTTAACATAGTGATAAACATACCTGAAAGAGCCGCATCCTCATTCGAACGAAGAACCATGTCCTTGCATTGTTCCGCCATTTTCTCCGTCTGGTTCTTCCTTGTTCGCGGTCTTCGTCCACAAACGAAAGCACCCATCTCCATGAATGAAGTATACGGAAGAATGAACTATGGAAGAAATTTTGGAGACCAGTGGCTTCTTGAGCAAGAAACGAATGATGGCTTCTCGAGCAAAAGGATGGCTTCTCGAGCAACAGACGAAGGACCTCTAGGGTTTATGCCGACCTCAGAGAAATATGAAAGGACACCAGGATCACCACGATCACATCACACTGACCCGCAAACCCATAGGAACTGCCCACGTTTTGCAACTTTTCTCGAAAAGATGTCATAGCTGAGTTACTAGGGTGTCATCGAATTAGTACTAGGGTGACGTCAAAATTCTCGCCTTGTTCAAGCATGGGTGTCGTCGCCTTAAAGCTAGGGTGTCGTGAGATTTCAACTGGGGTGTCGCAAAGGATTTACGGCCGAATTCGAACTAGGGTGTCGCGGGGATTCTCTATATGGTCAGTTTTAAGTAAGGGTGTCGTCGTCTTAAAGCTAGGGTGTCGTGAGATTTCAACTGGGGTGTCGCGAAGGATTTATGGCCGAATTCGAACTAGGGTGTCGCGGGGATTCTCTATGTGGTTAGTTTTAAGTAAGGGTGTCGTTTCCTTAAAGCTAGGGTATCGTGATATTTCAACTGGGGTGTCGCGAAGAATTTTTGGCCGAATTTGAACTAGGGTGTCGCTGGGATTCTCTCCGTGGTCAGTTTTAAGCACGGGTGTCGTCGCCTTAGAGCTAGGGTGTCATGAGATTACATCTGGGGTGTCGCGAAGGATTTTTGGCCGAATTCAAACTAGGGTTTCGCGGAGATTCTCTCCGTGGTCAGTTTTAAGCACGGGTGTCATCTCTTTAAAGCTAGGGTGTCGTGAGATTTCAACTGGGGTGTCGCGAAGGATTCCCGGCCGAATTCCACCAAGGGGTGTCGCGGGGATTCTCTCCATGGTCGGTTTTAGGCACGAGTGTCGTCGCCTTAAAGCTAGGGTGTCGTGAGATTTCAACTGGGGTGTCGCGAAGGATTTTCGGCCGAATTCCACCAGGGGGTGTCGCGGGCATTCTCTCCGTGGTCATTTGTAAGCACGGGTGTCGTCGCCCTAAAGCTAGGGTGTCGTGAGATTTCAACTGGGGTATCGCGAATGATTTTCGACCGAATTCCACCAGGGGTATCGCTGGGATTCTTTTCGTGGTCAGTTTTAAGCACGGGTGTCGTCGCCCTAAAGCTAGGGTGTCGTGAGATTTCAACTGGGGTATCACGAATGATTTTTGGCCGAATTCCACCAGGGGGTGTCTCGCGGGGATTCTCTCCGTGGTCAGTTTTAAGCACGAGTATCGCAGCATTGGTACTAGGGTATCGCAGTATTTGGCTTCCCCATACTCTCTTCATTGATGGTTTCTGTTCACGAGGGGGGCGAATTCCTCTTGGGGTGTTTGCTGCCATTCGCTCTTATCTTGTTGAAACCCACGATACCCTAGTTCAAAACCCACGACACCCGTACTCAAAACCCACGACACCCTAATAAAAACCCATGACACCCTAGTTCAAAACCCACGACACCTATGCTTAAAACCCACGACACCCTAGTTCAAAACCCACGACACCCTAGTTCAAAACGTTAAGACAAGCAGCATTAGTTCAAAACCCACGACACCCTTGCAGAAAAACCCACTACACCCTAGTTCAAAACCCATGATACCATAGTTCAAAACGTTAAGACAAAGCATTAGTTTAAAACCCACGACACCCTAGTAGAAAACCCTATCGTCAAGCTCATAAACCACAACAACCTCATAACGAAAGAATGTTTTGTGCTGCGGATGACATTTCTTCTAGGAGTTTTTGTACAAAAACTCCAGTAGCCAGGTATTCCAGCCTCGAAGCTGAAATATTTTCTTTCGATCGGAAAGTCAGAGCGAGGGCTTAGGATCGTGCCGAAAGCCAGAGCGAGGGCGTAGGATCGTGCCGAAAGCCAGAGCGAGGGGAAGAAAGATTTTTTCTTGCACAGATGAAATCCAATGTAAAATGGCGATTGAATGGAGGAAAAGGGCATTTTCATCTGCACGTTAATTTTAAAAAAAAGCAAAGCACTTTAAATGCCCGTCACGTTCAGAACGTTACATCGTAGCAGGGCCATACCGCCCGACACCGTCATCCATGTAGGCTCCACATGGATCAATCAGAAGAGCCGGTGCAGCCCACGTAGGCCTTGCTGCACCGGGGGCGGTGTACAAAGACTTTTCCATTGCGTTGGTGTGAAGGACATAGCACGGCTATGGAAACCGAGCTAGAGTGCCGAGGTATATTGGCCGAGGCATGTTGACCGAAGTATATTGGCCGAGGCATGTTGGCCGAAGTATGCTTTCTCTTTTCTTTTTATTCCATTAAATGCTGGCCAAGTCATTATGACCGTTTCTGCATCATTAAATGCTCCAGCCTATTGACTTGACTGCCGGATATTAATGAGGGCCCTTGGGATAACCCACTCATATGACGTGGCCCTTTTTCTCTCTTGTTCTCTTTCTTCATTATGACGAGATGCTCGTTGCTAGAATGTTGCGCCAGAAGGCCAGTTGGCAAGCAGAGCGTTTGAATCGGGCGTGACCCCATCGCCAATGTGAGCGATCAATAATGCAATGACGATTTTATCCCTCATCACATGCCTTCCACTCCCTAGTCTGAAGTGTGATTTCGGATATAGGGAGTAGAATTCTGGAGCAATCTTATTTGGGGGACATATCATTCGATCCTCTGTGTCGAAGCATAATAGAACGTCTTAGTCGCGTCCGAGTGTTTGATAGATTGTTCGTTAGTCCGAGGCTTCTAGAAATACATCACTCGGTGTTGCCGAGGCTTCAGATAATAAATCACTCAGTGTTGCCAAGGCTTCAAATAATAAATTACTCGGTGTTGCCGAGCCTTCAACATTATATTTTACTTAGCGCTGCCAAGGTATGGAGATTGCTACTCGGATTGGCCGAGGCTTCAAATAATATATCACTCGGTTGTTGCTGAGCCTTCAACATTATATTTTACTTGGCGCTGCCAAGGTACGGAGACCATTATTTAGTTGTAGCCGAGCCTTCAAGATTATATTTTACTTGGTGTTGCCAAGGTACGGAGATCACCACTCGATTGGCCGAGGCTTCAAATACTATATCACTCGGTTGTTGCCGAGCCTTCAAGAAATTTATTACTTGGTTATTGCCGAGCCTTCAAGAAATTTATTACTCGGTTATTGCCGAGCCTTCAATATTATATTTTACTTGGCGCTGCCAAGGTACGGAGATCGTTACTGGGTTGTAGCCGAGCCTTCAAGATATATTTTACTTGGCACTGCCAAGGTACGGAGATCGTTACTCGGTTGCAACCGAGCCTTCAAGATTATATTTTACTTGCGCTGCCAAGGTATGGAGATCGTTACTCGGTTGTAGCCGAGCCTTCAAGAGATTTATTACTCGGTTGTTGCCGAGCTTTCAAGAAATTTGCTACTCGGTTGTTGCCGAGCCTTCAAGAAATTTATTACTCGGTTGTTGCCAAGCCTTCAAGAAATTCAAGAAATTTATTACTCGGTTGTTGCCGAGCCTTCAAGAAATTTGCTACTCGGTTGTTGCCGAGCTTTCAAGAAATTTATTACTCGGTTGTTTCCGAGCCTTCAAGAAATTTGCTACTCGGTTGTTGCCGAGCCTTCAAGAAATTTATTACTCGGTTGTTGCCTAGCCTTCAAGAAATTTGTTACTCGGTTGTTGCCGAGCCTTCAAGAAATTCAAGAAATTTATTACTCGGTTGTTGCCGAACCTTCAAGAAATTCAAGAAATTTATTACTCGGTTGTTGCCGAGCCTTCAAGAAATTGCTACTCGGTTGTTGCCGAGCCTTCAAGAAATTTGTTACTCGGTTGTTGCCAAGCCTTCAAGAAATTCAAGAAATTTATTACTCGGTTGTTGCCAAGCCTTCAAGAAATTTGTTATTCGGTTGTTGCCGAGCCTTCAAGAAATTCAAGAAATTTATTACTCGGTTGTTGCCGAGCCTTCTAGAAATTTGTTACTCGGTTGTTGCCGAGGCTATAGAAATTTATTACTCGGTTGTTGCGGAGGCTCTGAAAATTTATTACTCGGTTGTTGCCGAGTCTTTAAGAAATTTATTACTCGGTTGTTGCCAAGTCTTTAGGAAATTTATTACTCGGTTGTTGCCGAGTCTTCAAGAAATTTATTACTCGGTTGTTGCTGAGCCTTCAATATTATATTTTACTTGGCGCTGCAAAGGTATGGAGATCGTTACTCGGTTGTAACCGAGCCTTCAAGATTATATTTTACCTGGCGCTGCCAAGGTATCGTTACTCGGTTGTAGCCGAGGATTTATATGACCTGCTTCTCATTGTAACTTTTAAGGAGAGTTATAAAAATTTTGTAGGCCTTTTAAAAACTGAATTTAATTCAATGAATAAAAATGGGTCTAGAAAGGGCATACTTTTATGGATAAATTTATTACTCGGTTGTTGCCGAGCCTTCAGAAATATATCACTCGGTCTTTGGCCGAGGCTCTGGAAATTTATTACTCGTTGTTGCCGAGCCTTTAGAAATATATTACTCGGTTGTTGCCGAGCCTTCAAATAATAAATTACCCGGTGTTGCCGAGCCTTCCCAAGATGCTACTCGGTTGTAACCAAGGCTTCCAAATAATAAATTACTCGGTGTTGCCGAGCCTTCCCAATATGCTACTTGGTTGTAACCGAGGCTTCTAAATAATAAATTACTCGGTGTTGCCGAGCCTTCCCAAGATGCTACTCGGTTGTAACCGAGGCTTCCAAATAATAAATTACTCGGTGTTGCCGAGCCTTCAAATAATAAATTACTCGGTGTTGCCAAGCCTTCCCAAGATGCTACTTGGTTATAACCGAGGCTTCCAAATAATAAATTACTCGGTATTGCCGAGCCTTCAAATAATAAATTACTCAGTGTTGCCGAGCCTTCCCAAGATATTACTCGGTTGTAACCGAGGCTTCCAAATAATGAATTACTCGGTGTTGCCGAGCCTTCAAATAATAAATTACTCGGTATTGTCGAGCCTTCCCAAGATGCTACTCGGTTGTAACCGAGGCTTCCAAATAATGAATTACTCAGTGTTGCCGAGCCTTCAAATAATAAATTACTCGGTTTGCCGAGCCTTCCCAAGATGCTACTCGCTTGTAACCGAGGCTTCCAAATAATAAATTACTCGGTGTTGCTGAGCCTTCCCAAGATGCTACTCGGTTGTAACCGAGGCTTCCAATAATAAATTACTCGGTGTTGCCAAGCCTTCAAATAATAAATTACTCGGTGTTGCCGAGCCTTCCCAAGATGCTACTCGGTTGTAACCGAGGCTTCCAAATAATGAATTACTCGATGTTGTCGAGCCTTCAAATAATAGATTACTCGGTGTTGCCGAGCCTTCCCAAGATGCTACTCGGTTGTAACCGAGGCTTCCAAATAATAAATTACTCGGTGTTGCCGAGCCTTCCCAAGATGCTACTAGGTTGTAACCGAGGTTTCCAAATAATAAATTACTCGATATTGCCGAGCCTTCAAATAATAAATTACTCGGTGTTGCCGAACTTTCAACATCATATTTTACTTGACGCTGCCAGGTACGGAGATCGCTCGGCCCAGCCGAGGATTATAAAGATTATATTTTACTTGGCGCTGCCAAGGTACAGAGATCGCTCAGCCCGGCCGAGGATTTATATGACCTGCTTCTCATTGTAGCTTTCAAGAGAGTTATAAGAATTTTGCAAGCCTTCAAAAGCTAAATTTAATTCAATGAACAAGAATGAGTTTAGTAAGGGCATACTTTTTTTTCTAGGAAATTTATTACTCGGTTGTTGCCGAGTCTTCAGGAATATATTACTCGGTTGTTGCCGAGCCTTCAAGAAATTTATTGCTTGGTTGTTGCCGAGCCTTCAAGAAATTTATAGCCTTCAAGATTATTTATTACTCGGTTGTTGCCGAGCATTCCCAAGATGCTACTCAGTTGTAACCGAGGCTTCCAAATATGCCACTCGGTGGTAACCGAGGCTTCCAAATAATAAATTACTCGGTGTTGTCGAGCCTTCAAGTAATAAACTACTCGGTTGTTGCCGAGCCTTCAAGAATTTATTACTCGGTTGTTGCCGAGCCTTCAAGAAATTTATAGCTTTCAAGATTATTTATTACTCGGTTGTTGCCGAGCCTTCCCAAGATGCTACTCGGTTGTAACCAAGGCTTCCAAATAATAAATTACTCGGTGTTGCCAAGCCTTCAAGATTAATAACAAACTTCCTCCGGCTTTTAGCTGAGGGTTCTGATATGTCACTCGGTCTGGCCGAGGTTTTAGATAAATAGGAGATGCACTCTGGCTCTGGCCGGGGCTTCCGATAATAAGAGATGCACTCTAGCTCTGGCCAGGGCTTATGTACTTCGGCTCTGGCCGAGGCTTCCGATAATAAGAGATGCACTCCGGCTCCAGCTGGGGCTTCCGATAATAAGAGATGCACTCCGGCTCTGGCCAGGGCTTACGCACTTGACTCTGGCCGAGGCTTACGCACTTTGGCTCTAGTCGAGGCTTTCGGTAATAAGAGATGCACTCCGGCTCTGGCTGGGGCTTCCGATAATAAGAGATGCACTCCGGCTCTGGCCGGGGCTTATGCACTTCGGCTCTGGCCGGAGCTTTCGGTAATAAGAGATGCACTCCGGCTCTGGCCGGGGCTTTCGATAATAAGAGATGCACTTCGGCTCTGGCCGGGGCTTATGATAATAAGAGATGCACTCCGGCTTTGACCGGGGCTTATGCACTTCGGCTCTGGCTGGGGCTTCCAGTAATAAGAGATGCACTCCGGCTCTGGCCGGGGCTTCCGATAATAAGAGATGCACTCCGGTTCTGGCCGGGCTTATGCACTTCGGCTCTGGCCGGGGCTTCCGGTAATAAGAGATGCACTCTGGCTCTGGCCGGGGCTTCTGTAATAAGAGATGTACTCTGGCTCTGGCTGGGGCTTATGCACTTCAGCTCTGGCCGGGGCTTCCGGTAATAAGAGATGCACTTCGGCTTTGGCTGGGGCTTCCGATAATAAGAGATGCACTCCGGCTCTGGCCGGGGCTTATGATAATAAGAGATGCACTCCGGCTTTGACGAGGGCTTATGCACTTCGGCTTTAGCCAGGGCTTCCAGTAATAAGATATGCACTCGGGCTCTGGCCGGGGCTTCCGATAATAAGAGATGCTCTCCAGCTCTGGCCGGAGCTTATGATAATAAGAGATGCACTCCGGCTTTGACCGGGGCTCGAAGATCAGGGACTCGGCCTAGCCGAGGTTCGGAGATAAAGGCTCGGCCCTGCCGAGGTTCGGAGATTAAGGCTCGGCCCTGCCGAGGTTCGAAGATAAGGACTCGGCCCTGCCGAGGTACGGAGATCAAAACTCGACCCAGCCGAGGTTCGAAGATTTTTGGTCGAGGAGACAGCTCAGTCGTGCCAAGAGTTAGCAAGTCGCATCCGTTTTTTCATTATGATTTTTGGAGAAGTGATTGTGGTGATCATGCCATAAATCATAAAAGTAATATGCCAACAAAATTAACGAGGCGGGCCCGTAGAAGGCGTACCCTACTGATGATATCTGCGGAGGTTGTCTGAATTCCACGTCCGAGGAATGGATTTCCCATTCAGATCCTGGAGCTTGTAGGTTCCAGGTCTGATGACTTCCGTCACTTGATAGGGGCCTTTCCAGTTCGGAGCCAACTTTCCTTGCTCCAGCGGTTTGGAGATGGATGCTCTCCGGAGGACAAGATCACCAGACGAAAGATTTCTCTTTGACTCTGGAGGCGTGATAGCACCCACGGAGAGGGAATTCATATCTCCACGGGGATGATAGCTTCCACACCGAAGGCCATCCAGAACGGGGTCCCGCCTATGGGAACTCTCTGGGTGGTGCGGTAGGCCCACTGGCTGAGCTGAAGCTGGCCATCGGACTTCTGTGAAGCATGGATCAAGAACTCCTTGTCTTGGCTTTATGACGCCATCCTTCCTTACGCAAAAGGTGCCAAGGGGGCAACGTGACAGCCATAAATGCCTTAATGATAGAAGGAGATAAGGCATTAAATGCCTTAAAGCATGTAGATGCACATGGCCTTTATGAGGCCATAAATGCCTTGGTGCGCATAGCGCGATCTTGTGCCGAGGCAGGGAGAAGGCGAGATGCGTCTAGTCGTGGTGAGAGGACACCAAGAGAGGGATCGGGCCCACCGAGATCTGAGAGATCCTTGCTGTAGACCACTTGAAGGGCTGGCCCAGCTCCCTCAGGACGACGAGGGGGTCCGCGGCTCCCTCAGGAAGATGCAGAGCATGAGCAGCTGGACGGGAGCTTAATGGCGTCCCTGAATCAAATGGGTCAGTGCTTGGACCTGCTGGACCAGTGTGGCGAACTGGTCCTGGGTCACTAGGACAACTGGTGGCGACGAAGTCTTACTGGTGGCGGCGGCGGTGCCACTGCTCACCGAATCAGGTCTCTGGGAGGCAACTTGGTCCTGGGCTTCAGAAGTTGCCCTTCTCCGATTAGCCATTGGAGAGGTTCTCTTCCAGATCGAGATCCTTATCTCCTTTCTTCAAGTTTAATGGGACTTGAGGCCCTTCCTCTAGCGCCAATCTGTTGCCGCTGGAATCCGTCCTCCGACTCGGGCGCGATCGGTCTCCTGATTGGGCTTCCTCTGGATGGACCTGCAAAGAAGTCCTCACGCGGGAGGCGTTGAGGGTAGCCCTCCGGAAGACCCTCCGACACTCAAGTCAGTGGAGATCGACGGACAACAAATATATGGAGAAGGACCCTCTGAAGAGTCTCTCCAGGGTGGCCTATCGGGAGCTCGAATGAAGCGCCAATAGCGGAGAGGGGGGGAGCAGTCAAAGAGAGAGAGAGTGTGTGATGCTGAGACTGAGCCAGGAGTCGTGCATACCTGAGAAAATCTGGAAGTATCCTATTTATAGACAATCACCTGAATCTTGAGCGCCTTCTGGAAGGTTCGAAGGTTATTGGGATTCAAAGATAATTCGAATCAATCTGTTGTGAGGCCGGTAAGATCCGTATCCTATCCGTTAGAGGATCGACGGCTGGGGAACTTTTTGATGGCCTAAGATCCGATGATTGTGTAGGTCCTTAGGCCGTTATTGCAGGTCCTAGGCCATGTCTCGACATGATTCATCGTTTGGAATTCTGTTACACTAAACTTGGGCTTCCCGCGCCAGGTTCCGCAAAGGTCTGAAGTAGCTCGGATCGGATGGCCGAGGAATGGTCTGGCCTTGATGGCAGAAGCATAAGAATAGCTCGGGTTGACGAGGCATAAGGTTGGCTGAATAGTATAATGTGGTTGGCCGAGTCGGACTTCTGTGAAGCATGGAGTCAAGAACTCCTTGTCTTGGCTTTATGACCATCCTTCTAAAAGATGCCAAGGGGCAACGTGGCAGCCATAAATGCCTTAATGATGGAAGGAAATAAGGCATTAAATGCCTTAAAGCAGGTGAATGCACATGACCTTTGTGGAAACCGAGTTAGAGTATTGAGGTATATTGATCGAGGCATGTTAGCCGAAGTATATTGGCTGAAGTATGCTTTTCCTTTCTTTTTATTCAATTAAATGCTGGCCAAGTCATTATAACCATTTCTGCACCGTTAAATGCTCCAGCCTATTGACTTGACTATTGGATATTAATGACTGGGAGAACCCACGCATATGACGTGGCCCTTTTTTCTCTTGTTCTCTTTCTTCATTATGACGAGATGCTCGTTACTAGAATGTTGCGCCAACAGGCCAACTGGCAAGAAAGCGTTTGGATCGGGCGCGACCCCATCGCCAATATGAGCGATCAATAATGCAATGACGATTTTACCCCTCATCAAAAATAAACATCACAAAAAACCCTAATTTCTAAGATCGTCTTTATGCAGTTTAAGAAGTAAATTAATTAAAATCTAAAATAAATGACTAAAAAAATATGGATTGCTAAATCTAATAATCTCCAAGAGGAACACAAGTGTATGCCCTCCAAAGGTGATCCACACGAGAATCGATTCGAAGAAGCTCTCCTATTTACTTGCTAGAACCTTCTTGACAGCCTTTTGATCATATGCAGCCTTCTAATGTTTCTTTGGACTTTCTTTTCTTCAAAAGCTTTTCAACAAGCTTTTGTACACTCTAATAGCCTTCCTCTGTCTCAACTTAGGGCCTTGTCTTAATATGATAGTGATATTAAGACAAGGGAAGAAGAAAAGGGTAAAACGAGGGCTTACAAGCTCTCTGTTTTTTCTTCTTTCTGTTCATAGAATCCCTGCTACCACCCTCCTTTTTAAATAGAAACGAAGGGGCAGAGGGTCGGATGGAGAGAAAGGGTGCCATCCAAGGGGCATAAAGAGGAGGAAAGACGGTTTATGTGAGGAGCGTCCCATATGAGAGCACTCCACTCCGAAGGGGTGAAAAGGGTCCAAGGGTCTTCGATTCAAACCCTCACAAGCCTATATTAGACATTTAATTAATTAAATTATTTTATTAATCAATTTAAATGATATTTAATAAATTAAAATCATTTAAATTCAAAATAAAATGGTTCAAAAAGAGACTAAGGCCTCGGGTCAACCCAGACTAATCAAGTCAATCCAAACTAACCAAATCAAGCTGAAATTCGAATCCAATTCGAATTTGATCATCATAAAAAATCTAGAAAAATTTCATAATTTCATATTAAACTCTAGATAGGCTGTCCAACATGTGGCTAATGTTAATTTAAGTTCAACTTAAATTTATTAGCCAATCAGCAAGCAAATGGACCTAAACAGATTAAGTCAGGAGCTTGGGTTAGCTCACATATGCTAATATGCGATCTTGGCTAACCAATTAGGATCCAAAAATCCTAATAAAAAATTTTTAACTTCTTCAATCAATTTTTTATTATGCGTGACCCTTTGGGTTTCTTATCTAGCTAGCAGTAGGTTTTTGGTTTAGCCCAATTATGTATCCGACTATTTGAACAGGTTGAATCGGGCAAACTTAAACTGTCAATCTGAATCAATCTTAAATTAACTTATGAAATCAATCTAATTGATTCATAAAAACCTACAAGACAAGATTGATGTCTAGCAATGTGTCATGCCTACTCAGAAGATGAGAAATTTGATAAAAATTATCAAAATACCCTTTTGTGACAAGTTACCGTACAATTCGATCCTTTGATATTTTTTTATCTCGATTAAGTGATGGGCATGGATAAATATCAAACCCTCACACTTAATCCATTTGAATCTTTAATCATTAATGAAAACTCAATCGATGATAAATTAAAAAATATTTTCTAATATTACTTTCTTCATTTATTCTGAATAAGGGCATGTAATCCAGATATATTTCTAGATTTAGGATTCAATCATATTATTTACAAATAATTGTTTGTTATTATCTAAAGTCAGCATTGTTGATGTTTTGCACCTAACCAGTATTACCTTGAAGAATTGGGACGGAAGGTTAGTCCAAATTAGTGGTAACTTCCAATCCTAAAATATTTGCCGGAAATGCTAATAATAGCCTCACATTTTTTCAGATGAAAAGGGTTGAAGACAAGATATAGTTAGGAATCCTAGAAGTACTAGACTCACAAATGGTGGCCTACCACCTATCGTAGTTATACTCTCCTTGAGTCCTGAAAATGATAGCATGATGAAATGCAAGCATGTTAGCTATTATTAGATCTATATCAATTGCTTCAGCTATTCGATTATTACATAATATAATTTAATATATATTTAATTTCATACCAATTATGGCTTATAAGAGAATTAAAGAATCTAAATAATATTTTTAACTAGCTCTTTTAAGGTACTTATAAATATTTTAACTATATGTATATTTGATTTTAACAATAAAAGCCTCATGTATATTTTGCATTCCAAAGCTATCTTCTATATAAACGCATATACACACACACACACACAAAAGAAAAAAAAAAAATAGAGAAGAAAACCATTAATGTAGCTACACTCTACTAAATACTATAAAAAAATCTCTTTCTTAAAACATATTGTCATATCAAAAAAAGTACATGTTTCTTATAGTTTCATCTATTAATTTTCTAGAGAAAAATATCCTTCACTTTTTAATTAAAAGCCCATATTTTTTTATCAATAGTAATTTTATTAGCTTAATTATAAAGTAATCTAATTAAACTACTCTTGCACCGAAGCATATTAGTTAGCATAAATTACATCCCTTTGTCAACAAATTAATTAGTTCAATCCATACAAAGGGAAAAAATTGAACATTCTCCTTTTCATTTTCCAATAAACTGCTCTATCATCTCTTTAAAGAAATTTATTGAATAAAATTGGATATCTATCTTCTTTCAAAATATATCGTAATTGGAGCTTATATTTGATTATAATTCATCTCCATCCCTTGTCCATTTTCATAATAGAAGAAAGGATGATATAGATAAATAATATTTGCTGATTATTTAACAAATTTTTGTTGATAGCAAGACTAAAATAAAATAATTTAGCTACTCTGTGTTCAAATACGTATAATTATATCATGATTCTAACATCAGTTTTCTTTTATTTCAAATATATAGGTCATGCGTCCAATCACCTAGTGCATATGTACATAATTGCACTCCCATTGCATGAATTACCCACATTTCTTCCTCCTATCTCTCAAGAGAAACACCGTTTCGTTTCTGAAGACCTTATTGGAAACGAAAAGCTTATTTAGCCATCCATCCATCTAAAAAGACAACTTCAATCTATGAGGCCACATGAGGAGAATCTAACGCTGGGTGTAGTGCATGTCCAAAGCCAAGCCGAGGCCGGAGACCTAACTATCTGGGCCATATCCGATAAAACAAGCCGCATGAGAAATGCTTCTACCATGAGCCTTCTTCCTTCCACCTCCCGCCAAACCCAAATAACTGGTCGGATCTTGTTGAACCCGAGCCAGCTTATTGTGGAGGAAAATATACTTTTGGTTCTCAAAATTTACTTCATATTTATTTATTTCTTAAACTTTCAATTATATTCCAGCCTTTCATATATATTAGGAATGCTATGTTTGAAATGCTTTATTATATAAATTTAGATAAAATTAACAAAATAATTAGCACTCAGTATTTAAAAATAAAATGTAAAAATATAATACCCATATAATGGTATTTTAAAAAAAAAGCAAAAACAATTATAACACAAGATAACAAATAATTCATGATTTATCTTTAAACTTTTTTTTTTTTGTGTATAATTTATAGAATTGCTCAGCCAAAGAAAGAAGGATTCTACTGATAATTTAAAAAATAATATGACTATGCTAGCTAATTTTTCAGGATGTTGCTAATAATTCGTTGCAAATAATTCGTGAATCATCAAACAACTTTCTAATTACCATTGCAAGAATAACTTAAAAGATCACCAGAATAACTTAAAAGACCACTCTGCCTATATATATATATATATATTACTAACTTTTATATTATAATATAATTTAGTTTTTGTCTATATAAAACATTAAAAAAAAAAAGCATAGCATAGAGATGATGAGATGTGTTGATATTTTTTATGCTGTCCGAATGCATCGCAACTCCATAATCACGGGGATCATCATTAATCTTGCAAACTAATTAAGTTAACTCCTCCGGTCAATTTTAGATCCGTTTTGATGTCAACATTTACTCCCATTAAAAAAACAAAAAAGCAAACAAGGCACTTGAAGGCAGGCAAGAAGCCAATAACTCTATTCAATAACAAAATTATTAAAAAGCCAAATTAGGCGGACTTCTCTAAAATGAAACGCAAAGAGGGAGAGGGAGGGAGCTTCCTGATCTCCGCGCTTCCAATCCAAACCACCGAATCCTCGGAAGCTTCTCCTGTCCTCCTCCCCTTCCTTCTTCGGACGAAGGCTGCGTTTCTTCATCTCTTCCTCTCTCTCCTTTCTTCTTCTTCTTCTTCTTCTACCAATTGCCGTTCAGACAAGTCTCACCAAGTCCTCCTCTCCGTTCCCCAATTCCCTCCGCTCTTAAAACCCTAACCCTAATCCCCCTTCCTCAAACCCTCAGTTATCTCCCATAAAAACGCTCGAATACTCTTTGTAACCGTAGATCCCTTCTATATTTCTTCCCTGAGATCTGAAATCCATAGAGGAGGAGTGAAGGGGAGAGATGAGCGCGAAGGGGGCCTCGACGCCGTCGCTGGCCACTGGGCGGCTCTTCACGATCGGGCTGGTGGCGGCGTGGTATTCGTCCAACATCGGTGTGCTGCTTTTGAACAAATACCTTCTGAGCAACTATGGATTCAAGTATCCGATCTTCCTCACCATGTGCCACATGACGGCCTGCTCTCTCCTCAGCTACGTTGCCATCGGCTGGCTCAAGGTCGTCCCCTTGCAGACCGTCAGATCCCGCATCCAGTTCTTGAAAATCTCGGCGCTCAGTCTCGTCTTCTGTGGCTCGGTCGTCAGCGGCAATGTCTCCCTTCGGTATCTCCCTGTTTCCTTCAATCAGGCGGTAGGCGCGACGACGCCCTTCTTCACCGCGGTGTTCGCTTACATTATGACCGTCCGCCGGGAGGCCTGGATCACTTACCTCACGCTTGTTCCTGTCGTCACCGGCGTCATCATCGCTAGCGGGGTGAGTTGTCTAAATACGTGCAAGACTGCTTCGTGGTTTAGTTTTGTATTTTACCAGGCAATTAAACATGTTAATTTTAGAATTATTGAGGTTTTTAATCGATAAACCAGCTATTTTGCTAAATCTAGTGAGAGGGTGAAAGTGGGGCTGCGGAACTAATGACAACTCTAGAGTCATAACCTTTCTCTCGCATGCGGAATTGGTTTGTCTTATCTGTTCGGTATTTTGGATAATGCAGTCCGACTTTACAAATGCATGTTCAAAACGAGTTGCTTTCCTTTGGAGAAATCCTTAAAGCAATGTATATTGAGTTAGCTTTGGTTGTTTGTTGGGTTCTGTCACATTTTCTTTGTTGGTTTCTGTTTCTGAAATTTCTTTTTCTATTCACTAAATTACTTGTTCTCATAATTGTCATCAAGGCATCAACGCTCGTTTCAGACTTTCATGTCAACTTGTCCTTTCTTGCGGTTTGGTCTTTGCATCTGGACAATTCGTTGTTCCGCATCGTCCGATTGTTGGAATTGCATTTAGATATGAGTCTCTTTTGTTTTTGTTATTATTTTGTGCCTCAAGGGGATGCAGTTCTTCATATCGACTGGATGTTCTTTTACAATTTTTTTTGGCAGGTGTTGCTCGAAAATCACCTTTGCTAGGAATATCACTTCTGTGAAGGTTGATGCCAGGTCAAGAGCTAGTTTTCAAATATTAGTAAATTTTAACTTTTCACTTTGAACATGTAGCATACTTAATATAGATTGGATCTTGTGATTTAAGGTTAAGTTTTCATGCGCATTCTTTTAAGTGTTGCATATGGGAGTTTTGATGGATTTGGATAGTCTGCTTGTCCCTTTGTTTTTTGATCTTTGCCTTTGCTTCTCTTTGACCTTGAAATTAGTTTTAAGCATCTAGCTGGCACGGTCTTGTGAACTCAGGCTGATGTTAGAAATTTTTTTTTTCTTTTTTTCGAACCCTTCTAATTGTTGGCTGCTATAATTTCTGAATGGTTTAAAGTGTTAATTAGTAATGTTAAATTTATACAAGTAGGTATATTGTATGGTTCATTGTAACGTTTATCTTTCCATGGTGGTGGCAAGGCAAAATTATTCCATGAATTCCACTGTAGGTAGTTATATATCTGGTATGCTTTTTCATTAAGACTTTAAGTCTGAAATTATTAAATATTGACTTTTTTATGTCTTGACTGTATAGGGAGAGCCAAGTTTTCATTTGTTTGGGTTCATTATGTGTGTTGGTGCAACTGCTGCAAGGGCATTTAAGTCTGTGTTGCAAGGGATCTTACTGACCTCTGAAGGGTAGGGAATACATTTCTTTCTAACAATTTGTGGAGATATCTCAAATTTTAAGTTTGCATGGCTACTTCATTTGGCACTTGTTATTTTATTTGTGATTATATTCTTTGGATATGCTTTCATCACCATCGAATTCGATCGTTAACCTGAAACACTGAACTTATCTTCTGTTATTAACATATATGATTATCAGGGAAAAGCTTAATTCCATGAATCTCCTGCTGTATATGGCTCCCATAGCAGTAGTTTTGCTGCTTCCAGCAACGATTATTATGGAGGAAAATGTAGTTGGTATCTTATTGGCACTTGCTAGAAAAGATTTCAAAATCATTTGGTATCTGCTGTTTAATTCTTCCCTGGCGTATTTTGTGAATTTGACCAATTTCTTGGTCACCAAACATACCAGTGCCTTGACTCTCCAGGTATGCTTCACTGATGTTATTCTACTCTTTCCTGTTGCCTTACTGTTTTATGAGATGTTATATAAAGAGAGAGAGTTGGAAGAGTTATTAATATGTTTTATTTTCAGTCCATGTTAGCTGCCCTTGGGCTCATTTGTTTGCTGATATCAGTGCCTTCTACTTCATTAATCTCCCTTTAATTGATGATTACAATTCTGAGCCATCAAATTATGGGGAAAAAATGAAAATGCTTGCTAATCCATTTTTTATTTCTGCATTACTTGTTACTTATCTTTCATCATTAGAGAGCACAAATTTTCATTTATATTTCATCAAGATGAATACAAGGAGTCAAAGATGTGCAAATGATATTCTGATGTGTGACACAACTTCTAGTATATATTTATTTCCTTGAAAAGCACTTGCTTGCTCTAGATGCAGTGCTTGTGTAATGGCTCATTTGCTTATGTACAAAGAACTTAGTGCAAACTTTTTTTTTTAATTCTTATAATATGATCATAGAGAAAGTTTATGCATACATGCTAGGGAAACAGTTCATTATTGAAATGCTGTAACAATATAAAATGTTTTCATTGACATTTGAAAGTGCTACTACTGGGGTTCTCAACAAAGTTTTCTTCGAAGAAGTTTTTAGCCTCTAATTGCAGCCACATTAGGGGATTTCCTCTGTAATTTTCTGAACTCAATAGATCAAGATAAAATCCTCCATTTCTCTCTTTAATTTATTCCAGTGATTTTTCTTTACTTTTGCTTGACAATTAAACATAGCCTAAGACTTTTGGCAGCAAGTTGCCCAATTGGAAAGGAAGAAAACTTCTTCATGGAAATTGACTTGCATAAAATTGGTTCTCATTGTCCCTGATTTTTTCCCCTTTATTTCCTTTCTGCATTCTGCTTATGTATTGTTTTTGTCAATAAATTAAAGAGCATATTAGAAGTAGTTTTCCTTTGAAGGGCCAGAGCGAAAGGATCTAGTTTGTGTGACAGTGCAACTAGGAGTATGAGATAGGGTGCATTGGAAATGGAATCCTTGATGGTATGAATTCAGTTTGTTGAGTTGGTTTATGTGGAAGGTTATGTAAAGAGAAGTATTGTCCCTTTCAATGGATGAAGAATGACATAGAGAATGGAATTCCCACAGATTTTGGAAGTCAAGATGGATAATAGAATAAATGCTGTATTGGACACAATTGACCCAAAGAATCGTGGTTCAATGAGCCTAAAAGGACATGGGGTGGGAAGTGTATTAATGTTGTTAAGGATCTTGCTTATATTTCCTTTGTTGCATAATATTTTGAGGAATGCTAAGGTAGAACACTTTTTGAAAGAAATGTGAAGGACTTGAAGAAACATCAGATTTCAATAGGTAACGACTACCAACAAGCAATGTCCCTTCCAATATGGGGAGTTTTTGAGGGTGGTTATTGGACAGAAGTTGCATCATGGCATACCAACTTGTATTGATCTATTGCAAACAAAAATGAAAGACAACTAAAAAACAAACTATAGTGCCACAAATGGAAAGCAAAATTTCGTTAGTTTGATGAGTCTCCTAATGCCCTTCTTTCAAGACCCTTTTCTCTAGCAGTTTAATTGTATAATAATTAAAAAACATTTCAACTTCTCCTATGCACTGCTTAAGTTGAATAGTTCTTGTTATAATATGTTTTCAGTTTTGTATAGGAAAGTTATATTAAAATCATAGTAACCTTCCATTTCAAAATGGACACCTAGGATTGCTCCATGCAATGGACAGTTTGTGATGCTAGTGCTCAAGACAAGCACAATAAATTTATTGAAACAAAAGAAAATTTCTCTAATCTTTTAATCCCTGCTGGGAAAAGGGAAAAAAATTTGAACCTCCATATAGTTAGCCAGTGATTGGATTAGCAATCGACCTTCACCATCCTTGGCCATCCTCAAACCGTGCCTCCTGTACTTTGAGCTCACCTACTTGTCATTGGCATCATCAATGTCCTTCGGTACCATGCCTGCCTTGAGTGATTCTCCTATTCGGTCCTTTGCCAAATCTCAAGCAGCCGGAAATCTCATCACCACCCTCTCTTAGGCCATCTCTGGAGCTGACAACAATCTCAGGGCAGCAACCCTAACTTGGGGCTGGAGAAACAGTTGTTGACAATTGAAGTAGTGGAACAAGGTGGAGGCAGGAGTGGTGGTGGGGGTGGAAGTGGGTTGCCAAAGACTATGGTTGTGTAGCAGGGAAGAGGCAAGGCAAATGGAAGCCATCAAAGGGAGAAAAAAATATATGATTCCCTTTTGTACATTTTTGAAAAATAAATAGAATTTCTTTGACTTCTATATTTTTTTTAAAAAAAAATACAATAGTAAAACCTAAAGTAAAACACATTATGCATTCATTTCTCACCAGTGATATGTCTGATTTGCTATCACTTCTACCATCCTTTTTATTACCTTGGTAATCCATCGTGTCTTTGGCATCATATCTGGAATTTTAATGGTGACACTCTTGATGTCCATGCTTCTTATAAAGGGGTGGTGAAGGGAACTATATACATGTTCTTCTCCATACCCCGTTTTTGTTGAAATGTTGTAAGCAAGTCTTATTTTTCTACTGGTACTTTTATATACTCCAATTCTTTGGTCTTTATTTTTCCAATAAGCAAAAGTTTCTGTAGCTTCTGCTCTAAAGATTCACATAATAATGGAATGTGCCTATACTTAAAAGAGTAGGTGTGCCTTATACTACTAAAAACATTCCTTGCCGATCATATGAGGAGCAATTCAAATATCCTTGGCTTTCCTACTGCTTCCTTCCTGCAAGTTATCAAAATTAATGTTCTTAACTGCACCATGTTTGCGTCAAACATCAAACTTCCATTTTGTACAAGTCATTGGGTCAGCATATGCTACTCATGGTTTTAGAAGCTTTCATGAAGTGCACAGATTGACAATTGAATTGCCTAGGTACATACTCTGAACGTTTAGTTTTTGTTGCATTGTGTTCATATTGGTTTAGACTTTTGAATTCCTTTTTTTTCCTTCGGTTTCTTCTGATTGCTCATTTATAATTTATTTTTACTTGCTTAGATGATAATGATATAGATGATATTTTTCCTTTGCAAGTTCAGTACCTTTTTAACTATATCTTTTGTAAATTGGAAATTTTGCATTATGGATTGGCACTATGAGAAAGGTGAATATTAGCGGCAACGGTAGATGTGAATGCAGTATCACATGGATGTGTATGCATATTAATGATACAGTGGGGACTTTGGATTTGTATTTTCTGGTTTGGTCAGGTTAACCTTTTACTATCAAGTCAATAGAGCTGATGAACCCAACCTGACATGTGAGTGGGTCGGACGAGATGAGTTGAGTTTATGTCTCTTCATGAGAGTGGTTTAATATGATAATGCTGTAGTACCTCATCAAATTACTTTATTTAGAAGGCGTCAATTTTTTTTTTAATAATGATAACTCATGTTTTTCTTTTCTCTTCTCCAGGTTCTGGGAAATGCCAAAGGTGCTGTTGCTGTTGTTGTTTCAATTTTAATATTTAAGAACCCAATATCTCTGACAGGAATGCTTGGTTATACTTTCACAGTCATCGGTGTCATTCTTTACAGTGAAGCTAAGAAACGTAACAAATGAGAAATTCGGTTTATTTTTTCTATGGGTGGCAACCACTTCCTGTTGCTGCGCTCTATTCTTTTTTTCCAGAAACCAACCGTACGGCGATTTCTGTGTCATCAATGACCAACTAGTCAGTAGGCGAAAAGATCTCAATAAAGCCACCAAATGCCTTAATTTTGTTAACCCCCATTTGCAGTAAGGATATTAAATTATTAACATCCTATAATTTCTTTTAAGGGGACTGGGATCAATTTTCAGTGATTAATTGACAAATATGATAATTTTGTTTTTCATTTATTGATGCTCTTAATTCCAACAAATGCTGTAGGCCAGACGATTTTCTTATTTCAAGAATGTGCTATCGAATACTCCTGATGCAAAAAAATCTGGGTTTTCTTATTTGCAGGATCAACCAATGTCATATAATTAATGTATTTTTTATTTGTAAACCACTGTAAAATGGACGCTTTAAAAGAAAATGATGGTTCAATGATTTTGTTCTTTCCAATGTGTGCGGAATTGCTAGATTTACATCCTTTTAAACTCTTGCTGTCCAGATTTATGGTTCATTCCTATGGAGAAATACATCGTTTTAAACTTTTCCCCCTTATTAAAAAGAAAACACTTAGAGACCAGATATTTATTCCAATAATTACTACCAAGCAAACATAGATAAAATGCAAAGTAAAGCTGCACGCCTTTGGTTTATCATTATTCCTCTTCTAAGGAAAGAAAGCCCGTGCCAAAAAAAAAAATTCCTATTCCATTGCATCAAGAAAATTCTCGCCAGTCAAAATTATTTGAAGGAAAATGAACTACGAATGAAGATTTCTAGTACCTTTGGCAGCATTTTTTTTTCCCCATCTGCTCTTGCTAAACCAATTGAAGACAATGGCAGTCTAGGCTAATGAGCAAAATTTAAGGATGAGCCGCAAAAGACAAAAAAAAAACTTAGTTGACCTTGTGCAGTTGGAAGAAGGCTTATAGATGAGTTGAGTTGAATTAAGCAAAAAAACATGAGAAATCTCTCGCATTGCATGGCTGGCTATCCTCTAGAAACATTTGCTTGTTAGCAAATTTGCCATTTACAGAACAGAAGCACGGTACTTAAGTACTAAATACACGATTAATGGAAGAGCAACACATTGACTATATAATCGCTAAGTTTCCTGATAAGAAACAAGCAAGTTGCAAATAACAGCATGCACCAAGCATGAAGAAGTTATCTTAAAAGTTGAGCGAGATTCGCAAGGTTGTTTAGAGCACAGTACACCAGTGGAGTCGAGAGCACAAGTACATTACGGTTGCATCATATGCATCATATGACATCATTTTGACAGCTAAATCATCTGGAGGCCCTCACTCTTGAGATTACTCACTACTAATATTGATTCACCACTTTTTTGAGCTTAATAGATGAACAGCTAATCGGTACATACATCAAGCCCAAGGAACAAGGTCTGAATTTATTGATCCATTCATACTGTTGAATGAACTCAAATGACAACCGAATGTGTTCCATCTGGGATGCAGTGTACTTGGGTAAACAGAAAGAGAACTCACTTTCATGAGCTTTGTAGAACATGAAACTTTCGATCAAAAGCAATGGGATAGCAAAATAGAGACTCTAGATACCTGCCACCACTCAAGTTCTTTGTTCATGAAAGAAAGAGAGAGAGGATACCTTTTCCTCTAGGAGTTTCAGCACTGGCAGATTCAGATTCTTATCACTAGGAAACAAATTCTCCTCAATGCTTCTGGTAACTGAATGCAAGTCACTTTCTATATGGCTCTCCTTTATGTACACACATGATGGCTGCTCATATGCCTTCACTTTGCTAATACTGTTACCATGATTACCATTAGATGCCACAGATTCATTTTCAGTTGGAAATACAGCTACGGACTCTGAATGTTCCTGACTGGCTTGTTCTCCAGCACTTGGGTTGGATAACTGACCAAATTCAGCTGCATCAGCCACTCCCTTTGCTACTTTTGAAACCTTGGAATGGCTTTCTTCACTAGAAGGAGGCAAATCCTTGCTAACATCAGAACACATGTCAAGATTTTCAGAAGGCTTTGATGGTTGCTGCAGACACGTAGGCGATGCAGGTTTCACATTACGAGTAGAAGACAGACTTGTCGGCTGGATGCGTCGAGGGTCAGACTTTGTGGACGCTTTCTCTGCTGCAGGTCTTGCTAGTAGGAGCTTACTGGATTTCAATCTGTTTACCCCGACAGGGCTTCCGTTTCTAGTGGTACTTCTAATTAAGTTGCGTGATTGGCCAGACACAGAAAATGTCTCAACATTGCGTGACCTCTCCTGGAAATCAGCAATAGTTTTCCAAGTTAGAAGCTAATTATATAAATTGAAAAAGAAAAAAAAAGGGGGGGCAAAAGAAAAAAGATGGAACAAATAACTGTTGTGGACTGACCGCATCAAAATATCCAATCTTGGGAGTTGGCATTCGAAGTCCTGATGGTTTTATGCATTTAGCACCAGAGATACTATTAGTGCATCTTCTAAAGTCTTTCCCAATTGATTGTTCAGAAATTACACGAAATTCTGCAGAATCTTTACTGATACTTCCGCTTCTGACACATGGATGACCAGTAGAACTTTTACCTGAACCTGATGAACAAAAGGTGATACTCTCAGAACCTGCCAAGGAAGAGGAGGAAGACAAAGATCCAGTGTCAAGGCTATCCCTCAAATTACTGGGCTTCATAGTAATGGAGGCTGATGAAGATGACTCTGAAGCCACGCTGTCTAAAGAACTATTTGGAGACACATTTGCAGAGAACTTGAATGTTGACTTTGGACGAACTGGGGTCTTATTTTCATATCTGGACGGGGTTTTATATTTGGATGCCTTCACAGGGGTTTTCTTAGTGGTTGATCCCGATGAATATGGATTTGTATTTCTAGAAGCAACTCGTTCCCTCGTAATCACTGGAGGAGATTTACCCATTGAATCAGATGAACTGCAAGGGGAACCACCATGTGAAGAACAAGAAGTAGTTGATAACACCGGATTGCCTGACGGTGAACCAGAAGTAGATTTTGGTGAGCGAATAGACTTAGAAGTGGCGCTGGAGGAGTGTCCATTTATTTTCTTGGAAACTATAACAGATTGCCGATTAATTACATTGCCTGCAAGCACCACATCGACATAAAATTTAAAATAAAAATTAAAAAGAAAGTTGACACTAAACGGAAGGATACATGAACTGATCCGAAATCAAAATGAAAAATGCCCAATTATTTAATGAAATATCTGAAATTTTAGTTCAAAATGTGTACCAGAAGAAGCCTTCCCAGTGCTACTTCTTTGTTGGATGTTCCTAGAACCAAAAGCCGACTTTTTTGGCAATGTTGGCAAAGTTGCTCGAGATAGAGCTCTTGGTGGCTTTAATGATGGCTTTGGGTCTGCATTTTTGTTTGTAGCCTTTATTCAAATAATAAGCAATGTCAGTTTAGCAACACGATACAACATGTCTATATACAAGCAATGTAAGGAACAAAGCACTGGATCAATCACATGCCAAACCATAGGATAAAATAAATCTGGCAATATAGTTACAGCATACCACTTTCACGATATTAGGCAGCTCAGAAGTATGGTCTGGATGTTTCTTCGAGACAACATGACTTTTTGATGCTATGAGGGGCTTCTTCTAAAGCAAGAGAAATTAATACCAAACTATGCACTTTCATGAATAATTAATAGCAAGGCAATCAAGGAAGAGAGCATACCTTGTTTTGAGATAATGATTCAACCCTCTTTGATGCTGCAAAACAGTATTAGCACATACACATCAAGAAGAACTTCACCTAACATATGCAAAAGGGAGAACAGTGCTGCTGCTTCTAATACTACTACTATAAAAAAAGCGCCGATAATAGCAAATTAGACATTAACAACCATAAGATCAGTTATAGGCAGGAAAATCCTACGCGCAACACATGGTGCATTTAGCTTCCGTTGCTCTTTGGCCTTGCCAGAGTCTACCGCATTTGAAGAATTCTCATATTTACCCAAAGACTTCTGAATGGACACTCGTACATTTTCGAACAATTCTACTTCAAGGTTTTCTAATGCCCACGCTTCACTTTCTAAGGTAGATGTTGACTCTGTTGATTTTCTTGCATCTTCTGGAATACCAGGTAATGAAGATACTTCAATCTTCCTGAAAGTGCTATTTACAATAGCCAACTCTTCAGGGTTGAGAACACCTGCATACATGTATTTAAGATACAATATAATAATGAGTTTATCATTCATTTCAAATATAAGAAAGAAGGGATTTTGCCAAGCATAGAGATGGATACCTTCACTTGTGAAAAATTCACTATCCCAAGCTAAACTTTTGCGCAAGTTATACTTGCAGGACTTTACTCGCTTTTGCTCTGGGGACTCCGATAATTCAACGACTTGTTCCGTTCGCTTGCTTATCTTTACTGGACCCTCCCCTTCCTGACCACTGACAGTCTTATTTTCAATATGATTTTCTGAAAGGCCTGTAAATTAAATTATTGTTGAAAATCAATCAGTGGGCACTGCCAAATAACAGGTTAACTAAGAAAAAAGTCCCAAGGTACTACACTATTTGTTCCTTTTCCCTGCTTAACTATTCTTTTTGTTTAGTTTCAATTGTGTGCCGATTTACAATCACAAAATTTTATTGTAAAGATTGATATGCACGCTCCACCATCAAGGTTTTTTTCTTGTATAATGCCCATTAAGATTACCCCTGCAACTAATTGCTCCCCTTCATAATCTTCTTTTAAAGGGAGCAAGATAAATGACTATAAAAAGATCTAACTTGAGCCACCTCTAACCATGCAAGATCAGAGCTACCAAAAGCTTTTCTTGCTTGTCTTTCAAATTTACCTATCAGCAATCCACATGCAGCTAGAGATTTAAGCTGAACCCATGAACCTTTCAGATTAATTATTATATGTTGGTCATGATTTGCAGATTTTTAGACTAATGTAGATTAGAGAGTTATATTTCAATAGGTATGATTGAGACCATATCATAGACATAGAGGGGCTTGGAATGACTCATTTCATGAATCATAAGATTATCTCTAGTACTTTTAAAAATCTAGTAGTACATGAATACAAAAAAGCTTGAAAAAAAGAAATGAGTATATGTGAAACAAGATAGAGTCCAAAACCATCACATGGAATCTAAGAACATTTTTCTTTAAGCCCCAAGGAATAAACAGAGTTTTTCTGTCAAACTTTTGTTTAGGACTTGTAAGGAAAGCTTAATAAATGATTGCAGAAATTTAGTTGACCACTAGCTTTAGATACCAAAATTTCCAAATCTGTTTGCCCTCACTCTTAGAAATTCAATGCCATGCACTAGCATCTATCTGATCAAGAATAAGCCATTTGAAAAGCGGAAATCTCATGAGCCATGGGAAATGGACTTTATATTTGGATTCATACCCAAATAGCACGTTCCATGCTAATTCCAATCATATGATACATTTCTATTCAGCTATTGTTATTTTAGCCTGGATTGGAAAAAACAGATTGTGAACTGTGAGGGCCTAAGAACAATGATGAACTTCTTGTCATGCTTGATATAGGTGAAACCTTTCTAATAATTACATTGTTTCTTGACCTATTTGATTTTGGACATGGTGGATCTCATCCAAGTTCTGAGCAATTGGCACTCTTCACCATAAATTTGTTATGCTGTTCCTTCCAATAGGCAACATAACATGCACATGCTTTCATCCTCTTCTCTCCTAATATTACATTAAAGTAGCTTTTGCATTCTACTTAGTGGCGAAAAAAATATCATGCAATACCCATACATATAACTGAATGCATGTACAGGACTACTAAAGATTTTGTAATACTAAGTAGTATATTGTAGGAGAGATAATGTTCAGCTAATGCAATTGCAGTAGCGAGGATATGTGACATATAAATTAAAACAGCTGATCAGCTTCACGTGATACTTTAAATGTAGCAGTCAAGCATATGTCGCACAAAATATATATTACAGAGGTTGTCAGCAGGCAGGTTAAGGGCACTTTGGGGTATACTCATTACTAGATATGAGGATCTATGTTCAATAACTAAAACGCTCTTACAAATAATAGGCCAGGGAACCTTATGTACCGAGGATCAATTTCATTAAACGAGTTCAATATAGTTTAACATATAAATTAAGTATATGGCTCTGAGAGAAAGGGATACTCATCATTTATCAAAGTTGATGAAACATGGGCATGGGGGCAATACATAATGAGAAATTGACGTGTTCTATGTTGGATAAGTAATAGTCTAAACAGAAAAACAAAGAATTCTATCATCAGTGGTGCCTTCATAGAAAAAATCAAAAGGAAGCCTGAACATATAACAATCAATTCCTAAAACGAATCTCTTGATGACCGATGAGGAAGCAAGCAGAATCATTAGGTGGCATAAAACAAGGTTATACACCAATATTAAATACAGAATCCATGTAATTTTGATATATGAACGTTTAAGGTTTTTATGTTCATTAAAGTTGTCAACAAAATCCTAGAATACTTAAAAAGGAATACAATTTATTGGTAGTCAACAAGGGGTGTCAGATGGCTTCCTTGCACATAACAAATATAAGAAAAAACTTCACTGGGCAGCCCTGGGCATGCACTTTTTATCCCTGCTAGAAGCATGATATATGTTCTAGCAGTTCTTTCAACATGTTAGCTAAGCAAGGCCAGGTAATAACTATTCCTGCACATCCTGTTGGAATCTAAGCCCGACCCGCTAGCTTATGTTTTAGCAGGGAATAACCATTCCTGCACATCCCAGCTAGATTCCTTTTTTATGTTGCATCCTGCGATCAAAGATTACATTACTAATACTGAAAAGTTTACAGAATTAGATTATAAAAGCCTGACCAATTGAAGCATGTGGATGATAGTTCAGGGACTTCAGGATCTATGGGCCTTGCTCACATATTATGTAAAAATCAATTGTTTGGTTAGCTGATCGTGAAAATTCCAAGTCATGATTATATGAGAAAGAATTGAACAAACGTGCACAACCATGTTATGAATTTTAATTTAGTAAAATGTTTTAATGGCATAAAAAATATACTTATCAACTTTATAAGGCTCATATTTCCAATGTCCAAATTTTTTCATACCATGTATATCCAAAAATTAATAAATCTATAAAATCCATAACCTAATTAAAAAAATGCAACTTATAATCAAAAGTTAACTTGCAAAATAAAATACAAAATTACTCAAAATGCAACAAGTTAACTGCAGAAAATGCTAAAATTTTGTCTTGTATAGTGATATAACTTCAAGACCTTTCCATGCGCAAAACAGGGCTTTTATTTAACTGGTCAGCCCAAGATCAGAAAAATGAGTCATCACTCAGCTTAATCCTATAACAGTACCAATACAAGTGAAGAAGTCCCCCAGAGGGCTCGACTATAGGGGAAGTTTCAGCACTTCAAGAGAGTTGTGATGACCTCCAGTGACAGATCCCATAGAAAGAACCTCTAAATTTTCAACAGGCTACAAATAAAAGTTCAGCACAAGCAAATGCCATGTTTAACAGGCCAACAAGAGAAATTTTTTCAACTAGTAGCTCAAAAGAGTTGCGCCACAGGACTATATCAGCAAAGTTGTGATCCATGTATAAGTGCAATGTGTAAATATATAGCACACGATGCACTGCCAGAATCATACAATGCTATGAATTTAATTTAGTAAAATGTTTTAATAGCATAAAAAAATATACTTATCAACTTTATAAGGCTCATATTTCCAATGTCCAAATTTTTTTCATACCATGTATATCCAAAAATTAATAAATCTATAAAATCCATAACCTAATTTAAAAAATGCAACTTATAATCAAAAGTTAACTTGCAAAATAAAATACAAAATTACTCAAAATGCAACAAGTTAACCGCAGAAAATGCTAAAATTTTGTCTTGTATAGTGATATAACTTCAAGACCTTTCCATGCACAAAACAGGGCTTTTATTTAACTGGTCAGCCCAAGATCAGAAAAATGAGTCATCACTCAGCTTAATCCTATGACAGTACCAATAAAAGTGAGGAAGTCCCTCAGAGGGCTCGACTATAGGGGAAGTTTCAGCACTTCAAGGGAGTTGTGAGGACCTCCAGTGACAGATCCCATAGAAAGAACCTCTAAATTTTAACAGGCTACAAATAAAGTTCAGCACAAGCAAATGCCATGTTTAAGAGGCCAACAAGAGAAATTTGTCCAACTAGTAGCTCAAAAGAGTTGCGCCGCAGGACTATATCAGCAAAGTTGTGATCCATGTATAAGTGCAATGTGTAAATATATAGCACACGATGCACTGCCAGAATCATACCATGTTATGAATTTTAATTTAGTAAAATGTTTTAATGGCATAAAAAAATATACTTATCAACTTTATAAGGCTCATATTTCAATGTCCAAATTTTTTTCATACAATGTATATCCAAAAATTAATAAATCTATAAAATCCATAACCTAATTAAAAAAATGCAACTTATAATCAAAAGTTAACTTGCAAAATAAAATACATAATTACTCAAAATGCAACAAGTTAACTGCAGAAAATGCTAAAATTTTGTCTTGTATAGTGATATAACTTCAAGACCTTTCCATGCGCAAAACAAAGCTTTTATTTAACTGGTCAGCCCAAGATCAGAAAAATGAGTCATCACTCAGCTTAATCCTATAATAGTACCAATACAAGTGAGGAAGTCCCTCAGAGGGCTCAACTATAGGGGGAGTTTCGGCACTTCAAGAGAGTTGTGATGACCTTCAGTGACAGATCCCATAGAAAGAACCTCTAAATTTTCAACAGGCTACAAATAAAAGTTCAGCACAAGCAAATGCCATGTTTAACAGGTCAACAAGAGAAATTTGTCCAACTAGTAGCTCAAAAGAGTTGTGCCGCAGGACTATATCAATAAAGTTGTGATCCATGTATAAGTGCAATGTGTAAATATATAGCACACGATGCACTGCCAGAATCATACCATGTTATGAATTTTAATTTAGTAAAATATTTTAATAGCATAAAAAAATATACTTATCAACTTTATAAGGCTCATATTTCCAATGTCCAAATTTTTTTCATACCATGTATATCCAAAAATTAATAAATCTATAAAATTCATAACCTAATTAAAAAAATGCAACTTATAATCAAAAGTTAACTTGCAAAATAAAATACAAAATTACTCAAAATGCAACAAGTTAACTGTAGAAAAGGCTAAAATTTTGTCTTGTATAGTGATATAACTTCAAGACCTTTCCATGCGCAAAATAGGGCTTTTATTTAACTGGTCAGCCCAAGATCAAAAAAATGAGTCATCACTCAGCTTAATCCTATAACAGTACCAATACAAGTGAGGAAGTCCCTCAAAGGGCTCGACTATAGGGGAAGTTTCAGCACTTCAAGAGACTTGTGATGACCTCCAGTGACAGATCCCATAGAAAGAACCTCTAAATTTTTAACAGGCTACAAATAAAAGTTCAGCACAAGCAAATGCCATGTTTAACAGGCCAACAAGAGAAATTTGTCCAACTAGTAGCTCAAAAGGGTTATACTGCAGGACTATATCAGCAAAGTTGTGATCCATGTATAAGTGCAATGTGTAAATATATAGCACACGATGCACTGCTAGAATCATATGCAGACTGAAAAAAAAAAAAAAAGATGGACAACAGACTAAACATATAATCCACTGATAACATATTTGCAAAACCAAAAGCTACTGCACACTGTCCTTTCATAGCAATATCTACAAAAGCAATGTTCCCAAGCTATACTCGCCTCTGCGAATTTCATATACGCGGGTCACCAAGCTCAAAATAAACATATCTTCAAGCATCAAGCACGCATTGTGCAGCATCCGATATGATGCATGTAATTCATCTATGATTTATCGGACACCAACAATGGGTTTTCTTCACAATGGATCGAACATCGTAAGTTTTGTTTGCGAAAGATCTAATAACAACTTTCAAATCATCACGACAAAACTATTATGATTTCCTATCACCAGAAACACTCCATGGTGCTATTTACTTCGCAATACCCCCTCCAACAGATGTCAGATTTTGCAAAGAAATTTTGATTAATCCTATAACCTCGCGCATCAAGAACCAAATCGATTCCCTTTCGCAACAAATTTGCAGGGGCTGAAACTTCAAAAAGGATCAAAAAGAAACCAGCCAATTGATACAAATTCTGCCCATAATCCAGACCTCGTAGAAGCGCAAAAACAACGCAAGAACAAACGGATCGTACGAATCCACGTCCAAGAAGGAACCAAGAAAACCTAAATCTCAAATCTTACCCATTTTGATCCAATAAAATCAAGAAAAATAATACAAAAAAAAAAATAAAAACACATTGCTTATCAAACACAGCAAGATCCATGCCAAAATCGGAGTAATAAAATAAAACAAGAACGAAATGGAATGGAGAAGTACCTGACGAGGGCGGATCTGGAACGGCATCGGAAGACGCGGAGACAAGGAGATCGTCCTCTGAGGAGACGTCGATGAGAGGAAGAGTCTCCATGATTCCTTCGTATCAATCGCTTATGTATGTTAAAAAAACAAAAATAAATAAACTCCCAATCGAGATTTCTCAAGATTTTTAGAAAGGGGAAAAACAAAGAGAAAGCAATGGGAGAAAGAGAACCCGACGTGGAAGAGATTAGGGTAGGGGATGGGAGAGACTGGGGCGACTTTTTACTCGAAATGTTAATTAATGAGAAAAGGGATAGAAATAGAAGGCGCTGGGAGAAATCATCGGGCGGTTCTTAATTCACCCCCCTTCTCTCATTTCATATTCAGCCTGCTAGCCTACCGTTACCGTCAAGGGAGTGTGCGGAGGAGGAAAAGAGAAAGGGAGGAGTGCATTTATCAGTTGCCGGAGGAGCGGGAAACGAAACGTTCGAATTTTTCAAACCAGATGAAATCACCGCAAGGTGAAATTACTGGTAACGAATTTATTTATGATAATAAAAATGTTTTGGACGGTATAAAAAGAATGATAATATTCTTAGCACACGCACGTGTGATGATTAATTACCATGTGAATGAGGTTATCGGTAACAAATTTATTTATGATAATAAAAATATATTAAAAAAATTTATTTATTATACATAAATGCGTATCACATGCGATGATTGATCCATACACTTATATGGCTATGCATGCATATGAATCAATTATCACGCATGATGCATGCGTCTTGCATCGCACACGGCAGTGCGCACAAAGACTTATTCTAAAAAAAAGTATATTAACGTGGCAACTTGGAAGGCCTTGGGCTGGCGTTTTCAAAAGTTCAACCAGCTGGTGGGAATCCATAAGTGCTAATGGCCCATAGAGACCAGGCCCATTGGCTAATAGGTTAAGCCGATTAATTAATTTGAATGTAGTTTGCAATGGTTTATATAAGATCTTGGTATGGTGCGATCCAGGTCTGATGCATGGATATTCTATAAGATTGAGTTATTATGTAATAATTGGCACAATTTTGTGCCTTGATTTGTCTGTATTTCTTCTACATCTCATATCAATTCAATTAACATGAAGGTACAAAGTAGAATAGCTGGTAAAGTTATCAGGGATTGACATCGCGCGATTCCGTTGAGTCTAGTCTTTGGTTGCACACAATTTTCAGCCAGATTTTCTGTCATTAGTTAGCATGAAATTATAAAAACTCCACCAATATGACATATAAAAACTCCACCAAATTGCAAATGATACAAGATAAGGAATTGTTAATAAAGAAATGCCCTTTTAATCTTGCTACTTGTACTTTGACATGAATGCTAAAAAAGTTCGCTAGAATGCGAGAGACTGTTATTTTAGAAGAATCATGATGTGTCTATTTTGCTTTTGCAAAACTGGTATGATTATTATAGCTAGCATGAAGAACTATATAGGTGGTGAGCTTTGTTGTTCTTTTAACGTCTAACAAGGTATTCTAGTAGAAAATTACCTAGCAAGACAAATAATATGAAGTACAGAGTTATATAGTGTGGGTTGTTCACTGGATTTATTTTGATGTGTTCAAGATTTATTTCAGTCCCTTAGCACATCTAGATCATAAAAATTAATCAGGTAATCTGCACACATGGCAAATATGGATGTAGCATGGAACTAATTGCTGCTTATTACTAGATCACAAAAGTCCAAGTTAAAGAAAATATCAACAATGTCCCCATTTGCATGAAATCTAGACCATACAAGAGAAGATATAAATGAATCAAAATAACTTAAGACGAGAATAAATAAAGAATAATTCAACTAAGAATGTGTTGAAAAAACTTAAGAAAAATAAATAATTAAAGATCGGTCATACTGAAATTTAAACTCATGATCTTTGTCTCTATTACCATTTCAACTTAATTACTACGGAACCATGAAAACTTGAACTAGATTATAATACATATATCCACTCCCCTATGGCGCAAAATAAGAATTGGTCAAAAATGACTCCATTAAGAGGTTAAAATTGACTCAATTAATTAAGAATGTTGATAACAGAAAGAATAGAAAAAAAAAAATAGAAAAAAAAATATGAAAATTAGCTTGAATAGAATTTAAGAGTTATTTATTTATTTATTTTTAATCATCTATGTTTAGCCTATCTTAACCAGATTGACCCTACATGTACATATTTTGGATTGCTCACGAGTTGTTAAGATTGATATATATCATTGATTCTTTTCTTTACAATTAAAACCTTTTGAGTTCCATGGTAAGTTAACATGGCATTGAAGCTCAAAATTGTTAAAAATTATGGGTTTAAATCCCTTCAGCTTAGCTATTTATTTAATTATTTCTAATTTTTGCTCTTAACTTTACTTTGTTTTAGTTTACTTATTGATGTTGCTCAATCACCAGATTTTTGTTTATCTTTTTCTTTGCTATGAGATCTCTTAAAGAAAAAAGGAGCCCCTTCCTTCAAGCACCCCCCCCCCCCCTTCTTATCCCCTCCGAGCTTCTTCTTTTTTTTTTCCTTTTTTTGTGGGTCGGAAGGTCCACATGTAAGATAAACATTTACCCTAGCCCAGTGCTTGCTACGTGGTCATTCATCGGTGATTAACAATAAAAGTATTAAGAAACTTACTCGTGAAGATAAGGATCTTTATGATGACCTTGATTATCCCAAGGGAATGTCAGGGTTAGTGGGAGTGTCAGAGTCAGAGAAAAGGTATCTGGTCCTAAAACAGGAGCTCAGTATCTCCTTTTTCTAGATGAACGGCGATGTTCCAGTGTTTGTCTTATTCGAACCATTTAAAGCGTCATGATGCTTAATGATTCTCGATTTCTGTTCCGGATACGACAGCTCATCGTGTTTAGTGCCCCTGATACGAGAATGATTTCAAGATTGGGGGCCGTCTAGGACTAGGGGCCGCCCAGACTTTGGGGGTCGCCTAGGATCAGGAGGCCGCCCAGGACCTAGGGGCCGCCTAGGACTAGGGGCCGCCCAGATCCTGGGGGCCGCTTAGGATTAGGGGCCGCCCAGATCCTGGGGGCCGCTTAGGACTAGGGGCCGCCCAGACTTTGGGGCCGTCTAAGATTAGGAGGCTGCCTAGGACCTGGGGGCCGCCTAGGACTAGGGGCCGCCCAGACTCTGGGGCCGTCTAGGACTAGGGGCCGCCCAGACTCTGGGGCCGTCTAGGATTAGGAGGCCGCCTAGGACCTGGGGGCCGCCTAGGACTAGGGGTCGCCCAGACTCTGATGGCCGTCTGGGGCCAAGGGCCGCCTAGGACTTAGGGGTCGTCCAGGACTAGGGCCGCCCAGACCGGGCCGCCTAGGACCAAGAGGCCTCCCAGGGCCTGGGGGCCGTCTAGGACTAGGGGCCACCTAGGACCAGGAGCCGCCCAGGACTTGGGGCCGTCTGAGGCCAAGGGCCGCCTAGGACTTAGGGGCCGTCCAGGACTAGAGGCCGCCCAGACTCTGGGGCCGTCTAGGATTAGGAGGCCCTAGGACCTGGGGGCCGTCTAGGCCTAGGGGCCGCCCAGACTTTGGGAGCCGCCTAGGACCAGGAGGCCGCCCAGGACCTGGGGCCGTCTAGGACTAGGGGCCGCCCAGACTTTGGGGGCCGCCTAGAACCAGGAGGCCGCCCAGACCTGGGGGCCGCCTAGGACTAGGGGCCGCCCAGACCCTGGGGGCCGCTTAGGACTGGGGGCTAGGACTAGGGGCCGCCCAGACTTTGGGGCTGCCTAGAACCAGGAGGCCGCCCGGGACCTGGGGGCCGCCTAGGACTAGGGGCCGCCCAGACTCTGGGGGCCGCCCAGACCTTGAGGGCCGCCTAGGACCAGGATCTTAATTTTTTGTTTTCCAACCACATCATTTACTAACCATTTTACTTACCAACTATATCATATGCCCCCTCGCCCATGTCCCTTGTATTCACGTGCGTTGCACGTGCAAGGGAGAAGGGGAAAAATTCGAATTTCAAATCCTAGCACATGATAAGTGTCGTTTCGAGAAAAGGAGGAAAGAGGGGAGGCTCATATCTCTAGGAAGATAGTGTCTTTTCGCTTGTCCGGTCCCACTGGGGGACTGCCATGTGGCCTTGCGGCGCTCGAGGCGTTGCATCCGAAATATAAAAAGGGGGGGGCCGTCCCCTCCATCCCTTAATCTTTTATTTTGTATATCCTTCTACGATTTTATCTCTCCAAGTCCAGGTTAGTCGACTTCTTCTTCTCTTTTTCTTTTTCCATGGATCCCTCCCAAGATAGGAAAGGTAAAGGCCCCATGATCGAGCCTTCCCATGAGGAGATTCTTCAGGCGCATCGACAGGCCCTCAGAGGGGTGGCCATCCGCGGAGATCAACCTGTCGCTCGGTCTGCGCAGCCTGTGTCTAGGTTGTTACCCCAGTCTCCTAGGGTTTTCTCCTCATCTACCAGCCGTGAGGTAGGGCTTCCTGCGATTGCTTCCAAATCGGCCAGGCCGGCGGATGTCACCTCAGTTACAACTTCCCAAGATCTTAGGAACCTGAGGGCTCAGTTTGGGATCCCTAGTGACATTCGGCTTTCCGCTCCCCTCCCCGAAGATAGAGTCACCCTAGCGCAACCAGGAAAGGTTGCGTTGTACGAAGAGTTTTTTAAGGGCGGTCTACGATTGCCCTTACATCCTTTCTTCGTAAACTTATTGAACAGGTATCGCCTTATTCCCGCACAACTTACCCCCAATTCCATTCGTGTCATTTTTTCATTTCTAGTGCTTTGTTCCTTTCATGGAGCTTCCGCCCGACTTTCTTTATTTAGGGCATTGTATAGGATTCGAAACCCTGTTAGGGATGGGTGGTGGAGCTTCGCGTCGAGGCCTAAGAGAGTCCTTAGGCTTAACCTTCCTTCTAAAATTAAAGGGTGGAAGTCTCGATTTTTTTACGCACACTTGGAGGGGTTGGGCGTAGATTGGGGTATTCCGGATACCAGTTCTAACCAGAACTCGAGTGTTGATGAGAGAGACCGTGAGCTTTTCAACACTCTGATTTCCACTATCATTCCTCCCAGTAAGGAATTGCTATCGGAGGATAATCTCGGGAGATTGCGTTCGTGCCGGTGTCGCTGGCTGCAGCGCCCGGTGAGCCTCGAAGAATTTTTCTTTTTACTATTATTATATTCGTAGCTAGTATATTTGGTGTCCTCCTTTTAGCTAACCGCGTGCTCTCTATATTGCAGCAATGAAGTTTTCTCAAGACTCGCTGATATCGGGCCTCCGAAAGAGAGGAGGAAGCGACCGTGGCACGGCAGGAACTGAACCTAAAAGGGCCTGCCAGAACCGGACCGTCGTGCCCAACCTCTAGCGCTCTTCCCGAAGCAACACTGATAGAAGACAGCGAGGGAGAGGCAAGTCCTCCTGAGGGGATACCGATAGGAGATCCTGTCGAGGGGAGCCTTCCGACGGTCGCCCCATCTTCTGCTAAGGGCGCCGGGGGATTGGTAGGGAGCATGGAGGCCGTTGAGATTGATCCGTCAGGCCCGTCATCGTCAAAGGAAGCAGGCGCCCTCGCCCCCGCTCCCTCGGATGCTTTGAGAAGTCCATCCCCACCTTCCCAACCGCCTAACCTGGGTACCGCATATAAAAGTTGTTTATCGGAAACAGTCCTCAAACTTTCGATCCTACCCAGGTTTCAGGATAAAATGAGGAAACTATCACAGGAGGAGTCATTTGACACTATGTTCACAGCCGCGCTTCAGGTAGAGCTGCGATCTTCTCCTCTCTCCTCCTTTCGTGATTATTGAGTTCGGGTATTCACCGAGTGTATTGTGCAGATCTCTAATGGCCTCTTTGTGTTGCGCGAAGACCTGACCAAGGCCAAGTCTCGTAGTGAGAGCTTGGATAAAGAATTGGTGGAGACGAAGGCCCGAGAGTCGAAAGCGCTACATGACCTTCGGGTCATCCAGGAGGATTATCGAACATGGCGGGGGAGGGCGGAGAAGGAGCTGCGGAGCTTAGACGCCCAATTATCCGAAGTCCGGGCGAAATTGCTGCCAACAGAAGAAAGATTGAAGGAAACCACTCTCAGGCTAGAACATACTGAGAATCGAGCTGACAACGCGGAAGCCGCGGCTCGCGATGCTGCAGAAAAACTGGTTCTAGCCGAGAGGGATGCTAAGGAAGCTCTGGACAGGGTCGCAGCAGTGGAGACGGAGGCCCGGGAGAGGATGACCGCAGCCGAGGCTAAAGCTCAGGAAAAGGTGGCCGCGGCCGAAGCCAAGGTCCAGGAGGCCATCAAAGAGTACAAGGATTCTTCGGACTTTGCGTCGGAGCTCCACGAGGCTGCCCTGGACGCTTTCATTCAGGGTTTCGAGAGGTGTAAACGGAGGCTAGCCCGGCACTTTAATTTAGAAAACCTTGAACGTTTTCAACCCGCGGATGATGAAGAAACATCTGATATGGAGGTTGAAGATGCGGTGGATGGAGCGGTGATGACCAAAGACCCTGTCGCAGAAACGCCCACTACTGAGGAGCCGGCTTCTGGTCCAATTACTGAGAAGGAGCACCCCGAAGACCGATAGAAGGTGTCTAGGTTTATCTTGATCTTAGCTTTTTGTTCTTGACTTGGTCCTTTAAAGGACCTCTTTTTGTAAGTCAGTTGATATCAGTTCACAGACAATACATTATAAAGTTTTATAGTGAATTGACTTTGAATGAGTAGACGCCACTTTTTGCTTACTTGATGTTACGCAATGCTTCATATGTTCGATTCCTGATTTCTACCTATTGCTTAGGAGATCCATCCACGAGTTGACGTTAAGTTCGAATCTCGGGGTCGTTTTCTGGTATGTTGTCTCAGGATGTAAGTCCTGGAACTTTGATGGGGCAGTTTAGGGACCTCCATGGGGAGTTTGCCCTGGGTCGAGGAGGCATGATGTCCTTAGGACTATGGGGCCATTTAGTCCTTTTGCAGAATTGTGTCTCGAAGGTAGTCGGGTATCTGCCTAAGGGCGTGACTCTCTAAGTCGAGGCCGCCTGAGTCATGGACTTGAACCTCCTCAGGGGTAGGTTATACCAGCCTGGGGGTGTCCTTTGGACTGTAGGGCCGCCGAGCCGCTTTGAAGGATCGTCTCTCGGGGGCAGCTAGGAACCCGCCTAAGAGCGTGACTCGGGGCCGCTTAAGTCATGGACTTGAACCTCCTCAGGGGTAGGTTATACCAGCCTGGGGGTGTCCTTTGGACTGTAGGGCCGCCGAGCCGCTTTGAAGGATCGTCTCTCGGGGGCAGCTAGGAACCCGCCTAAGAGCGTGACTCGGGGCCGCTTAAGTCGTGGACTTGAACCTCCTCAGGGGTAGGTTATACCAGCCTGGGGGTGTCCTTTGGACTGTAGGGCCGCCGAGCCGCTTTGAAGGATCGTCTCTCGGGGGCAGCTAGGAACCCGCCTAAGAGCGTGACTCGGGGCCGCTTAAGTCGTGGACTTGAACCTCCTCAGGGGTAGGTTATACCAGCCTGGGGGTGTCCTTTGGACTGTAGGCCGCCGAGCCGCTTTGAAGGATCATCTACAGGAAATCTCCAAACATGCACGTTTATTAATTTTCGGGTAAATACATTACATTACTGGTGGTATTGCCGGAGATTATCTGCGTTCCACGTTCGGGGGATTAGTTGCCCATTCAGATCTTCAAGTCGATATGCTCCACGGTGAAGGACTCTGCTATCTGGTAGGGCCCTTCCCAGTTTGGAGACAATTTGCCCCCCTCTGTTGGTTTAGACACCGAAGCCTTTCTCAGAACCAAATCTCCCTGGCGGAAGCTTTTTGAGCGGACGCGGGTATTATAATACCTCGCTACCCGCTGCTGGTAGGCTGCCATTTTAATTCGAGCTCGATCTCTTGCTTCATCAATGAGGTCAAGATTGGCTCTTAAATTAGGAAGGTTGTCTGCTTCGTCATATGATTCTACTCGACTACTTGGTAGGCCAATTTCGACGGGAATAACAGCTTCGGAACCGAAAACCAGATTGAACGGCGTCTCTCCCGTTGGTGTCCTGGGAGTTGTGTGGTATGCCCAGAGTACACTCGGGAGCTCTTCCACCCACCTTCCTTTGGACGTATCCAGTCTGGTCCTCAGTCCCCGCAATATCATACGATTTGTAACCTCGGCCTCTCCATTAGATTGCGGATGGCCGACGGAGGCGAATCGCTGCGTGATGAGATCAGCACAAAAGTCCGGAAGGTGATGTTGTCGAACTGTCGGCCATTATCAGTGACAAGAGTATGTGGTATGCCGTATCGACAAATAATGGCTTTCCAGAAAAAGGCTTTGACTTTGGCTTCAGTGATCCTAGCGAGTGCTTCGGCTTCGACCCATTTAGTAAAATAATCGACGGCGACTAGCAGGAATTTTCGCTGTCCTGACGCCGGAGGGAAAGGGCCGAGGATGTCCATGCCCCACTGAGCGAAAGGCCAGGGAGCAGAAAGAGGGTTTAACTGGGAAGACGGTTGTCGCTGAATGCAGGCGTACCGTTGGCATTGGTCACATCTTTTCACCAGTTCGGCTGCATCTTCTTGCATGGTCAGCCAATAATATCCTTGTCGGAGGGCCTTGCGCGCCAGAGATCGGCCTCCTGAGTGATTCCCACAGATGCCTTCATGAATCTCCCTAAGGACATAATCGCATCTACCGAGCTAACACATTTGAGGAGAGGCTGAGAGAAGGATCTCTTGTAGAGTCGGCCATCTAGCAGTACAAATTTAGAAGCCCTCCGCTTGAGCAGCTTAGCTTCCTCATGATCAACTGGGAGAACGCCGTCCTTCAAATATCGGATATAAGATTCCATCCAGGTTTCCTCTTGGATAACGGGCAAAGCTTCTTCCACAGCTTCGATGCTAGGTGTCTCCAGGTACTCGATGTAGGTTTTGCCCATGGCGCTATCCACAGATGTAGCAAGCCGGGCCAACATATCAGCCCTAGCATTCTCACCTCTGGGGATATAGCTGATGGTGAAGTGATCTAACAAGGGAACTAATAGTTTAACCTTGCTCAGATATTGGGACATGATAGGGTCCCGAGCTTCATACTCTCCTGCCACCTGGGCAGAAATAAGCTGCGAGTCAGTGAAAGCTCGAGATGCTTGATTCCCATCCCATGCGCTAGTTTGATTCCGGCTAACAAGGCTTCATATTCAGCTTGATTGTTAGTGGCTTCAAAGAGGAAACGAAGAGCATACTCCAGTACCACACCTTCTGGGCTGGCAAGAATAAGACCAGCTCCGCTCCCCTGGGAGTTAGAGGCTCCGTCGACGTGGAGGACCCATGCTTTATCATTCCCCTCGTCAGCATCTAAAAGAATCCGGGGGAACTCTTCTTGATGTTCCTCAGACCAAGTGCATTCTACTAGGAAATCAGCCAAGACCTGGGATTTCAGAGCTGCTCTGGGCTGAAATGACAAGTCGAATTCCCCTAGTTTGATGGCCCACTTGGCCAACCGGCCAGAGGTGTCTGGTCGTGACAAAATGGCTCTGAGAGGTTGATCAGTGAGGACGACTATAGGATGGGCCTGAAAGTAGGGTCTGAGTCGTCGGGCGGAGATGAATAAAGCAAAAATGACTTTCTCCGTTTTGGAATACCTCTCTTCTGCACCATGAAGTACTTTGCTGGTATAATACACAGGTCTTTGAATGGCATGGTCGCCGACACGCACCAGAACGGAACTAACGGCTTCTGAGGAAGCCGCAAGATAGAGGAAGAGCTTTTCTCCTTCTTCCGGTTTAGACAACAGGGGCGGTGTGGACAAGAACTCCTTAAGTTCTTCAAAAGCTTGTTGACAGTCTTTCGTCCACTCAAAACCGTCCGCTTTACGTAAGACCTTGAAGAAGGGTAGACACCTCTCGGCCGATCTTGACAAAAATCGGCTTAATGCTGCTATCCTCCCGGTGAGTTGTTGCACCTCTTTCTTACATATAGGCCGCCTCATATTGAGAATGGCCTGAATTTTCTCTGGGTTTGCCTCAATCCCCCGCCGGGTAACCAAGAAACCCAAGAATTTCCCTGCAGTAACTCCAAATGCACATTTGCGTGGGTTGAGCTTTATTCTATGGAGCCGGAGGTTGTGGAAAGTCTCCTGCAGGTCGGCGACATGGTCAGTGGCACAGGTGCTTTTTGTCAACATATCATCTACATATACTTCCATGTTGCGGCCGAGCTGGTCTTTAAAAACTTTGTTCATCAGCCTCTGATAGGTAGCTCCTGCATTCTTCAACCCGAAGGGCATTACTTTATAACAATAGATGCCCTTCTCGGTGATAAAAGAAGTATGCTCTTCATCTAAGGGGTTCAATTTTATCTGATTGTACCCTGAGAAGGCATCCATGAAGCTAAGAAGTTCATAACCAGAAGTTGAATCTACTAACTGGTCGATCCGTGGCAACGAAAACTGTCCTTAGGACAAGCTTTGTTAAGATCGGTGTAATCGATGCATATTCTCCATCCTCCGTTGGCCTTCCGGACCATGACCACATTGGCTAGCCAATCAGGATATTGTGCCTCCGAATATGACCGGCCATAAGCAATTTATCCACCTCTTCGTCAATGACCCTCTGCCGCTCAGAGGCGAAACTCCTTTTCTTCTGGCGACAGGGCGGCAGCTTGGGTTGATATTAAGTTGATGAATAATCACCTCCGGAGGAATCCCGACCATGTCCGTCACTTTCCAGGCGAAGACATCCGCATTTGCCGATAAGAAGGCTAGGAGCTGATCCCGGACTTCAGGGAAGAGGAGCTCACCAATTTGCACGATCTTAGTGGGATCATCCCCCAGGGGGCAAGATATTAGAAGCTCCGCTGGCTCTCCTCTCCGCTCAACTTCTCTAGGGTCAAACGACTCGGCGACCGGAGGAATTTTAGCCACCTGAGGACTAGGGGCTAAATGATAGCAGGGTCTAACCGAGTCTACCTCTCCATGCATCGCACCAACTCCTTGGTTGGTAGGGAACTGCACCAACAGGCGCTTGGTAGATATAACTGCATCTAACATATTCAACCCGGGGCGGCCGAGAATGGCGTTGTAAGCCAGGGGACCCGAACCACCAGAAAATCCAGCATTACCGTGCTTTGACATGGCGGCGATCCTGCCGTTGCCGGTAAAGTAATCTCGCCTTCCACTCGTATAGAGTCTCCAGTGAAACCGACTAGAGGGACGGCTACAGGTCGAAGAGAGTCAAGAGGTAAATTCATCCGAAGAAATGCGTCATAAGTAAGCACATTAGCGGAGCTTCCACTGTCGATTAAGATCCTCTTTACAGGATGTTTAGCGACCGTCATTGAAACAACGACGCTATCATCTTTTACAACATTACCCCCCGCTATATCTCCCCAGAAGGGATTACATCATCTAGCTCTCCCCCTCCCCTTGGCCTCTTAGAAGATGAGGCTCTTCCGTGGGAAATCATGCCCACCATCCGTTCTGTTGGGGTGTTATCAATGTTGGCTTGAGCGGGAGGAGGTCCCATCAAAGCTGGTATGGGAGGAGCCTCTTTCTTCTGGATGTACTGCCCAAGATATCCCCTCTGAATGAGTTCTTCGATGGCTTGCTTCAAGTTCCGACATTCTTCAGTGTCATGGCCGTAATCCCTGTGGAAACGGCAATAACGGCTCCTGTCGCGGGCGGTGCCCTTCTTCAACGGGGGTGGACGCCGTAAATAAGGCTCGTTTTCAATTTCCATAAGGATATGAGCCCGGGGCGCTAGGAGGGGTGTAAGATGGTCTTCTCTGGGAGCCAGGCTCTTGCGGCGGTCAGTCGGTCGGCGCGAGGGTTCGGACTTCTTGGGAGGGGGCCCGTTCAACTCTGGGCGAGCGGGTCTCTTGCCAGTCCTCTCCTGCGCACCTCTCCTTGATGAATCAGCTTCGTCGGCGCGGATGTACTTCTGCGCACGGCTCAAGAGATCAGCATAAGAGGAAGGAGGTTTTTTGTCCAGAGAGTAAGTAAAACGGGAGGGACGGAGCCCCCGTTTTAAAGCCAGCGTGGCTACAGCATCTTCAAGATGATAGACTTCTAGGGCCGCCACCTTGAAACGGGTTATAAAGTCTTTCAAAGGTTCTCCTTCTTGCTGCTGCACGGAGAATAAGCTGTCTGCTACTCGAGGAATCTTTCGACAAGCGTCGAAATGAGCCAGGAAAGATCTCTCCAGTTGTCGAAAAGAGTCAATACTACGTGAGGGCAGACGAGAATACCAAACACGGGCCGCCTTACGGAGGGTGGCCGGGAAGGCAATGCATAAGAGGGCATCAGTCGCTCCTTGGACCTGCATAATAGCTTTATAGCTCTCCAGATGATCTAGGGGATCGGTGGTACCGTCATAGGGGTCCAGTTGAGGAAATCGGAATCTCCTTGGAATGGGCTCTTCCATAACCCGCCGAGTAAGAGGGGGGCGGGTGTCGTAATCCGACCCCGGCTGATTGTTGATCCTTTGACTAAGTTCCTCCAGCCTGCGATCTTGCTCCTCAAGACGCCTTTCCATCCGATCAGTCATACGTCCTCCGGCTGGTTCAGGGGAACTAGAAGAGACTGACGACGCCACCGGCGGTGCTCCGCATAAGGTTCCTTCCCCCGTCGCCGCCCGGCAGGTGGGCTGCTAGGGGAATGGGTGAGAGAGCGCGAATCCCGGGAGCTTTGAGAGCGCCGCCCTCCTGAGGAATAAGGGCGGAGAGGCTTTGTCGGAGGGGATCTCCCTCGAGCTGATTGTCGGCTGACAGGAGTAGCCGACCTGGGCAACAAAGGTGGCTCGAGCCGTTGCCGGGCTCCTCTAGAGTGCTGTTCCTGCATCTGTTGAACCATCCCAACAAGAGTTTGGACTTGCTGGGTAAGGATCAGCAGTGGGTCTTGAGGAATAGCTGGGGCCGCAGCGGCGAGGAAGGAACCGGAGGGTTCGGCTTCACTGGCTCAGAAGAGCCAAGAGTTTTGAGATCATGGTTGGGAGGCGAGAGATGCCCCCCAGACCAATCAGAGGGATCCTCTTCCAGAGATCTAGAGCTCATGTTCATGGAACCGTAGAACAGGTATTACTCACTGCTCCGACGATGGTCCCCTTCCTGGCGCGCCAATCTGATGTTGCTCAATCACCAGATTTTTGTTTATCTTTTTCTTTGCTATGAGATCTCTTACTGAAGGAAAAAGGAGCCCCTTCCTTCAAGCACCCCCTTCTTATCCCCTCCGAGCTTCTTCTTTTTTTTTTTTCCTTTTTTTCTGGTCGAAGGTCCACGTGTAAGATAAACGTTTACCCTAGCCCAGCGCTTGCTACGTGGTCATTCATCGGTGATTAACAATAAAGGTATTAAGAAACTTACTCGTGAAGATAAGGATCTTCATGATGACCTTGGTTATCCCAAGGGAATGTCAGGGTTAGTGGGAGTGTCAGAGTCAGAGAAAAGGTATCTGGTCCTAAAACAGGAGCTCAGTATCTCCTTTTTCTAGATGAACGGCGATGTTCCAGTGTTTGTCTTATTCGAACCATTTAAAGCGTCATGATGCTTAATGATTCTCGATTTCTGTTCCGACATGACAGCTCATCGTGTTTAGTGCCCCTGATACGAGAATGATTCCAAGATTGGGGGCCGTCTAGGACTAGGGGCCGCCCAGACTTTGGGGGCCGCCTAGGACCAGGAGGCCCCAGGACTGGGGGCTGCCTAGGATAGGGGCCGCCCAGATCCTGGGGGCCGCTTAGGATTAGGGGCCGCCCAGATCCTGGGGGCCGCTTAGGACTAGGGGCCGCCCAGACTCTGGGGGCCGTCTAGGATTAGGAGGCCGCCTAGGACCTGGGGGCCTAGGACTAGGGGCCACCCAGACTCTGGGGCCGTCTAGGATAGGGGCCGCCCAGACTCTGGGGGCCGTCTGGGGCCAAGGGCCGCCTAGGACTTAGGGGCCATCCAGGACTAGGGGCCGCCCAGACCTTGGGGGCCGCTAGGACTAGGAGGCGCCAGGGCCTGGGGGCCGTCTGACTAGGGGCCGCCCAGACTTTGGGGGCCCTAGGACCAGGAGGCCGCCCAGGACCTGGGGGCCGTCTGGGGCCAAGGGCCGCCTAGGACTTAGGGGCCTCCAGGACTAGGGGCCGCCCAGACTCTGGGGGCCGTCTAGGATTAGGAGGCCGCCTAGGACCTGGGGGCCGTCTAGGCCTAGGGGCCGCCCAGACTTTGGGGCCGCCTAGGACCAGGAGGCCGCCAGGACCTGGGGGCCGTCTAGGACTAGGGGCCGCCCAGACTTTGGGGGCCGCCTAGAACCAGGAGGCCGCCCAGGACCTGGGGGCCGCCTAGGACTAGGGGCCGCCCAGACCCTGGGGCCGCTTAGGACTGGGGGGCCATCTAGGACTAGGGGCCGCCCAGACTTTGGGGGCTGCCTAGAACCAGGAGGCCGCCCAGACCTGGGGGCGCCTAGGACTACTAGGGGCCGCCAGACCTTGAGGGCCGCCTAGGACCAGATCTTAATTTTTTTTTCCAACCACATCATTTACTAACCATTTTACTTACCAACTATATCACTTATCCCACCATTGCATGGCCATGAGAAGATGAAGTCAAGTTAAAGGCCTTAGCACCTTTATCAACATTAATGTGATCTACAAGTAGGGTATATATATATATATATATATATATCTGAGCGTACATGGGCAATTGTCCTTCCACTGTATTGATTTTGAAAATTTATTAAAATATCGTATTAGGCTATTATCTTTTGAACTAAAAATTCTAACTAACCTTGCTTTAGAGTAAAACATGCTACATTAATTAATAATGATTCCATAGAGAGAGAGAGAGAGAGAGAGAGAGAGAGAGAGAGTAAATAAGAGTATAAAATATGATAAGTCCAGAAAATGCATGCATGTGTTGCTTTAAATGCACTGATCGAGACGGCAGGAAATATGATTACTTAGAGAAAGTATGGTCTATTTCATCTCTTTTGGTAGTTCAATTGGCTATTTGTCATTGTCCAGCGACATGCATCATAAGCTACTAATGATTGATGATTTAATAAGTTTATCTTTTAAGTATTGTAATGCAAACATACTTGTCATAATATTGTATTCTTAGTTGATCAGGTATTACATGACTAAATTGATATCATGGTGGTATGTTATAAAAAATGTTTTTTTATCTTCTTTTCTTTTTAAATTATTACTTAGATGGTTATAGCTAAGTGACCATCTTGGACGAAAGGTTCTGGTTCCGTCATTGCCTATAGGGCTTGATGCGTGATAGCAAACTGCAAAATTTAGTCAATGTAATATTTCATGCTATCATGCTTTGGACCATTCTATATTTTATAATGCTATTGTTTTCTATTCTTTTATGCTATCTGAACTACCTCCTTTTAATTAAAAAGAGGTGGACCAACCTCAACCTCTCGTGGATGAGCCGTTGACGACTCTTTTCACCCTTGTGGTTTCCATTGCGATAGGAATGGTTAAGACATGTAATGGTACATGAATCATTAGGGAGCAATAGGCAAGTCAAGATGGATAGATGAACGTGCATGGCCGTGGATGTGTTCTTATGACAAAATACTCTATTATAAGATGAAGAGATCGACTCACTTGGATCATTGGTAAAAGGGGATCGATCTTCAAGTTCCATCACTTCTTCTATACCCACATATAATTTCACGTCATTTCTTTAAATTTACGTTCTTTGCATAAAGCTTCTAGTTACATACTTCGTACAAAGTCTTTAGCTTCATCACTAAAAAGTCGCATCACTTTGGTGTGCTTGCAAAGTTGTATTCCTTGAATTCTACTTGTCGTTGATTTGATCATTTAAAAAAAGCATCTCTCAGCTCGCACAGAATGTAGGACGAAAGCTTGATCGATATTGCTAATAAAAAATATTTTTTAACAAAAAAGAAGTTTAAAATTTGAAACTAGTTTCTTTGATTTTTTTTTTTTTTTTTTTGTGTGTCCCATAACGAATAGATAAATAAAAGTCCACTTGTATTCACATAATCTCAATCATCCTAAGCTTAATCAAGTATCCAGGGATTTAGGTGTAGACCATATGTGCACCTGGTATCCCATTTTGTTACATTGATTTTTGGAGTTGTCTCTTGGTATATAAAAGAGGCCCAAGTGCATGGATTTCTGGTATACTAAGCTAGCCTAATTAATCTCTTCTCCTATCGCGAGAACCTTCCAAGGCACCGTTGTGTTAGCCTAGTCTCCTCTCATATTTTTTTGATTCTTATCTTGGATGATTAAAAGTTTATTGGAGCTATCCATCTCATGATCGTACTCATTAATTAGAAGAGGAATCAGGTTGGACTGGGTTATATATATATATATACCTGCACAAAAGGACTAATTAATATTTTTCTTCACATGCCTCGATCGGTTTAGTTATGCTTATCAGCTTCTTCTTCTACTTCTTTTTCTTAATTTCTAATATTAATTCTTTAATTTTTTAAATTGTTATTTTTTTAATTATTAGTAACTTTTAGAACCAAAGATTTTTACTCCCACACAAAAGCAGGGAACGTCATGCATGCTGGCTGGATCTTAGTTCACAAGGCCTCAATCAATATAATATTACTCTGAGCCCCATCACTTAATGCCAGGGAAAATGATGACGGAAGATCTGCAATGAATTGCAACCCGCGGGACGTGGGTCGCCGCAGGACGCATCTGCATTGACTTGAGCGTAGACATACGTCTCGTCTCGTGCAATCCAATAGAAGGATGAAAGCTGGTAACTAATTAACTTGCATCCAAACACGTATCGAACATTGATGAAACTGACGATAGCGATAGGACATACGGCTTCGATCAATCCCAGTTGCAGCAATGGACACTGCCTTGGTTGCATCTAAATTAAACATGCCTTCTCTTGGGACCACCAGCCGCGTGAGGTTAATTCCACAAAGGCCGATTATTAATTTCAACATGATGGCATATATATATATATTTGTGCGTTATAAATTAACATTATAATTTAGTCACGTGAGAGTTTGGTAAAAGTTGACAGCATCAGGTAATTAAATTAGTTTGTTTAACAGAATTTTTTTAAAGTATATATATTGTTATATTTTATATATACAGGTTTTATGAAGAGCAGCCAACTTCAGAAGCGGGGGCGGGAGGTTAAATAAGATTAAAAAAACCTTAGCCACCTTCCTTCCTCTCTCTAGTTTTTGTAGTTATATCTGACAAGGGAAAAAACAAAACTTGATTTCAAGCTTGCCCTTTGCATGTAATAATATATTGCGAAGGCAAGAAGGTACTCTCTTCCGAGGCAAGCTTATAACTCTCTGACTTCAGGGTGTCCACGGGAGTCTCGTCCTATCTCTAGCCGCGCCTTTCATATTGGGTGCATGGCTGGTCCCTTGCATCTATCACCAACCATACACTGGTCGTGGCCCAAAGTCTCATGGGCTAGGATAGGTGGAGTCTACTCGAGCCGTAGTGTACCGGATGGAATCATCATTCTAAAATAGTACAGACGGGCAAAAAGTCTAAATACCAGCTGTAGGTCCTTGCTATTCCTCTCTCCTCCATGATTTACTCTGGCTGAAATCTTAGCATTCTGAGGTACACGATGTACTGGATGTTTGTACACGATTCCGGCTCGATCGATCGCATCTTCATAGCACCGAAACCACTTGGTTCACACGCTACAAGAACGACAGCTTACCTTTGACTAATTAAGTGTACCCTTGTTCTAGAGTACTGTCGCATTAAATTAGACAAGAACCGAGACTGAGATCCACTGATCAGCCATCAGCCATTCTTCCAACTCCAGTGCTCCCGTACGTACAGGAAAAGCAGGGGGGGGGGGAATGAAGGAAAGAAAGAGCCCCTCAAGTGCCCCAATTCCATAAGACCCTCTGCTTCAAATGATATCTTCCAATGGAAAAAGACATGCATGCATGAACGCCTTTGTCACGTATAGCTCCACCGAGAGCTTTACGGTTGAGATTTAAGTGCGTAGCTCAAGCTCTGACACCTTGAAGCACAATAGGCATGGAGGTTTTTGAAGGAAGTGGAAGGATGTGCATGCGGACACGTGCGCTTCATGCAAGTTGGTTGGCGTGCACATGCTCATATTCCCTCGCATACCATTGCTCACAATATATATTTGTACCCCAAATCTAACTAGGATTTTGTTGCTGGGCATGTAGACTGCCTCACCGAGAATCCATGTCACTTCATACATGGGGTTGGATTAGGCTCATTATAATATTTGACACCTACCATTGTAGTCTTTTCTTTCTTTTTCGAGTAGACCAAACAGGATCCTAGTTACTGTAGCAATCATGAAGAAATGCGAATTTGTGGGGGAAGGCCAGTAGTCCACCACTGCTCTCTCTCCATCAAATCTTGCAGAACCCCTGCAAAATCCATTCCATTGCACCCAAAACCCTAGAAAGGAAGTACTACCTCTTCCCTTGCCAGAAAAAAGCAATGCAGAGCGTGTACCGTTCCATTACCTCCACTCCTTGGGTCGTAGAAAACAAATCTCAATGTTTCATTTAGTATATAATTGTGAAAGGCATCACTCACAGAAAAGCCCAACAGAAGAAACAAAGGAAATAACGTTAACAAAGGAGGAAGAAGAACTTAAAACTGATACGAAGGGATGAAAATGAGACTAGATTGTTTCCAAATATGGCTACTAAGGCACCGCCATCTGAAGGAGAAAATAACTATATATCTATCTATCTATCTATCTATCTATATCTACCTCTAGATCAGGGAGCTGTTGATAAGACCGGGCCATGAAGAACCAACCCCATTCCATGAGTACTCTCTTGCAGGGTCCATAGCCATGTTGCCATCCCTGCCAACCTGCCATTGCAGACCCATAAACACCTTGCTCTCCCCTCCATCCGAAACCTTGCAAGATCCTTGGCTAGTTGTTGGAGTGCTTGCAGTGGTTGCACCACTTAGACCTCCATCAATGGGCAGAACCACCTCGCCCCCAGCAACACCACCCTCCACCTCCCCCACACTACCATGACCCCCAAACCCATAGTAGAGATTATGGAAGCCATTGCTGTTGGCGGAGGTGTCAAGGAGCCCACCCCTCAGAATGTCAAGGAAGCCTGGAGTTGCTGCGGGGATATGGCCAGTATTATGGTTAGGGTTTGCTAGAAAGAAGGAATCATGTTCATCCAGCCCTAACTGGCCTGGGTTGGGTGGCGTGTGGAGCCTGGCAAAGGCCAAGGAGAGGTCACTGGGGTCATAGGAAAGGGGTGGTGGGAGGAGAGGGGGGAGCGGTGGGTTATTGGAGTGGGTTGTGAGGGCTTGGTCATGAGCTCTCTTTGAGGTAGAGGAGGAGGAGGAGGACCTCTTGTTCTTCCTGCAGCCACCCCCGACGGGGACATTTCTAAGGGAGCCTCCTTTGGTCCAGTACCTCCTGCACCCCTTACAGAAGTACCTGGGCTGGGAAAGGCTGTAGTTGTTGTAGTAGCAGAACTTGGTGTTGGTGGAGTCACATCTTGGGCACTTGAGGGCTTGCTCTGGCTGAGGTCTTGGCTTTCTCTCCTGCTGCTGCTGCTGCGTCTTGGGGCAACCAGTAAGAACTTCTTCTAAGGGAAGGGGAGCCATGGCCTATGGGAGATCTCACCACCATGCATAGCAAAAGAATTAATTAATTCACAACACATAAAATTAAATGAATGAATTAATTAAGTGCGTATAAAATTAAATCCAGAAATATGACGCGACTTCTGATCAAACACATCCAAAAGTCTAAGCTGGAATGATCATTGTTTAGTTCCATGTTTCATTTTTTGAAGGCACAAACTTTGAAAGGTCTAAGGGTCTAAATAACTTTCAAAAACTGAAAGATAGAAACTAACTATGACTAGGATCAAAATGATTTTTTTCTTTAGACCCGGGGGAGAGAGAGAGAAAGAGAGAAAGAGAGATGGATCTAGTATGGCAGGGAGGATATTGAGGTGTTTGATTGAGACCTATACCCAGCTACCTAAAATGGTTTGCAAAGTTTATATGAGTGCAGGTCAAGCTTTGGTCCTGAGCACAGTATCTGATCAATTCTAGTTTTACTCGTATTTCAGCTGGCCTAGTTCTCATGTCCCACAGAAGATCTATTGCTTAGAGGGATTTTCCTTTTTGAATAAAAGGTAGTTTTGTTGGGTAAAATTTATGTGAAATACTGAGATTACGCTCTGAATTTAGGGAGGAATATAAACAAAAATTGAATATCTTTCCTCTCTATGGTTCAACTGGATAGCAGTGGAAGCCAAGCAATCCTAGCTCAGCTCTCCATTGGGGAGAGTTCCGCGGTTTCAAACGCTGGCGATGGCATCCCCAACATGTTTCTCCAAAACTTTGAAAGCAGTGGAAGATCCATTTCTTTAAACTTGAGATCTAACATCACGGTAATTAAGAACTTTTGAAGAAAGAGATGATTTCTAGCTTCAGTTCAAAAAATTGAGAGAGAGAAAAGCATCATATAGAACATCTCTGCCCGTGGGCATCTCGATCAGGTAGAAAAATCCTCAGAACGAGAAAAATCAAGCAAAGTAGGCGTAAAGATTAATTTGAGTGAGATGCCACTGTATAAATCATCGAAAAAGAAATGAAGTCTTCATCTTTTTCAAGAAAAAAGAAGGATTTCCTTTTTCGCACCACTTCGAAGACAGTGGGTCAGCTCCAATTCAACAAACCTAAGATCCGACATCACAAAAGAACTCGAGAAAGAAGACACCATGGATCTCTCTATTCCACTTCATTTCCTCAAAAAGAAATCGAGCTAACAAGAGAAATAAAAAACACATACGAAATCTCTACTTTTGGGCAACTCAGCAGGGAGAACCCCTTTAACCCACTTCGAAAATCAAAGCAAAGCAAAGAGTAAAGAAAGAGAAAGGAGCTAGAGACGAGTATGAGGGGCTTGTTTGTAATTGTTTACCTGGTGCTGTGCATTAGAAATCTCCATCCATGCAAACAAAATCTCTTGGGAGACTAGACTGATATATATAGAAGGCTAAGAAGAGGCTCATGCAATCAAAGTCGACCGAGAGAAGAACTGAGCTCCTCGTTTCCAGCCAGCTAATTAAATAATAATTAAAAAAGAGAACAAGAAGCTAGAGAGAGATAGAGAGGGGTGAAGAAGGGAGAGGGGTTGGGAATGATTACTTCCCGTACGAAACGATCGATGCGTTTGGCTTGCACGCAGGGAAAGCATGGAAAATTCGAGCGACCTGCAACGGTTTAATGAAGAGGGGGAAGAGAAGGACGCGGGTCCCACGCCCACGCCTTGGCGTGGAGCGCAACAATGCCAATGGGGCCCTGCCTGCCGATTAATCGCCGCGACCTCAACTCGGCGGTCTGTTCAATCGGGATCCTATCACATGATCTGCCGATGATTGCCGGAAATCAATCGCTCCCACGTGGTCACGTCTTCCTAGCCATCTGATCCGTGCACCCCCAGATCAGATTTTATTTATTATATACATAATCGCAAGCATCGATGTTGACCAGTCAAAATTCAGTCGTGTCGGTCAAAGGGGAGGCTCAGCGGTTGGTAAAGAATGACAGGAGGGAGGAGCAGGTGCTCGCTTTCGCTTTCTAGCTTCTACGCCCTCAGCTCTTCTCTTCCCTTATGGTTTGTGTTACGTTGCATCTGTGCTGTCCAATCGCGGGCGATGGATGATGGATCACAACGGATGGATGGTGGTTCCAACCGTCTGATTTAATAGAGCCCCCTACTTGCATGGCCGTGAAAATAGACCCTACCGGTGGTCGTAATAGGACTAAACTTGAAATGGTCTGATCCCCGTGAGTGGGCTCACCAGCAGCGTGATCGACGCGAGCGAGGGTAGGCCGCGGAGGAGAGGAGGACGCTGGGGTCGAGATGGGTGGGGGGAGTGGGGACTGAGAAGCGTGGGGCCCGGGAGGCTGCCTCCAATCCTCGTCTTTTGTCGGTGGGGAGGTGGGCCGGGGGGGGCCCGCCTTACGATGCCCAAAAGGTAACGTGGCAGGCGACCGCGCCGAGAGGTGACGGAATATTTCGGGCTCCGAGCTATTTCTTTTCAGATTTTTTTTTTAAAAAAAGGGAGTGTGTGGAAGAATGGAAGAGCGGGGCGGGGCCCACGGAAAGGGCGAGTGCGTCAACCGGTGGAAGCAAGGGATCTCTGCCGACGGTTCGAGCTGCGCGTCTTTGGATGGAGGATGGGAGCGTTTGGGGGCAAGGTTGGCGAGGGCGCGTGCACGCCGCCTCGAGGGGCACGTGATGAGAGAGGGGGGGGGGGGGGGGGGGGGGGGGGGGGTGTGCGACGTCACCAAGGGGCGAGCGCGGCCGACCTCGATTTGTCGGCTGGCCGCAGGGTTCGGTTATGGAGATGGGAGGGGAATAACGGACAAAGAACTGGAGGTGTCGGAATCCTCGGGATGGGCGGGACGGTTGCTGCTGCTATTGCTGGCCGGCGCATTGTGTAACGTACGAGGTAAGTCACAGCCCCTATCGATGGAAACGAACTTGGTTCTTGAAGCCAAGCCTGGTAAGTGGTAACCTGATGGACGATGCATGGCTGCTGGTGTGAAGAGGCCCGGTCCAGGACTAGAGGCACGCTCGTTTCAGGCTCACGCTTTTAGACAACAGCATATCACACCAAGTACCAAGATATCTAAATTTAAAATAAACAACCATACCCATAAGGTAGTTTGCAAAAAAGTTTTGGGGTCTCACTGAGAGAAGCACCACCAGGTGCTTGGATTGGCACCATGTCAATGTACCGTCCGCGATCAACATGGTCGTTTCCCATTCATTAATTTCTCCACTAACATGCAACGCCTATTCTGCTTTAAAAGCATGGAAGAGAGATTCATCTAAAATGGTTGCCAAGTAATAATACTTTTAGAGGCTCTCAAGCCTGGATGGTTTTTTCCAAATGGAGTGGTGCAACTAGCGCGCTGCAACCAAATTCGGGCTCCCATAGGCAGAAACTTGTCCGTATCTTTTGAAATATAGAAGATGCCTCTGGCATGGGCTCTGCATTAAATTCAGGTAGCTCCAATATTTTAAAAGGGGAGGGATATGGGTTCGGGACCCGTGCAGCAAGTGCATAGCACAAGTGTGAGAATGTATCAAGTGTTACAGGCCGGCAGCATGGTGCGCGGTGAGATTGCGCGCAGGCCGGATCAGGCATATGGACAGCAAAGTAGCACCAGTCTAAAATGATGCTCGTTTGATGGCACAGTGCTAGAAGCATGGCTGATGCATGAATAGGTCGGATTGGCTCTTAGATGGGACGCTATATTGGAGGCAAGCGGACTGGTCTTAGGCATGTTGTCTAGGCTAAGTTGATGCGCATGAGCACGCGTTGTGGTCACGCGCTGGCGCACAGATGCGCGCAGCCATGCGCAGGCATGCACAGGCACGAGGGCACGCGCAAACACACGCGGGCTTAGCGCGCGCGACACATGCCAGCTTAGCACACAGCCAGCCTGGCACGCGGCTAGGTCGGTGGCCGGCCAGATTGGTGCGCAACCAACCTGGCGCACGACCAGGTCGATGGCCGGGCCAGCCTGGCATGTCGATGCAGGGCGAATGTGGTGACAGTGTTAGGGTTCCCGGTTAAGGACTCCAAAACATTCACCAACTCCTCCGCACGATCCGCTCCAACACTACAATCGATCCTCCCGAACCGTTTCCAGTAACACACAAGCGTGGTAATTAGGATCTAACACACAAGAAATGAAAATGCCTCACTATTATTACGAAGAACGTGTCTCGGATTATTAGTCCTTCGAACCATCAGAACACAAGAACACTCGTACAAGGGTTATTAGCCCAAGCACGTCCAAACTTAAGAGGTTATCAGCCCCCAAGTTTACTGGCATAAACGTACCTATGCCTGGCCAACATTCATAAGCTCTCTAAGCTTACAAAACACCCCCTCCCCTATTGCTCATGAGGAGTGCTTATATAGGCATCCTCAGGAGCTTCTAAAATCCTACCAACCCAATCAAATCAAATCTAGATCAAATCTTCAAGATTCTAAGGAAATAATTCCTAGAATCAAGAAGATTTGACGATACATGCCTAAAACAACTTAACTGAAAAGGAAACAAATCTTCTAGAGTTAGGAGAAACATCATAAATCTAGAAGATATGATTTATTCAATCACTCCCCACAAGAAAATCAATCTCTGAATATATCTCCATAATGCACTTGATCTCGCCGCCATCCGCCGCCCTACACGGTGGCACCGCCGCCATTCTCCTCCATGGGTGGTGATGCTCCTCTGACTCCCCAGGCCATGCTCGTTACATCCCGTTCGGTCACCGCTAAGACTGGTGGTGCTCCGTCGCTGGAGGTGGCTGCTGTGGGTAGCCACTCTTGACATCTGCTACTGGTTAGCTAGGCTGGTGGCCAAAGTCTTGTGTGGCACTTTGTCAAGGCAAGTCTGGGTGCTGGCCCTGGGCTTGCCATGGCATGGCTGTGGTTCTTCGGCCGCGCGCGCTATGGGCATGTCATGTGCTTCGGCCGTGCATGCTGTGGGCATATCAGGGGCGCCCATAAGTGTCACTGGGCCGCATCTCGCAACTTATCCTCCCCGTCGTGGCCATGTAGGCCATGGTCTTCGCTTGGGATCCTTTCAGACAGGCTGGCAGGTACGTGGGGGGATGGATTGGGCGATAGGCGGACACGTTGCCAGCCTGGCAAACGCGTCTTGCACGCGGAGCGCGCACGCAGAGCTGGGCGCGAGCGCCTGGGTGAACAACCTGGCAGAACGAGCATTTTTGGGATTTTAGAGCGATGGACAGCTATAGGCGGTGGCTAAGGCGGCTGGGGAGTTCCTTTATAAGGAGGGGCGGACTCAAGGCCAAGGGGAGCGAATTCCATCATCCAAGGCATCCAGAGGAGCTCAGGAGAGACCATTCGACGACCAGTGGAGGTGCGCGAGGTTGGTGAGCTGTCTGATTAGCAAGATCAAGGCATGCGAAGGTCTAAGCAGGCAGGCTTAGCATTGGCGAGACATGGCCGAGAAGCACAGGCAGTGCATGCGCGGGTGCGAGGCATCCAAGGTTAGTTCTTGTCGATTGAGATTGGGGTGGGCACTTTGTGTGATCTTTGTAAGGGACAGAGAGGAGTGCATGTGGCCTTTGGGAACCTCATTGTATCCAAAGTTTATTTAGTGGAAAGTTCTTTGGTTGAGAAGGCTTTGCTTCCCGTATATTGTCTGTTTGTTGGGACTTGTCTTTGGGGATTTTATTTTATTGTTTGGGGTCTAGGCTAGTTAGGGGAAGGGATCTTCCAACTCATCACTGGTAAACGCAAGGACTTGTGTACAAAGGAGCGCTTGCGCATGCCGATCGAAAGCCCAGTGATAAGAGGTATCAAAGCCCTGTTGAAGCAGGTTTCAAGCACAAGATATGGTGATGACTACTGATCGTGTGATCTATTTGGAGGGGATTGTAGGAGATCCAAGAGATGGATCAACCATGAATTTGATAGTTATATGCACGGAGTTGAGCATGCAGTTGACGCGGACTTCATACAATCAACTAATGGAGGCGCACAAGGGGCTGATTTGTAACCTCGAGCATCGAAATCTGCAATAACAAAGATCAGATCTGGCCATGGAGGAGAGATTGGAGCTTCGGATCCATGCTTTGGAGGAGGAGTTGATCCGACAAAGGCAGGAGGCATGGAGTTCAATCAACATGGTCGACACTCCGGCAAAGGAAGCGAAGGTTCGGGAGCCTAAGGCCTTCGGTGGAGTCAAAAGTGCGATGGAGGTGGAGAACTTCATATAGGATATGAAGTCTACTTTCGTGCGGTGAAGATCCCAGCAGCCAATCAGGTGGATTGGAACTCGACGTATTTGGAGGGCAACGCCAAGCTCTGGTGGAGGACCAGGACGGCTAAGGATAATCATGCGGGGAATCTCAAGATTGAGGTTTGGGAGATCTTCAAGAGGGAGCTGAAGGGTCAGTTCCTACCGAGCAATGCGGGTTGGCTTGCTCGAGAGAATTTGTGGAAGCTGCGGTAGACAGGAAGCATCCGGAGTACGTGGCACAGTTCAGTACACTATTTTTGGAGGTATCCAACATGTCAGAGAAGGATAATATCTTTAACTTCCTTGCGGGTCTACAGGGGTGGGCGCAGGCCGAGCTTCACAGGAAGAAGGTGATGGATATTCCTTTAGCCTTCGTAGCAACAGAGGCATTGATGGACTTTCATAGCAGTACGACTTTGAGTAGTGGTGGCCAGGGTAAGGGCAAGCGCAAGAGTGCGTCATCACCATGGGTCGAGTAGGCAAGAAAGAGGGCGTGCTAGCACATGCAGCAGCAAAACCGAAGGGACAGGCAAGATTTGCTAGATGCTTCATATGCGGAGGGCCGCATTTGGTACGGGAGTGTCAAAGAAGGTGACAGCGGCGACCATCACTACCCATGAGGATAGGGCATCTGAAAGTTCAGAGGAAGGGCCAATGGTGAGGTTATCCCGCTATAGTCCATTAATACTTTGGCCGTGACTAGACAACGCCAAGGTTTGATGTACGTGAGGGCTCGGGTCAATGGAAGGACATTGCGGGCCTTGGTTGACTCCAGCGCGATGCACAATTTCGTGAGCCAAGGAGCGACGCAGAGATTGGACCTAGGAGCGCTTTCCAAGCCTTATCGGGTAAAGCCTATAAATTTTGAGGAGATGGAGTCTTTCAACCAAACAAAGGCCATATTGGAGGTGGGCTCATGGCAAGGGCACTGCAGCATGACGGTCTTGCCACTCGACGACTTCGACATGTACTAGGCATGGATTTTCTCGTTGGCGCCAAGGTTGATATCATGCCACATCGAGGGGGCATCCTGATCTGAAGGAGTAGACGACCTTGCTTTGTTCCAGTGGAGGGGCGAGGCAAGATGGCGGAGGGCTGGGGCGGAGTGCCCCACCATCAGACATGAGGTTGCGCGGTGACCTCATGCCTAGCGACCACGCACGTAGGCACTGGGACAGCGCATGCGCAGCAGGCTTAGGCATGTCGGCCTGCGGCAGAAGGCAGCAGGCAGGATGGCTTGATGGGTGGGCTATCCAAGCAAGGAGGCATCGGGGGTGCGCGTGGTAGGTGGTCGTGTTAGGACTCGAGAGACTTCGGCCAGGAGGGCCAAAGTGGGTAGCGATGAGGTACGTTAGGTGGGCACACGATGCGGTAGCATTGAGCCTCGACATGACTCGATGAGGGCGTCGAGATTTCAACAGAGGGAGGATTGTTACGGCCCCGGCAGCAAGCGCAGGGTGAGGTGCGCGCGGGCCGGGTCAAGCACATGGACAACGGAGTGGTAGCACCAGTCTAAAATGCTGCTCATTTCTGTAGAACCCCTGAGGTGGCACAGTGCTGGAGGCTGCGATCGATTATTGAGAGGCATGGCCCTGGCTCTCTGCGCGTGGCTAGTGCACTCATAGGCCTGGTCGGCTCTTAGATGGGACGCTGCCTCGGAGGCAAGCGGACTAGACTTAGGCATGTTGCCTGGGCATGGTTGATGCGCATGAGCACGCGTGCGAGCCCGCGCTGGGCGTCGGGCGCACGCAGCCATGCGCTAGCGTTCAAATGCGCGTGTGGCTTGGTGCTAGGTGCCGGACTCGCATGGCCATTTGCGGGCGTGCAGGCGCGCGCATGTGCTGACGCTAGGCGTTGGGCAGGCGTGCGCAGGCACACGCACGTGCTGACGCTAGGCATTGGGCGTGCGTGCCGATGCTAGGTGTTGGGCGTGCATGGGCTGAGCGCGCACGACACACGACCAGCCTAGCACATAGCCAGCCTGGCGCATAGCTAGGTCGGTGGCCCAGCCAGATTGTCACGCGACCAGCCTGGCGCGTGGCCAGCCTGGCGTACAACTAGGTCGGTGGCCGGGCCTGCCTGGCATGCGGACGCAGGGTGAACACGGTGACGGGCTGGCAGGTACATGGCAGGGATGGATTGGGCGATAGGCGGTCGCGTTGCTAGCCTGGCAAACACATCTTGCACACAGAGCGCCTATGGTTGTGCAGGCGACATGGTCGGCATGCGCAGTCTGCGTGCGTAGGCGTGTGCGCGCAGAGCTGGGCATGTGCGCCTAGGTGAACAACCTAGCAAAATGGGCATTTTTGGGATTTTAGAGCGATGGACAGCTATGAGGCGGTGGCTAAGGCAGTTGGGGAGTTCCTTTATAAGGAGGGGTGGACTCAAGGCCAAGGAGAGCGAATTTCATCATCCAAGGCATCCGAGAGGAGCTCAGGTGAGACCATCCGATGACCAGTGAAGGTGCGCGAGGTTGTGAGCGGTCTGATCAGCGAAGATCAAGGCGTGCAAAGGTCTAAGCCAGGTGGGCTTAGTCGTTGGCGGGACATGGCTGAGACGCACAGGCGGTGTGCGCGCGGTTGCGAGGCATCCAAGATCAGTTCTTGTCGAGTGAGGTTGGGGCGAGCACTTTGTGTGTGTATAGCCTTTGAGCAATCTCATTGTATCCAAAGTTTACTAAGTGAAAAATTCTTTGGTTGGAAAGGCTTTGCTTCCCGTATATTGTCGTGTTTGTTGGGACTTGTCTTTGGGATTTTATTTTATTATTCTGAGGTCTAGGTTGGTTAGGGGAAGTGATCTTCTAATGTCATCATCGGTAGACGCAAGGACTTAGTGCACAAAGGAGCACTTGCACGCGTCGATCGAAAGCCCGGTGACACAAGCACCATTGAATGCCTTTCTCTTTACGTTAGCTCTTAGTCTGAATTTTTTTCCTTTTTTTTAATCTCTTATTTATGCAGAAAGGAAGTCGGGGTTGATTAGCTGTCTATTTGGTTTGGCGCAGATTAAATAAGATCCAACTTTGCTGAAGTGGATTGAGCTCTTTCTAGATTAATTGAAGCCACTTTGAGGCAGTGTTTGATATGGGAGATAAGGAAGGATATCCCCTGGATATCCCCTCTTATTCTCAAATGCTATAGCTAGAGAGGATAGGTTTGAAAAAATTTAACCAGAGGGGATAACCCATATCCCCTGAACTTATTCCATAGAGAACCCAGGAACAACTAAAGTTATCCATTGATGGCAGACTTGTAATTTTAAAAAGATGCTTATTCTTTCTGCTATTTCTGGATAAATGCTATTCTGTACATTTATCCAGGAATAACTTTTGGGCTATCAAACACTACCTGAATGTTTTATTCCAAAATCGGGCCGTTGTAGAAATTCTTTTCTACTCCACCTTGGACTAACCAGACATCCGAACAGAGCTCCCATTGGAATGATTGAGATTAGATGTCTAATTACAAACAACCAAACAGACCTTTGAAATGGCTAGACCTAAGTCAGCACCAAATAAAAATTTGTATTCATGCAATCAACATGAAGTCAAGCAATATTTTTAGTGGTTGTTAAATCAAATCGTAGACATATCTCAGATCAAAGCTAAAGCTATATACAAAGAATATGATAAATTATGTTCAAAAATGATATTTAAAACACCTAGTACCGAAAAATCTACCTAGCGTGGGACTGAGAATGCTGCGCATCCATTTTTCATCCTCATGCGGCTGCTGTCCGGCATGACTTGCTTTATGACTAACGTTTGGAAATTAGAAAATCAATGTTATATATAGATTAATTAAAAGCATCCGTCACAACTACTCCAAACTTTTGGGCCCCTACCTAGAAGAACCCCAGACCATATCTACGAAGTCGTATTCAAATATGAAGACGTCAAGGCCATCCTTGCATAGCCACAAGTTTGAAACGGAAACCAATAAAACTATCCATGCTGCTGCAAAGATATTTCAATAATCGCTTTACCATCAATTAGTGGATATATTAACCATAGATTTGCCCGTACGTAACTTAGCCTCGTGCTTCTAAACGTCTATATATTTGATCCGGTAAACCTTATATGCAGTCTGCACCGTGTATGAATGGTTACCAACAAAGTAAAAGGGGCAAATCCTAGCAACCGTTTTAACTCTGAACGACTTGTTCATTTGCTGATAGATTGACCGGTGTAAGGATCTAAGATCATATTTTCCAACCTCGATCTCAACCAAAATAATACGCCACAGACCAAAAAATTGACTTCTTTGCTCATGAGTTCCAGAGACTTGATTTATTCTCCCAACCAATCCGTGGGTAGAACGGCATATATATGGTGGTAAAGCAAAGCAGCCATACGGATCTCATAGCAGTAAACTTTGATCCCCTCATCGAAAGATGCTATGGCCCGCTAGAAGATGATCCGGTCGAACCCGTCAAACTCTGCAACAACAAATTCCATTCAGATTCTGCAAACCGCTACAAAGCCAGTAGCCTCCCAACAGGGCCATTGCTCAGATCCAACCAACCCATGTGAATACAAGGTGGACGCAATGCACAGGTGCCATTGGATCCAACATCAGCTGGCTGGTGGGTGATTCAAGGTTAGCAGGAATCTATGAATCAAGCAAGCCCTTAATTCTTATGCTTCTCAACTACTACTCCCGGAATTCAGGTTGCAAACAACACAGATGAACGAAATATGATGCACTTCGACCATCAGATGGCAGACGTAGCAGGCGCATTGGAAAATAGTCATCATAGCAGTCTTTTACACGGCTTACCACGCTGCGCTCTTATGCAGGCAATGCAACTTTCTGACAACAGATTTGGCACTCAAACCCAAATCCACAAGGTCACTAGATCATCAGCAATCATGAAAGAGGAATGACTCCTCCAGGATTACCCATTAAGGGCCAAGAGGAATGATATTAAACAAGGCCACAAAGATTGGCAGCGGCATCATAGTCTGCTGCGAGATTAATAACAGACCCTACCCCTCAGGCTCTTTAAGGTCCTAGCAAACACAATTTGGTCCCTTGAACATATTACTATAATGCCTGCATAGGATAGTTTGGCTCCACCAATTGGTCAAATTAATCACTCCAAGAGTCAAGCGTACCTGGTCCCACCTACGAAGATAGCATGTCCATTCCATCATAGCCCCCCTGCTGTGTATGTGCGCATATATATTTGGAAGAAGATAGCAATCGATTCGGCTTTGGAAAAAGAAAGAGGCTATGGCCCTACGCTCCTGTTCTGAGAGCGACAGCTTATATTGTTTAGTGATTGGAACAATGATAATCCCACAATTTTCTAATAATCAAATGTAATAATCATAGTACTGTATTATCTCAATTGCATTCAACTCCCAGAGCAAGCAAAGAATGATTTTATTGACTGGTTGATTTCGACGCAGCACCTAATTGAATGTATGGATAATCTTCTAGAAACATATACCTCAGATCCAATGAAAACTGGGTAGAGCATTCAACCCTCCTGACGAGGATGATGAGATTAGCAGTTGCAGCAATTTTCTGGCTTAACTCAAACAAGCAAAAGAGATGAACTGCCAGATAGCAGCCTTTTTTCCCCCCAGATAAACAGAATAAGAATAATTTCAATGTAGTAATATCAAACTTCTAAGCAAAGAAGAACCACCATGCCTCGTCACACCACATTCCCTAAAAATAAAAAGGGTTAAGTTAAATAATGTCAAGCTGTGAAAGATCAATGCCTAAATAACTATGATGCAGCAGTAGAATTCAATTTGCACAAGCGAGTAGCTTGAAAACTTCAATTTTGGTTTCCGCTTAAGAATTCAGAAAACTCCGAGGCTCAATAGTGATAATAGATTTTGGCACACTATGACATACAAAAACACTCATCAAGATACGGAACTGCACTTGAACCTTGTGCTGCAGAAAACTTAATTCATCTCAATTAAAAAAGGGCATATGCACCAATAGATCAGAGCCTCAAAAGAGATGCAAAGGACACATTATATATATTTTAGCATTCAAATACTACTTGGATCAAAAGAAAAACTGTCAGTGAATATTATATGACAAATTAAAATCTCAAAATCTGGCCTTTTGATAAAAACAATTTTGGTAAAGACTTAAGATATCTCTCATGAAGCTTAAATTGCAGAGTTTATTTAGCAGAAAATCAAGACAATGTGTAGAAAGCAAGTTGACAACTGATTAGCTGAAGTGCACTCCTAAATGAAGCTGTTAATGACAAAGCTGCTCATGGAATATGTTATTTGCAGGTGTCATAAGCATGAAAAGAGATTAAAATATTGTCTTGAGGCATGTAGGTGATCAGACTGCTTGTCTAATCAACCACAGGAGACTGAATATTGAGCTGCCTATAATCATAGTGAAGTGATCCCTCAACCACATTCCTAGGCAACCCTAAGCTGATATTTTAAGAGAAAGCAGCCACCTAATATAACTCAATCCTTCTTCTTTCAGATCTTAACACACATTTATACTTAGTGCTTACGATTTTCTGCTCTTAATGATGCAAATATGACCAATACCATGTTGAGCTATGATCCAAAAAGAAAGATGATCCTAAAATGATGTTTGAAAATGTGATTGAGCAAGCTTCTGATGATTAAAATGCTTGCCAGTGCTGGTATCACAATATTAGACTATATAATGCAAACAAATTTATCCAAAAAAGAATGCTAAATGTGGCCGCATTTTCACCCTGTATATCAATATCCAGACAAATAATAAAAGGAAACTGAGGGGATAGCTTCTTTCAATGACAATCATCTCCACATTACTAAATGAGTAAACAAGGTCGGACCAGTTAAATTTCTTTGTTAAGGAGTTGGTTATGTAATTATATCAATGGCTTCATTTATCATTTATGTGGTCTAACTTGTGCATGCTTAGTTGATCAGGTAATTCAGTCATTGATCAGTTTCTGCAAACATGTTATTTTATTTTTCATTCCATGATTCTTCATTATACACTGATGCATGAAGTCTTCATGTTGCACTTATTTTCATATAAAAATTAGAGAATAAAATCAATGAAAAGCTATGTTATTGTTTATTGCTTCATTCATCCATATTACAAGGATGATAAGGTTATCTAATAGAAAACAGTTTCATCTACATGAAATTGTTCTAGATTGTAGATTGCGGGTAATTGCATTATCCATCAGTCAATCAATGACCAATTGCTCTTAGGATATTAGAGTATCATATTATACAAATATTCATTTCAAACCTTGAAACAACTGACAGGAACCTAACAATCACTATACTACCTAATCGGTTTTTAACAGGTGATTACCAATCAATCTTATTTCAACCACAACAGCAGAAAATCCTGATGATAACCAAACAGCCTCCTATAAAACCCTCAATTGGATTCTCGCACAATATCTCTCATTAAATAAAACTCTTGACGATATTCAGAACCAACCTCCCACAGAGGCTAGGGTACATGTGGGCCCATCCTATGCATGTCAGATGGAATTGTGGTGGGGTATGGGTCCCAAAAAGTGATCCAAATTAGATAGTGATCAAGCAGAATTGAGCTGGACTAGAAGGAAACCAAATTGGATCTGATTAGACCCAAAAGATATTCATTGAAAGTTGGATCTAGGCCTTGAACAAAGACTCAACCAAAACCGTGAAAAAAGATACTGAATTGCCTCTCGAGTAGGTTGGTACAGTATGGTCAAAATTGTGGACCCATATGCAGTCCTAGGCATATATTTAGGTTGCAGAAGACATAAACCTAACTGAATCCCTTGCAACCTATGCAAAGTCCTAGTTATTCTCATAATATACTGAAAAGGAGGATGATGTGTAAGATTCAAGTGAGGTCCATGCAGTGTTTAGTAGTTCTGATGCAAGTGGGTTTATTAAACATCCTTCTTTCAAATGTTTACTTGGGTCTCCTGAGTATTTTATTCTTATCCCCTCAATACTCTTTTAATTACAACTTCTCTTTCTACAAATCATTTGTTTCCAATTTCTAACATAAGCTAGATCACCCTAATCTTTTCTTTTAACTCTCTTAATATGAGCATTTTATTTTATAGATACCCCCATCACAGGTCATATATGATAGGAGTGTATTTCTTAGGTATGTAATATGCCTAGGTTATTGGTTTGAGTATGAATTGCTATAAGTTTAAGCATCAAGTTATTGGTCTTGGATTCGGCAATGCTTAACCTCAATCCTATAAAATCATGTTTTAGACTAAGTGACTAACTAATATTTGAAAAATCCTATAGAATCATTTTTTAGACTAAGTTACTAACTAATATTTTAAAAATTATAGGAGGTAGACAAAAGCCAAAGGACCACCTAGTTCCTAGGCATTAGGTGAGAACCTACAAGTCATGTTTGCTCAATTAATAAATTAAAAAAAAATAGATACTTCAAAAATACTTAACTCAACTTAACTCAACTCATCTAAGCCTTTTTCCCAACTACATGGGGTCGGCTACATAAATCTGCTTCCTCTACTTTGCTCTATTCAGGACTAAGTCAACATTCAAATTATAGATAGTTATATATTTTTAAATTATTTCTGTCCATGTTGGTTTAGGTTTACCTTTACCTCTATCCTTACCATGGATTGTTAAAAGATCACTCTTTCTAACTGGAGCATCTAAAGGTCTTTGTTGTATATGCCAGATACTTCAAAAATATGAAACATAATATATTAAATATGGTAAGTCAATGGAAGGTTCTAATCTAGCAATGAACAATATAAATTTAAACAATTGAACTCGTCCTTTACATTCAAAAATGATGTGAAACATCAAGATAATGTGTGCCTTCCAAAACACTTAAAAAATCAATAAAGCCTTGTGTCTAGTTTTTCACATCTAGACATGATTGTTAGCAACAATAGGCCAATTTATAGTGTTAATTAAATCTTTTAATTCACATAATCTTATAACAAATCCCTGAGTAGGGCTTGTAATTAATTAAGCTATTTAGACCACTCTTAGACCAAGACCAATTTCAACATGATCCTGAACAAGTTCAACCCTAGAAGTAGCTCGAACTACCTTATCTAGCATCTAACTTTAAGTATGCCCATCCAACTCACAGGCTTTTTTATTGGATTTATGTTTATAAGATGTGATTATAATTTGACATTGGCTACCAATCAACCGGAACCCTCCTTTATTTGGGCTTAGGACCGATCATGGTATATCGATCTATCTTGAATCAAACAAATTAGGGTGAACCGAACTGAATTAGTTAGGAATTGGAATGGTTTGGCCTGTCGATTCAGTATAGGAGGAGAATCAACCGAACCAAACTGAACCAAACCGTTCGATTCGACTTGATTTGGGGTGGTTTATGACTTGAGCCCCCTGTTCCACTTAATCGATACACCACCGGTATGGTTCAATACACCCTGCACTGAAACAATACCCATTTTCGGTACCACAAACCTTAGGACCGACCATGTACAAAACTTTATCCATAAGCATAGTTCCCATCTATGTCGTAGGTGTGCATCAAAAATAGAGGTTGGGACTTGGACTTGGAGAGTGAGGAAGAATATCAATAATAAAGGGAGAGGAGACAACAATAAGGCAACTTGAAAGGCAACATAGGAATTGGAATCATTATATAGATTTTGTGCCTATTGTATTAAGAATAGTTGTTATAAGGGGTATTCAAATACAAAAATACTTGTTTAGTTGTTCTGTCCATCATGATACTTACTTTCAAAATTCAATTAAACAAGTTTTTTATAATATTAACCCGATCTTTCCATGATTATTCTTCACTTGATAATTGGCATCATGTCAGATCTTCATACTGCCCCCTTTTGCATTCTTAGCAAAGCTGCTCTACAGTCTGCATCCTTTATATGAATTGAATGCTGACATACATGGATCATCCTGATTTTGGCTCCTTTTAAATTTTTCAATAAGATATTCTTCAAGCAATAATTATACTCAACTCAACTCATCTAAGCCTTTTTCCAACTACATTGGGTTGGCTACATGAATCTGCTTCCTCCACTATGCTCTATTCAGGATTAAGTTGATATTCAAATTACAAATAGTTATATCTTTTTTAATTATTTCTGTCCATATTAGTTTAGGTCTACCTGTACTTCTATCCTTACTATGGATTATTAAAAGATAGCTCTTTCTAATTGGAGCATCTAAAGGTCTACATTGTATATGTCCAAACCACCGTAATCGATTTCTCTCATTTTATCTTTAATTAGGGCTACTCCTATAATTTCTCTTATATGTTTATTTCTAATTCTATCTTTTAAAGTTTTACCATATCCATCTTAACATACGCATTTATGTTACACTTAATTTATTCACATGTTGCTTCAATATTGTCCAACACTCTGTTCTACATAGCATAGCTGGCCTAATAACAATTTTATAAAATTTTCTTTTAATTTTAATGGGATGCACCAATCATACAATACTCCCAAAGCACTCCTCCACTTAATCTATCCTGCTTTAACTCTATGATTCACATCTTCACCTATTTCACCTTCTTGATGAATAATTCTTTCTAAATATTTAAAATTTTTACTCCTTGATATCTCTTGATTCACAATCTTTACTGTTTCTTCATTTGTATTTCTACTCCCACTAAAATTATATTTCATGTATTCAATTTTAGTTCTACTAATCTTAAAACCTTTAGATTTTAAAGCTTCTCTCTAAATCTTTAGTTTAGCATTTACTCCAAATTTAGTTTCATCAATCAACACTATATCATCTGCAAATGACATACACTATAGAATATTATTTTGAATATGTTTGATTAATTCATCTATAACTAATATAAAAAAATACGGACTTAAGACAGATCCTTTATGTAAACCTACAGTAATTAAAAACTCACTAGTTTCTTCTATTGTTATTTTAACAATAGTTATTGCTCTATCATACATATCTTTTATCAATTCTATGTACCTTTTGGTAACTCTTTTTTCTAAAACCCACCATATTATTCTCTAGATACTCTATATGCTTTCTGTAAATTAATAAAGACCATAAAGGTCTTTTTTTTTTCCTATACCTTTCCATTAATTTTCTTAATAAATAATGCTTCCATGGTCGATCTTTCAGGTATAAATCCAAATTGATTATTTGACACTAAGGTTTCAGCCTTTATTCGATTTTCTATTACTCTCTCCCATAATTTCATTGTATGACTCATTAGTTTAATCCCTCTATAATTTGCACAGTTTTGAATATCTCCTTTATTTTTGTATATGGGTATTAATATGCTTTTTCTCCAATCATTTGGCATTCTTTTAGTTGCTACAATCCTATTAAATAAATTGGTTAACCATATGACTCCAATTTCTTCTAAGCCTTTTCAAACCTCAATAGGGATCGCATCTAGTCCTAATGCCTTTGCATTTTTCATTTTATTCAAAGCCTTTTTAACCTCAAGCATACTAAATCTACGAAAAAAATTATGTTTATTTATTACTCTTAGGCTTCACATCCTTCTACCCTTAAATTTACTAAATTATTTTTATTTAAAAATTTTTTAAAATAACTTTTTCATCGTTCTTTTATCTTTTCTTCTTTTACTAAGACTCTTTCATCTTCATCCTTAATACATTTAATATAGTCATCAAGATCTTTTATTTTTTTTCTCTTAGTTTTGCTAGTTTATATATAGTCTTTTCACATTCTTTCGTATCTAGTCTATCATATAAATCATCATAGGCTTTAAGTTTGGTATTACTTATCACTTTTTTAGATTCTTTCTTTGCATCCCTATACTTTTTAAGACTTTCTTCATCCCTAGCCTTTTGCCAAATTTTATAGTTTGTCCTTTTAAACTTGATGGCAGCTTAAACTTTCTCGTTCCACCACCAAGCTTCATTTCCTACTAGTTCTACTCCCTTTGATTCTCCAGAACCTCTTTTGCTATGTTTTTTATACATTTAGTTACTTTTTTCCATATTAAATTAGGATCACTATTTATATTCATAGTCATTTTTCTTACTAACTTTTCTTTAAATAATTCTAGTTTTTCTCCTTTCAAATTTTATCATTTAATTTTTGGATTAATAGTTTTACGTTTTACCTTAGATTTTATTTTTATCATATGTCTGCTACCATTATCTTATGTTGTGAAGTTAAATTTTCTTTTGAAATAACTTTATAGTTTTTGCATGTTATTTTATCTACCTTCCTAGTTAAAAGAAAGTCTATTTGACTTTTATTAAATTCACTTTTAAATGTTATTAAATATTAAAAAAAAGTCTGTTTGACTTTTATTAAATTCACTTTTAAATGTTATTAAATGTTCATCTCTCTTTTTGAAACAGGTGTTTGCTATTGTTAGATTATATGCCACTGCAAAATCTAATAAGCTCATGTTGGCTTTATTCTATCTCCAAATCCATATCCTTCATGAACCATTTTATATTCATCCTTCTGTTTATCTACATGTCCATTAAAATCTTCTTCCAAATATATCTTTTCTCCTTATGGTATTTCTTGCATTACTTCATTTATGTCTTCCCGTTTTAGTTTGTTGGTCTAATCCTACTTATGGTGCATATGCACTAATTATGTTAATTATATTATTCTCAATTATAGGTTTTAGTAATATAATTCAATCTTCTTTCCTAATTATCTTAACATATTCCTTAAAATTCTTGTCTACAATTATTCCTACTCCATTTCTATTTTTATGTTTTTTAGTGTAATATAATTTATATCCTGTAATCTCTATTTCTTTAGATCTTTAACCTATCCATTAAGTCTCTTGTAAGCATATTATATTTACTTTTCTCCTAATTATAGTGTTCACTATCTCTATAGCTTTACCTGTTAGTGTCCCTATATTCCAAGTTGCTACTCTAAGCTGACTATTATGGACTAACTTCTTTATCCGCACTCGTCTATAGTGCAAGGATCCTTGCTTACTTATCACTGCACCCGACGCCGGTGCGGCGCCCGTTGCCCATTTTTCGAAACATGCAACGCGTCTCTCAACGGAGCCGTCCTAGTCCTTCGCATAGTTTGATTTAGTATATTCATATTTTAAGGGATCTGACAAAGTTTACGCTGGCTGTCAGCTACCTAATGCAACCCTCCTCCTTTATCCAGGCTTGGGACCGACCTTGGTGGAGTTCTTCAAGCAATAAATTATGTAAGTAAATATTTCATCTTTCTTAATGTCACCATCTTTTAACGCAATGAGCTTTAATTGATCAATATATGCTATGTATTGGTTTTCCTTCTTCAGTACCTCACATAAAATAAACACATATCTACTTCTATAAAAATTTAACCATGTTCATATATCTCTCTCAAGCATATTGAAGTAGGAAGATAATCTAGCACTAAGTTTGTCCTTTCTCCAGGTAAAAACCAAATTACTGTTCCTCAAGATCAAAAACTTGTTAGGGTTTAGTTCTTGATGAACAGCAGTGGGATCAACCTCGCTGAAGTACCCTGGGCTTTCACCCTTTGTTGTTAACAATCAGATTGGTGCAGCGGTAATGTGCTTTCCTTCAAACCGTTTGATCTGGGTTTGAATCCCATCGCAGCCCCCCTTTTCTCTTTGTATTTTATTTTAATAAAATAAAATGGTGGACATAGGACTGCTGGTCCCACGCGTCTCCGTGAGTCTCTCCAGCATTTTTTCTGGGAGAAATCCCTCCCACACGTTCTGGGAGAAATCCCTCCCACACGTCCGTGAGTCTTCCTGGGATCCGTGAGTCTCTCCAGCACCTTCACATCTTCGGATCACACGGCTGCGATCGAGTCCCTTCTCTCTTCCTAATCGCTAGGGTTTGGATGGAATAGAACCACACTGGCCCAGACACAACAAAAACTCCCATGGACTAACCCAATGAGATTAAACTAATTCCCAAGCCTGTGTACACCCGTGACTTGATTTAATCTCAACCCTTGGACCCACACCTAGCCTAATACAAGTTAGTCCACACCGGCCCAACAATCTCCACCTTGGTGCTTCATGGCCGCCGTGTCCATTAGCTGTCGTGTCCATTAGCTGCATCCCTACGAAAGCTGTCCCTTGAAAGAACTCTGTGGTTGAAGCTCTCTGTGGTTGAAGCCTTCCTTCCTTCCGAAAGTATTCTCTGGCCACTAATTCTGTCTTGTACCTGATACCTTCTTGCTCTAAAGGCCCTTTCTTATACTGATAAACTCATTTGCAACCAATGAATTTCTTTCTTTGTGGCAACTGGACCACCTGCCATGTGTCAGTCCTGTGGAGAGACTGTATCTCTTCTGCCATAGCCTGCATTTTTTATCATAGCCTGGACCCATCTCTCTGTCCTGGCTTTTCACAACCTCTTAATAGGTGTAAGGGTCTTCATTCGCTGTCATCAGGGCATATGATACCGAATCCTCAAAGCCGTATCGAACTGATGATCGCACGTTTCTCCTGAACATGTGCGGTGCGATCTCAATATCAGTCCCCTGCCCAGTTGCATCCTTCCGAGTCCTTTGCTCAGCTGCATCCTGCTGAACTTTATGGCTTCTGACCCCTCTGTCAATCCTCTCCATCTGAATCTCAAATCCTTCTGATCCACTAGCAAATGGCATGACTGTGTAGGAAGTCATCTGACTAGTGTTACTATGTTCCATCTCCTGCAGTTCTTGCTGTGCATCTATACCATCTCTGCTATGAAGGATCGAGCTCTCATCGAAGGTCACATCTCTTCTGATGTCAACCTTCTTCTCCAAGGGGTCCCATAGCTGATACCCCTTGATTCCATGCGGTAGCCTAGGAACACCATCTTCTTAGACCTGGCATTCAACTTACTCCGCTTCCCAGCACCATGCACATATGTCGTGCATCTAAACACATTCATATGGTTCAAACTTATCTTCCCTTCGGACTATATCTCCTCTGGAATGCCTCCATCCAACCTGGTGTGCAGTGACGATTGACCAAGTAGCTAGCTGCACCTACTGTGTCAACCTAGAACATCTTTGGAAGTCATGCCTGCAACTTCAAGCACCTTGCTTTTTCAACAGTGTTTTGTTCATCCTCTCAGCCATCCCTTCATGTTGAGAAGTTTTCATCATCAAGAAGTGCCTTTTGGTGCCCCACTCCTCACGAAATCTCTGAAACTCCCTGCTGGTATATTCCCCATCATTCTCTGACCTCATACATATCACACTCCTATCCTGCTCCTTCTCCACCTTAGCCTTCCAGATTCTGAACTTGGTGAAGACCTCTGATTTGTCCTTTATGAAGTAGATCCACTGCTTACCTAAGAAATCATCTATCAGGGTAAAGAAATATATCTGGCCTCATTCCTTGCAGAAACTGAGGCTGATCCCCAAACATCCATGTGTACTAGCTCCAGGGGTTCTGCACTCCTAGCTGTGCTGATTGCGAACTGGACTCTCCTATGCTTCCTCATCTGACATTGCTCACAGATCTCCATATCTCCACCACTCAGGACTGAAAGCAGCCCTTTCTTACTCAGTTCTTTCATCCCCTGTCTTCCATGTGGCCTAGGCGGTAATGCCACATTCTGTACACATCTCGAAGATCCTGTTCCACAACTCCTGTCTCAAATTTTTTGATCACCATAGAGCCCTCCAACATGTATAAGTTGTTCTCTAGCCTTCTCCCTCTCATCACCACCATAGCTTCATTAGAGATGTTCAGAACTCCACTCCTGACATGACTGTTGAAGCTGTATCCAATCCGCTTCAGGTACCCCAATGACACTAGATTCTTCTTGAGTTCTGGGATATGCTTTACGCTGATAAGAGTGCGCACCATGCCATCAAACATCCTCACCCTCACTGTGCCAATCCCTGCCACCTTGCAAGGATGATCATCTCCAAGAGTCACACACCTTTCATCAACCTCTGTGTAAGTACTGAACCACGACCAGTTGGAAGTATAATGAAAAGAACAAGCTGAATCCAAGGTCCATATCTCTGTGCTGTGCTGTGCTTGTGACCATCTGATACCACCAAGAGATCATCCTCCACCTCCTGGTCTGCAACTATACTCACAGATTCAGATCCTTCCTTTTCTCCTTTTTTTTACTTAGGACAGTTCCTCTTGAAATGTCCTACCTCACCATACTTGTAGCACTTAGCCTTTCTGGACTGTAACCGTCTCCTAGGCCTGCTCCTGTCCCTACCTCTGCCTGACCCTTTTCCAACTGATAGACCCTCCTGGGGAATAGCATCCTTGGTCATCTTCTCCCTCTGCTCATTCGTTCAAAGTAGACAATATCTTCATAGCATCCCGTCACGTGATGTGGGCAACGAACACAATAGCAAAAGTGTCTTATCTTCCTCCTCTATCTTGACCCCGACATTCAGCAATTCATTGCTCACCCGGTCGAACACCTAGATGTGGACCGACACATCTCCACCTTCTGACATTCGAAGGCTGTAGAGGCGCTTTTTCAACATCAACTTGTTGCACATGTTCTTCTCCATGTAGAGGGCTTGCAACTTCAACCAGAGTCCCTTTAGGGGTCTTCTCCTCCAGCACTGAATAAAAGGCTGAATCTGCCAGACATCCTCTGATCGCTGAACATGCTTTTTTCTCCAACGACATCCACTGCTTATTTGTCATCCCATTTGGCCTTTCTTCCAAAGCCAGATCTAAACCCTGCTGCACAAGGTCTTCTACTAGACTTTCCACATGGAGAAACTTTCCTTCCCATCAAACTTCTCAAAATCTATTTTTATGCTACTACCCATGGTGAGATCTCAACCAAAAATAGCACAAAATATTCCAGAAAATAGAGAGTACTTGATGAGGCCTTGCTGAAATTTTTCAGTCCTTGAAGATCTCCAACCAACTTCTTCCTGAGCCTGGCTCTGATACCAATTGTTGGGGTTTAGTCCTCGATGAATAGCAGTGGGATCAATCTCGCTGGAGAAGTACCCTGGGCTTTCATCCTTTGTTGCAACAATCAGATTGATGTAGCGGTAATGTGCTTGCCTTCAAATCCTTTGATCTTGGGTTCGAATCCCACCGTAGCCCCCCTTTGCGCCTTCCCTTGCAGTGCAAACCTGGGAAGATCCCGTGAGGTATCCCTTCATGGCTTGATCCCGTGCGATGCACACCACGAGATGTTCCGTTTGGCTTGAGGAAGAGGGAGAGGATGGAGGAGAGAAGAGAGAGAGAGGATGGGGGAATTTCTTGGAGAAAAGAATCTGTTTTTTATTCCATCCAAACCCTAGTGACTAGGATTTAAATACATCCACTAAGTGGGCCAGGCCTAGACTTAACGAAATTTCCCATGGACTAACCTAATGAGATTAAACTAATCCCTAAGCCCGTGTACATCCATGACTTGATTTAATCTCAACTCTTGGACCCACGCCTAGCCCAATACAAGTTAGTCCTCCGAGCCTTGATAGCACCACACCAGGCCTAACAAAACTAATATATATATGATTCATGATAACATTTGACAAAAGCATATGTGCATCTCAAAAATATTGTTTAATGATATGAATGTGACAAAATCAGCATGAAAAAGTTGGATTGCCATGTTTGAAGAGGACAGAAAGTTAGCGAGGCTGTAAACTGGAAATAGAAGGTGAGAAGCAAGAAAAAGTGGTAGATGAGATTCACACTAGCATAGGCCTCTTGATCAACATACGAGTACAACAGACGAGCATGGCAGCAATGAGGATACCAAGGGAAGTTGCATCAGTTATGAATAAGCAGTGGAAAATTGTTTGAGATAGAATAGGCATGTGCAGCAAAGATCTGGGGAGGCCCCAGTATATATGTGACCTGGTTTTGTGTTTAAAAAGTCAGGAATGATGAGAAGAACCTAATAATAACATGACAGAATTGTCATCACAATTTAGTCCTTAATAGGAATGGATGCACAAAATCAACCGACACTGTTTTGATGTCTGACCGCATCTCAACAAGCATATATATCTAATATAGCATCAAGGATGGAGTAAATATCACAACATCTACTAATTAGCAAATCAGCATTCAAAAAATGCAAGCCCTCTGTTCCACTTGTGATGAGGACAAATGATTTCATGGCATCTGAAATTTTATCTGAAATGGAAAAAAAAGGAAGAAAAATCCAAGCCATATTATGTGCAAGCCTTAAAGGCTATGAAAAGAACACGGTTTCAAGAATTCTCCTTGGTGCTTCACCAAGAAATGCGAGTTCTTATCAACTAAGAGTTCAGTTTCAATTAAACATGATTAATAAGTCGTGCATTTATACAGCAACCAATTTGCAAATCATCCAGTCATGATTTCTTGAAGAGGCATCAATACAGATTATTTTTGAGTTGTTTAGTTTCAGTTTCCAGTGAAAAATATCTGTGAAGAGAGTATTCTTATCACTCTACACATAGGTGCATTCACTTCTCTTCAGGTAATTCGTGCGTGGCTTATGTCCATAGGATAACTTCCCAGCACCCTTAAGAAGGTCGCAAATTCCTGTCAAAATAAGGCAGTGTCATGCTTAACTTTGGGCTTGCTAGACATCCTGCAGATTGCAGAGATACGTGTGAGACAATACCTTTAGGTGCCTAAGGGCATTTTGAGCACTTGGTGCAGCCATTGATGCTTCAAAATCTACATAGAAAAGATTGTCAAAGTACCTGGCTAAGAAAAGATAGTAAAAGTGCCTGGCCACCGTATATTCAACAAAGTTAATATCTGACCATTTGAGTATTTAGCATTTAATAATTATTTGGATACATTGCTATGAGTAAATGCACAAAGAAATGTGAAAAATACAGAAAGGTTCTGGCAATTGCTTTAGAGGCCCATAGCAGAAATCTTCAGTCATGCATAAGGGATTTTTCTTACGAGGATGACTATCAATCTGAGGAGACAAAAATAAGCATTTATCACATCATAAAGCACGTCCACGTGCTCAATACTGAACTTATGGCAAAACCATATATGGCGGCACAAAATGTTGAAGCATGCCTTATTGAGACTGAAGTCTCTCATAGCAAAAACAGCAAGGGCCCTCAAAAGCATACCAGGCCCTTCTTCTAAAGAGAAAAATATGCTAGTCCGAGCATGACAGAATAATAGTGTCATCAATCTGATGAAGTAAACAAGCTATGGACCAGAAATAATACAGAATTTGAAACGTAAGTTGAAGCTGAACTTCTCTTAAAGGAAGCTTAATAATGTTATGTTTTAAAAACAACAGTTTGCTTTTACTGCTAACCTTAGCTTAAATGGCTTGCTGACATCTGGAATAATTGGTTCTCATGCCAGCATTAAAAATCGAGTAACATCATCAGAGAAATCCTATAGAACAAGCAATATTTTAGTGGAGTAAACACAAACAGCAATGTGCACTAAATCAATGGAAATATTGGAAGCACCTGGATATCTTGAGCAAGAATATCCAGACCCTAGATTTCAGCAGCCAATGAACTGGCAACAGCCCCGGCATCTTGGAGTTTGCGGACAGCAATGAACTAGGTATAGAACAAGTCTAATGAACTTCTAAATGAATGAAAGCAACAGTAGAAAAAGAACAAAGATTGGATCAGTTAGAAATTTTAGTCTCAAATTCTCCTTATGATTCTTTAATTTTACTTTAGCTGACATGAAATCTCACCAATGTTACTAGAATTCTAATATTTTTTACTTGGAAAATATTTTTACTCAGAAAATTTAAAATTTGATTGGGGAATTGGGGAGAAAGAACAAGATTGGACCATAAAGCTAGCATTGGCATCTTACTTTTGCAGCTCCTGCAGTATCACGTACAGCTTCTCTGATAATTCCCAACTCTATCAGCAATTGTCACAATGTGCGAGAGCCTGAGATTTCAACTGAGTTAGAACTAAGTCACAAGATATTCTAATGCTTTTCCAGCTAAAACAAAAATAAATACAATGAAAACAAAGGCAATATTTACATTAGGATGGCTAAGAACCCTTTTTAAATCTCCCTTTTTTACACCAGGTTTGACTGGTAAGCAATGCCGAACTGCATAGTTTACTACCACAACAATATGCAATTTATGATGAAGTATAAGGTCATAGTTGCGATGGATGCTACCACCTAATGGATTTTCAATAGGTAGAACTGTCTGATTGACAAGCCAATGTCCAACTGCTTGCAAGAAGACAAATAATATTAAGCAATATATTGAAACCTCACATACTGACCTTTTAAACGCGTTAGCAAATGATAAATTCTTGCTGGATATCATGGCTTGGGAGCTCCATCATCAATGCCTATATAACAATCTATTGGATGCCATATCAAAAGAATGGCCAAGAGGATAGAGGGATATACATCAAGACTTGTTGCAGGCTTTAGTAACATAGAGGCTTGTGCCTCATCAAGCAATCCAGTAAAAGAATCTAAAGGGCTAAATAACATGAATTGCACATTTGAAAGAACTTCTAGAAATAATATTGTAGCACTTAAAAAGCATAACTCAAGGTTTATTGTCTCGGTACCGGATCCCTTACCAATACCTTAGTACGATGTTGGTACGCCCTGTATGTAAGGTAGTTTAGTGTACCAAATAAGATTCACCATCTTGGTAACAAATTCCGTACTAATACCATATTGATACGGTGTTGGCACACTCCATACATAGGATAGTTTAATGTATCAAGACATAGCATGCACCATTACTGAAACTTGGTTTGGTATTGGTACACTATGATACACCTAATATAGGACAATATGCATCAATAAGGCATGCCTAAGTACCGAGACTCATATATACCCTATACCGCATCTCAATTTGGTACCCGCATGATACAATATGACCCGTACAAGATGGTATGTACTAGTATGACATATCAAGAAATAACTTCTGACAAAAGGTTGACAAAACTAACCTTGATATGGCATACCATGGCATAACTTGTGATAAGAGGTCAACAAAACTAACCCTTGATATTTTAGAGTGATGGCTATATTTTACTGTCATGGATTTCCTTGCTTGTGCGTTATGTGGAATAGAAATTTTTGTGCACTTTTATAATAGCAAACTGGTCCTTTAGGAGCCATTGTCAAACTAGAAGGAGAATTCCTACAATTTAAAGCCTCTATCCATGTCTATGAATACATCTTTCCACCCACATGTTCATCAAGAAATGGTACGACCTAAGATGCTTTTGCTCTCATACAATTTTTTTGGATGCTTAGGTAGTGTTTGAAATAGGGGATAAGAAGGGATATATAGGGGATATCCCTTCTTATCTCCAAAAGCCATAACTATAAGGGATAGCTGGGAATAAAGTTAACCAAAGGGATAATTCATGGTTAACTATGGTTAACCATGGGATATCCCCTCAATTTATTCCCTAAAGAATGCAGGAATAGCTGGTTATCCCTCCAAATAAGAATAAAAAAAGTTATCCTATGGATTTACCTTTTTGCATTTGATATGATCAATGGGATAGCCAAGGGATATCCCTAGGGATAACTAGAGGACAAACTCTATCCCGTACACTTATCCATGGATAATATTTTTTCTATCAAACACTACCTTAATGATTCAGATCATATAGATATTTCAACACTGCCAAATGATAACAATTTCACACAAATAGCATTAAAAAAAGAATTACGAAAAAACTCACATCAAAAACAGTTTCGAATAGTTCGCATGGAACCGCTTCGCAATTGGGTATGTATGCAACAGGAAGACCCTACAACCCCAAAAACCATTGTCCAATCCACACCAACATACACATGCTATAAGATGACAAGAAAAAAGTTTCAAGAAATCAATACTGACACAAAGAAGAACAAGAATATGAGGTAAAGAAATATTGAAACTAAAGTCACATGCGAGAACTCCAAACCTGGTATGCAGCCCGAAGACGAGACCCATTAACAGAATCAGAGACATCAGATCCCGTAACAAACGCCAATGGAGAAGTTTTGATATCAAAAGATTTGGGGAAAAAAGGAAAGAAAAACAACAGCCGAAATCGCTCGAATACGAAAATTTTGTTTGCTGGGTAGCGATTGAGAATCCCTGAAAACCATCTCGGACTGGAGATCATCAAAAAACGGTTTTCAACTTGAGAGCTCCGATGCTGCTGTTGTCGTCGTTGCCGGCTTCTCCTCCTCGGACGAAGGCCGCTGCCTGCGTCTCCTCCTTGGACGAAGGCGATCACGGAGGCCCTCCGCCGCCATGTAATTCACGACAACCATGGAGGGGCTCCGTTGAGTTTTTTTCCTTCCCTTGCCGCTAGCGGAGCTCGGTTGGAACCATGGAACGAGTGACTGCCACGGACTCTAGCGTTAAATGGGTAGTTTTAATCCAATGGTCCAGACTCTAGCGTTCCTTCTTGCAGATAATTATTTATAGCTTAATTTTTATTTTAAAATTCAAACAACCTAATGCGGGAGATTAAAAAAACAAAACAAAAAACAGCTTGTGGAAGCAATATATATATATATATATATATATATATATATAAAACTCATGTCTTATAAAAAAAATAAAGAATAAATATATAATTTGTATTTCTATTCTTTAATTATATAAATAACACAATAGAAATATGAGTGAAATATAATTCAAATCTTATAAATAAATAAAAATAAAAATATAGGTCGTATTTATATTATTTAATAAAAAAAGTAAATAAGTAACAAAATAAATATCTAAGCAAAATATATCTCATATCTTGTAAAAGAATAAAAATATAAATATAGTTTATAACTCCATGTTCGATGAAAAAAATATATCAGAATAAAAATATAAGCAAAATGTGGCTCATCTTTATTTTCCAATGAAGTAGTGTATGACTAGTGGAATAGAAATGTAGCTCATATTTTTATTCTTTAAACTAAATAATATAAGCTCATATTCTATTCTTATTCATCTCATATTCTATTTTTATTCATGGGTAATAAAATAGAAATATGTATGACATCTATGTTCTTCTATCTGCATACAGATACAAATATTCATTAATGAAGAAATATAGAAGTAAAAAAAATAAAAGTATAGCTTATATCTTATTGTCTATCTAAGAGAATAGAAATATAGTTTATATTCTTTTATCTTTATAATTTTTATAAAGATAAAAAAATATTTTAATTATTTAAAATAAAATATTTTGAAATCCACGTGATCCCTGTTAAAGAATCGCCTTGTTGTATCAGTTCGTTCGGATCTTAAAGCAAATCAAAAGGTTACCCGCATGAAAGAACTCACATTAAAAAAAAAAGGTTCGAATTGTTCCAGCATGCCTTTGTTGCCTCAGCTTCACTGTATGCGCACGAAAGACCGTGAAACCCCAAAACCTATTAACTAATCCACACCAGCATACGCTCTCCATAAGACGACAAGAAAAATAAAATTAAAAAAAAAATCCAAGAAACTAATATCAAATCATATACAGCAATATGAAATAATAAAAAAAGATTATGATGCTGCCAGAACACCCCCTCAAACATATGCGAGCGTCCGATCATCTTCTCCAGCGAGCTCAGGATCTTCCGACGAGCTTCTCGCATCTGGGAGCCTGCAAAAAGTCTCGGGGGCCGGAGATTCCGGCGGGGACCCTCCGATGCTCAAGTCAGTGCTCTGGACAACAGCCGTGAGCTTGAGGAAGCTCGAAAGAAAAAAAGAGAGAGCTCGGAGAAGAGCTCTCTATGAGCAAAATGAGCGTTTAAGAGTATTGTTGTGGTTATCAGTTCTTAGTTCAGTTACCTGGTCGGGGGTCCCTCTTACCCATTTTATAGGTGCTTAGAGTTTGTCTGGCTTGAGTAGTTGAGGCATTGTAATGATGACTTTGATGGGTGAAATGTCAGAGCTGATGTCGTCTATGAGGCTTGGGGTGCCGCCACTTGTAAGAGCATTTAAGGTGATGGCAGCAATGGCAGAGCTTGCTTCCTTCTTTAATATGTCATGACTGCAGGTCAAGTCCCATCAAAGTGGGTGGCTGCATCTGGTTGGTGGGTCAAGTTTCATCAAAGTGGATGGCCTTTTGATTTGACCACTGTAGGGAAGAGAAATAAAAGGTGGTGGAGTCTCATCACCATCACGAGCCACACATCCGTCTAAGATGAAAGAGTTGGGAATTGAAGCCAGCTATCCCTTGTAAAGTATTGATTATAGAGTGCTTGCATGGCACCGTTCATGGCCGGGGCCGAGGTGGCCGAGCACGTGATCCATAAATACCTTTGTGCAAGATACATGATGTGGCTGTGGAAGCCAAGACGGGATGATGCCGAGGTAGGGCCGACTTGAATGAGGCGGGGCCGACTTGAATGAGAGGGCCGACTTAAATGAGGCAGAGCCGATTTGAATGAGAGGGCTGACTTGAATGAGGCGGGGCTGACTTAAATGAGAGGGCCGACTTAAAGGAGAGTGTCGGGGCCAACTTGAAGAGAGTGTCGGGGCCGACTTGGATGAGGCGGGGCCGACTTGAATGAGGCCATTAAATGTGCCAAGGCCGACTTGAAGGAGAGTGTCGGGGCCGACCCAAAAGAGAGTGCCGGGGCTGACTTGGATGAGGCGAGGCCGACTTGAATGAGGCGGGGCCGACTTGAATAAGGCCATTAAATGTGCCAAGGCCGACTTGAAAGAGAGTGCTGGGGCCGACCCGAAAGAGAGTGCCGGGGCTGACTTGGATGAGGCGAGGCCGACTTAAATGAGGTCATTACATGTGCCAAGGCTGACTTGAAGGAGAGTGCCGGGGCCGACTCGAAAGAGAGTATCGGGGCCGACTTGAATGAGGTGGGGCCTACTTGAATGAGGCCATTAAATGTGCCAAGGCCGACTTGAAGGAGAGTACCGGGGCCGACCCGAAAGAGAGTGCCGGAGCCGACTTGAATGAGGCAGGGCCGACTTGAATGAGACCATTAAATGTGCCAAGGCCGACTTGAAGGAGAGTGCTGGGGCGACTCGAAAGAGAGTGCCGAGGCCGACTTGAATGAGGCGGGGCCGACTTGAATGAGGCCATTAAATGTGCCAAGGCCGACTTGAAGGAGAGTGTCGGGGCAGACCCGAAAGAGAGTGTCGGGGCCGACTTGAATAAGGTGGGGCCGACTTGAATGAGGCGGGGCCGACTTCCCTTTCTTTGCGTATGTGACGCTCCACTCCATTAGATGGGCAGCCATAAATGCGGGGAGAGAATAAGGCAATAAATGCCTTAGATCCAGCACGTGGTGATACATGTGGCCTTTATGAGATCATAAATGCGGTGTGAAAGACATAATATGGCTGTGAAGTCGAATGGGAGTGCCGAGGCGAAGCTGGCCGAGCGGGAGTGCCGGGCGAAGCTGGCCGAGCGGGAGTGCGGTGGCAAGATTTCCGTGGCCGACTCGAAAGAGAGTGCCGGGGCGAAGCTGACTCAGATTTTTTCCTCTCTTTGCCTAGATCCATTCCAATAAATGCTGGCCAAGTTATTATTACACCATTAAATGTTCTCATTTTGCACCATTAAATGCTGGCCAGCATCATTCCCCACCATTAAATGCTCTACCCTTTTGATTTGACTACTGACCATTAATGACTGAAAGTGGCCTTTCGGAGAACCCGCACGTGGTGACCCTTTTTCCTTTTTGTTCTCTTTTTTCATTATGACGACACACATGTTGCATTTTCCTTTTTGTTCTCTTTCTTATTATGACGATACACATGTTGCAGCCAAGGGCAATGCCACGGATGAAATATTTAATACCGGCTAAGTACTTTGTAAAGAAGGTCGAGTAGAATAGTGAAGCCGTCTAGAAATTAAGCCGTTCAAGAAGGCCGCCGCGGCCTCCTAAGAAAATCGTCTGAAAATTATTGTCTTGAGAGGATGCCGTCTGAAAATTGCTGTCTTAAGAGGATGTCATCCAAAAATTATTGCCTTTATTGCCCATGAGGTCAAATCAGATTATATAACCAAAGTAATGTGCGAGAAATCCGATCTTGATTTTCAACCCAACGAGTCTCATTAACCAAACTGGAGACACTTCGGATAAAGAGAAACTCTGTAGCAAACGCCAGTGGATAAATTTTGACATCAAAGCTGTGAAAAAGAAAAAGAAAGAATGGATGAAAATAAAAAAACCACAGCCGAGACCTCCAAAAAATCAAATTTTAATTTACCGGGTAGCAGTGGGGTATTTGAAAACGATCCCGGGTTGGATATCATCAAAGATGTTGTTCAATCAAGAAAGAGCTCCGATGTTTCCATTGTTGCCGTTGCCGGCGTCTCCTCCTTGTGTGCGATAGTGGCCGGAGCTAGTATTGTCTTGGGTGTGAACTTGTAATGCTTGCGTCCTCTTGGGTGTCAACTTATATAATATTCGCAAGCATGAGAACATCTCAAACCTTTCTTTCTTTTGGTAAAAATCAAATCACCAATCACATAATTTTTGCCTCTGGTTGAAGTTTTTTGTTTTTCCCCGTCCTCTCCCACCAATGGATGAGTTTGTTGCAGAGAAATTCAAGAGAGTACAATTTAGCAGAAGATATTTCTTTTTGTTGATGACGACAACAAAATTTTAGTCTCAATCTAGATAGGGTTCACATTTTGAAGGAGGATAAATGGCACCTGCACAAATCCGACTGCCCTGCTGCTCTGTCGTCGTGCTCAGGAACTCTTCGCAACTGCTTTACATGTGATTTTAGCAGCCCATTCAGTGCAAGATATAGCAGATGCAACTTGAAGGAGTTAGGGTGTCAGCCAATTTGTATCCATTCGCTCTCCTACTGGCTTAGATGGTTTAAAAGAAAAAGAGAAACTCAAACCACAAATGAAATTTGAAACTGCATCTAAGCTTCATCCATTCTCATTCACAGAGGTGCCTTTACAAGCGCTCCTCCGGGTCATCTAACCATTGAACAAACCAAGGGCTCTAAACTCTGGCAAATTAGAATGAGAAGAAGACTGATTATGTTGGTTAATTTAGATTCCTACTGGCCAGGGGAATAACCAACTCCTGATTTTGTGGTTTATGTATTTTGAATTTTGAACATACAAAACAGCGGGAGTGAGTTTGCGACTCCGTAACCATCGCCCATAACGTACTCCGAAAATCTCTATGATGGCAGAAATTTCTGGAGGGTTTGTGTATATAAAATGGTCCGTGGTACCTGCTCTACGATATGAGAAAAACCACACACCATCGATCTGGGTAGAGAAAGGACCAGAAGAACCATAATTCAAAGCTTCTTCCTTTTTATTTTATCCCGAGGCCGGAACAATGACGGGAGGTAATCCTCAATACTATTTCCGCTGCTTTACTTTATTTTGAAGTGCCATGTTGATCTAAATCATATTAGGCACGTTATTGGTAGTTTTACATTTGGTATCAGAGCATATGATGCCTCTGTCTTGTTTTGGCCGAATGCTTTCTGTTTTGGGCTCTTCTTTATATTGGATTTTGTTTTAAATATTGAAATATATATTTAAAATTTTATCCTGATCAAAAATAAAGAGGGGCAAGACGTTCTTGATTTCTATTTCTCTCATTTTAGGGATAGTCCAAAGGGGAGGCTACTGGTAGTACCCTGGATTATTTACCCAACGGGTGTATGGTAGGGATATTAGGGACGTACCAATAAGGGAGGCTGTTGTAGTACCTTGGTGCGTTTGACCCAACTACCTGCGTACCGGGAGAGTTAATAGATCATCAAGAATCATCTGAAAGGGCATAAAATCCGATAAATTCTAAATATTCAGTTATTTAATTTAGAGATTGATCGATAAGTCTTATGCCATGAAGCATGCATTTATCTGTTCACTCATTCTTTTGGATAAAGCATGCATTTATCTGTTCACTCATTCTTTTGGATATAGTTTGAATAAAGATAAATCCAAATATCTCATAATCAAATCACCATAAAAAGAGGAAGCATGGTTTCCTTGCTTCGGATATGTGCACACGGGATAAGGACGGATGAAAAACATTTTTTTTACTGAAAATGTGCCCGTAATTAAAAAAAAAAAGAATTGGGCGCTGGCTGACTGCCAGCGCCCATCATTATTAAAAAAAAAAAAATGGACGCCAGCGCCCAGGCGCCAACGCCAGGCGCTGGCAGGCTGCCAGCGCCCAAGCGCCAGCGCTGGTTGCCAACTAGCGTGGGCAACGCCCAGGAGCACCTGGGTGGGCCAGGCGCTGGCCCAGCGTCCTGGGCCAGGCCCTGGCCCAACGGACATCTGATCCAATTAGAACTGATTCAGCATTTGATTGGCTCTGTTGTTTGGGCCAACAGTGAGGCTGGGCCGTGCACATAATTTGAACTGTAGCAGACTGGATTGCAGCAATCTGGACACATCTGATCCGAAAATTTTGAGGTGATTGAGATATTTTGGTTAAATTAAACTATTGGAATTGGATGAGGACGACGGGCTGTTGGCTCGTTCATTAAGTGATGGGCCATTAGCCTGTCATATTTATGCTCAATTATATTTAGAATTTGTGTGTAAATTTTGTGAATTATGCATGCATCTTAAGTGACATAATTGAGCATAAAATTTAAATAATGTCTAAGTGATAAATATAATTAAATAATTGAGGAGTAGCCACAGCATCCTTAATTATAAAATTGTATAATAAAGTTAATAAATCACATAAATAATAGACATTAATTATAATTAATTATATGGATATAATAAAATTTTTTCCACAGAAAAATTTTGTTATATTTATATAATTAATTAGGATAAAATATCAAATTATATTTTCTAATTTACCCACAGGGATTAGAAATTAAGGGTATAATTTGATAATTTTATCATATAGTTTAAATGTGAATCTAATTGAATTAATACTTCAGCCCACAGGCAAGTTTTATGTCAGTAGATTCATATTTTGACGTATTTTACATTGGTAGATATATCATATTGTTTAAAGAGCTTCAAAGTTTTGTAACATGAGTATGGTTATTTAATTTTTGCAGTTTGTCAGCCTGTTAATTTCTCTGATATGATTTGTGATGTTCCTGAGCTCAGAGGGGACAATTATAAAATTTGGAAGGAGAGAACTCTCCTTCATCTAGGGTGCAAGGACATTGATTACGCCATAAGGAAGGATGAACCGCCCCCTGAAGATTCTGTTCTTTATGAAAAATGGGAGCGATCTAATCGTCTCTCAATAATGTTCATAAAGACCAAGATCTCAGATGGCATAAGGGGTTCCCTTGAGCATTATGACAATGTCCGTGACTTGCTGAAGGCGATCGATGATCAATTTGTGTCTTCAGACAAGGCTTTAGCTAGCACCCTAATTCACCAGTTCTCATCCATAAAACTGAGTGGTATACGCGGTGTACGTGACCACATTATGAGGATGAGGGACATTGCGGCTCAATTGAAGAGACTTGAAGTTGAGATGTCTGACTCTTTTCTAGTGCATTACATTCTCAACACTCTACCACCGCAATATGCCCCATTTAAGATCTCTTATAACACACATAAGGATAAATGGTCAATTAATGAACTTATGACCATGTGTGTTCAAGAGGAGGGTAGACTTGCTATGGAAGAGGGTGAGAAGGTAAATTTGACAACACCAGGAAAGAAAAAGAAATTTCAAGCAAAGAACAAGGGCAAGATTCCTGCCAAAGGGGACATTCAGAAAAGTTCCAAATGTTTCTTCTGCAAGAAGAAAGGGCATTTGAGGAAGGATTGTGCCAAGTTCAAACAGTGGCTTGACAAGAAAGGTACTCAACTCTCTTTTGTCTGTTATGAATCTAACATGATTAATGTTACTCAAGACACATGGTGGATTGACTCTGGTTCTTCAATCCATGTTACCAACTCCTTGCAGGGATTGCAAGACCTGCGGAAACCAGTGGGAAGTGAATGCTGCATCTATTCTGGAAATAAGATGTCATCACATGTGGAAGCCATTGGAACTTGCAAACTTGTTTTAGATAGTGGTTTTATTTTAAGTTTGGAAAAGACATTTTATATTCCTGGTTTTGCTAGGAATTTAGTTTCTGTTTCAAGACTTGTATCTTGTGGATATTCCTTTAAATTTTCGGATTCATCTTTCAGTATTTCTTATGGATCTGAGATTATTGGATGTGGTACATTGTCTGATGGTCTTTTTCGTCTTAATTTAGAAAATGACAATCACTATTCTTCTATGCATGTTGGTGTTAAAAGATGTGTCGTTGATGAGAATTCGTCTAATTTGTGGCATAGGAGATTAGGTCATATCTCCATTGATAGAATCAAGAGGTTGGTACATGATGGAGTACTTAGTACTCTTGATTGGACTGACTTTAGTACTTGTATAGACTGCATTAAAGGTAAGCAGACTAACAAGTCAAAGAAAGGTGCAAAGAGGAGTTCTCAATTGTTAGAAATAATTCATACAGACATTTGTAGTCCTGATATAGATGCATACCGTAATAAGTATTTCATCTCCTTTATTGATGATTATTCGCGTTACATGTATCTCTACTTATTGAACAGCAAAAGTGAGGCACTTGATGCTTTCAAAATTTTTAAGGCTGAAGTAGAGAAACAATGTGACAAACGAATCAAGATCGTAAGATCTGATAGGGGAGGAGAATACTACGGTAGATACACTGAGAGTGGACAAGCTACCGGTCCATTTGCAAAGTTTCTTCAAGATTGTGGGATTGTTGCCCAATACACCTTACCTGGTTCTCCAGATCAGAATGGTGTAGCTGAAAGAAGAAACCGAACATTAATGGACATGGTAAGGAGCATGCTTGCCAGCTCCAAACTTCCTCGGTCCTTATGGACTGAAGCCCTTAAGACAGCGGTGTACATATTAAACCGGGTTCCAACCAAGGCTGTCCAAAAGACACCTTTTGAGTTGTTTAAAGGTTGGAAACCGAGTTTGCGACATGTACGCGTCTGGGGTTGCCCAGCTGAGGTGAGGATTTATAATCCACATGAAAGGAAGTTGGACCCGAGGACCTTAAGTGCATATTTTGTTGGTTATGCCGAAAGATCCAAGGGATATAGATTTTATTGTCCTTCTCATAGCACTAGATTTGTGGAATCAAGAAATGCTAAATTTCTTGAAAACGATTTAATTAGTGGGAGCGATCATTTTCAAGACCTTGGTCTTGGGAAAGGTCATCAAGATGCTCAATGCTCCACTTCAAGTAGTGGACCGATTGTTGTAGTTCACAGTGCGCCTTGTGTTCGTGCACATGTTGAGCAACAGGTCCAAGAGATTCCACAAACTGCTGATCCAAATCCAGTAGACCTTGAAGTTCAGCAAATACCCGAAATTGTTGAACAACCTGTTGAGCAACATGATCCTGTTTCACAGGAGAATGTTGAGGCAACATTGAGGAGGTCTACTAGGACTAGGAGACCAGCAATTCCTAGTGATTATGTTGTGTATCTGCAAGAATGTGACTACAATATTGGAGCCGAAAATGATCCTGAAACGTTTTCACTGGCCATGAGTTCTAATGTATCTGACTTATGGTACAAAGCCATGAAAGAAGAGATGGATTCTATGGCATCTAACAAAGTCTGGGATCTTGTCAAGTTGCCTGATGGTGTAAAAGCCATTGGTTGTAAGTGGGTCTTTAAAACTAAGAAAGACTCAGAAGGCAACATTGAGAGACATAAGGCTAGACTTGTTGCCAAAGGATTTACTCAGAGGGAAGGAATAGATTACACGGAGACCTTTTCTCCTGTATCTAAAAAGGACTCCTTCCGTGTAATCATGGCATTGGTGGCTCATTTTGATTTAGAGTTACACCAGATGGATGTGAAAACGGCGTTCCTCAATGGTGATCTAGAGGAAGAGGTTTACATGAAACAACCAGAAGGATTTTCCTCTAGTAGTGGTGAGAATTTAGTCTGTAAGCTGAATAAGTCCATATATGGATTAAAGCAAGCCTCCCGACAATGGTATTTGAAATTTCATGATGTTATTACTTCATTTGGCTTTGAAGAAAACATCATGGATGTTTGTATATACCAAAAGGTCAGTGGGAGCAAGATTTGCTTTCTTGTGTTATATGTGGATGACATTTTGCTTGCGACTAATGACAAGGGTTTGCTATATGAGGTGAAACAATTTCTCTCAAAGAACTTTGATATGAAGGATATGGGTGAGGCATCTTATGTCATTGGCATAAAGATCCATAGAGATAGATCTAGAGGCATTTTGGGCTTGTCTCACGAGACCTATATCAACAAGGTTCTAGAAAGTTTCGCATGAAAGATTGTTCACCGAGTGTAGCACCCATTGTGAAAGGTGATAGATTCAGCTTGAATCAGTGTCCCAAAAATGAGTTCGAACGCGAACAGATGAGACCCATTCCATATGCTTCAGCTATTGGAAGCCTTATGTATGCTCAGGTTTGTACCAGGCCTGACATTGCATTTGTTGTTGGAATGCTTGGGAGATATCAGAGTAATCCAGGTGTTGACCACTGGCGGGCTGCAAAGAAGGTTATGAGATACCTTCAAGGAACCAAGGATTACATGCTCATGTATAGACGGACTGAGAAGTTGGAAGTCATTGGATATAGTGATGCAGACTTTGCTGGCTGTATTGATTCACGTAAATCAACGTCAGGTTACGTGTTTATGTTAGCTGATGGAGCTGTATCATGGAAGAGTGCCAAGCAGACCTTGACTGCTACTTCCACTATGGAGGCTGAGTTCGTCTCTTGTTTTGAAGCTACCTCACACGGTGTATGGTTGAAGAGTTTCATATCTGGGCTTAAAGTTGTAGACTCTATTTCGAGGCCCTTGACATTGTACTGTGATAATTCAGCTGCTGTTTTTATGGCTAAGAACAATAGGAGTGGTAGTCGTAGTAAACATATCGACATTAAGTACTTAGCCATAAGAGAGCGTGTTAAAGAAAAGAAAGTGGTTATTGAACACATCAGCACTGAATTGATGATCGCGGATCCTCTGACTAAAGGCATGCCACCAAAAGGTTTCAAGGATCATGTAGCGCGAATGGGACTTAGTTCCATGATGTAATGTCATTGTATATACTTGTTCTTCAATGAAACTCTTATTCAGTTTGGATATTTCTCCTTTAAGTTGTATACATATTTGTTTGTTTTGAGGAATATCATTATGTTTGGACCACGAATAAACATAGGGTTTATTCATTAAGTTATTTGGGCTATGTTGGAAGTGTAACATATTGTGATACATGGAAGACAATACTCACATTTAGAGGAACTGTCGCCATGATCCGTATGTTAATATCGTGCATGGTAGAAAATACATAGACCAAGTGGGAGAATGTTGGTTAATTTAGATTCCTACTGGCCAGGGGAATAACCAACTCCTGATTTTGTGGTTTATGTATTTTGAATTTTGAACGTGCAAAATAGCGGGAGTGAGTTTGCGACTCCATAACCATCGCCCATAACGTGCTCCAAAAATCTCTATGATGGCAAAAATTTTTGGAGGGTTTGTATATATAAAAATGGTCCCTGGTACCTGCTCTACGATATGAGAAAAACCACACACCATCGATCTGGGTAGAGAAAGGACCAGAAGAACCATAATTCAAAGCTTCTTCCTTTTTTATTTTATCCCAAGGCTGGAACAATGGCGGGAGGTAATCCTCAATACTATTTCCGCTGCTTTATTTTATTTTGAAGTGCCATGTTGATCTAAATCATATTAGGCACGTTATTGGTAGTTTTACAGATTATGCACAACGAAGACATGGGCAGCAAATAAAACATGAATACCACTAAGACTGAATATCATTAATACTGAATAATATGCTCTTGGTACAGACGATTACAATGCATCGTGCTGAAGCCAATGTCCCAGCAAAAGTAGCAAAAAAGCAGCTATATCACCAAAAAACACCAACATTAACAAAAGATAGACCATGAACACTGAAGTCTTATTGTAGAGATGTTTCTCGCCATAATCTACTTCTACTTGCAAACTAGCACCTCAATTCGAAAAAAAACCACCTGCTACATCCACTGATCCATCCTTTAAGCCTCAGCAAAACTGGCAAGGACAAACAAAACAGAGTTAATACAAGATAATAGAGTTACTTGTCAGATGGCAGCTGGAGAAGGCCTTCCTTCTCTCCACTCAAGAGCTCCCTGTGACAGCAAACATACAAGAATCATTCGCTCAGTGCTGAAGCAAATAGTAAGTTAAAATTTGGAAATAGGGTACAGAGAGATCCATTTCAACAAATTAAAGAGCAGAACAACACAGTAAGCTAACTATCAAAGCATTAATTTTTATCGAACATACTTTAGCATTATTAACAAAATGAATTGATCTTACTGTTTTTAGTAAATGAGTTAAACTTACTTGAAGTATGAGTTGTCAAAAATAAGAGGATTTGAAGTCCAGGCTCCCTCAAAACCAGATCGCTCCTTGTGGCATCTTCCCTAAATTTTCCAAGAGCAATTCCAACATGGGAATAAAATTTGATAAGAAAAGAATGAAAAAGAAGCAACAACCGAGAATGAAATAATTAAGACATTTCACATAACATAATCAACAGCTTACCAGTGTATGACCACCAGACAATGCCACTATATCCTGATCACTCAGACCCATGTGACCAACACATCCCTAAGGTGATCAGCACCTGAAAGATACAAACAATACCAAAATAGTTATATCCCTCTCTGCTGCAAGAGCAAGACAAGCTAGTTGATATAGGGATCAGTGACTGTCACATGTAACAAGAACATTACATAGAACAAAAGTAAAAGACACTGATGGCAAACTCAAAAGACAGCTGTACCGTGGAATAGAGTGCAGTTTGAACTCCTCATTCACTACATCATATCAATATACATGCATATACAATACAAAGTCATTTACAATAAAGGAGAACAATTTCCAACACATTGAGACAAGCATCTCAAACTCCATCCCCTCTTAGACCCTAACATGCAGGCTCTATATGAATGTGCAACAATGTGAAGGATGAGGATCTTTCTGTGCGAGGGTGAGGATTTAGGTTTTGTCAAACTTGGGTCTGCTAAGCAGGTTACATTGGACACATGGGGAATACATTGATAATGTTAGTTAAGCTAAATGTGCAAAATTGTTAATTAGAATCAATAAGATCTTGAATATTACTCAATGTATTGTTGAAAAGAAAAGGCATACCTTTTGTGGCATCAGGGAGGCGGCCTTCCTCAGGTGCTTCAGACTTGTCCTGAAACAAACAGAGGCTAATTATCAATACAATAGGCATGCATTCAACAAAATAAAGAAAAACCCAAGAACATATACCAACAATCTTAGCGAGTACGGTCATTAGGGAGGCTAGATTTATTACTTTCTTCTGTTTGGCCCCAGTTATCACAATAACATTATAGTGCACCAAAGAGTAAATTACTTAAATCTAACTCCTTGAAGATGATAAGTATAATAATTGAACATCAATTTTATAGTGCACCAAAGCCTACCAAGCAGACATGCAAGAGTCAAATTGATAGAACGTCACAGCAGTGTATTTTATAATTTAATCAATATATTCAACATGATAATTTAAAATTTATCCTTTTTTTATAATTTGAGTAGAAAACTATTGAATCGTACATATAATAATAACAACAACAGCAGCAACAAAACCTTAATTCCAAACTAATTAAGATCAGCTATATGATACTTTTCCTCTATTAATTCCGATTAGTTAAGAAGCAAACTTTTCCTCTAAATGCTAGTGAATAATGAATTGCTCCAATATGTAGCAATAACCTATATGCATAGAAGTTAGAGAGTAAAAAAATATTATATATTATTCACTTAAACTATTATGACTTACAAGAAAATCAATTTGACACTTTTTCTCAAAACATAACTAAAAAATAGAATGCAAAGAGTAAGTAAATCTTGCAAATGAACTTGCTTTTGTTGGTTACATTCACAATGCCACCATTTCTATATATGTCAGAGGCAAACATGGACTGAGCTAAAGTAAAAGAGCAGCCCAAGGCCACGCCCAAACTCGGGTTCACTATGGCTGCCCGAGCAAGGCCTAGCGGAAATCTTTTAGGGCCCAAGCCCAAGCATATATATATATATATATATGTATGTATGTGTTGGTATTTATTTTGTAAAATAAATGTTTACCATTGCCTCTAAATAGTTGGTGTTTGCTTCCATCTTATTTTTATTTACTTCTTACACATTTCTGTTTATTTTGTCCAATTTTTTTTTTAAGCAAGTAATGCTGGTTAACGTACAAGTTTTTTACTTGAAAATTTTTACAATCTAATGATGAAAAAGGTGATCTGATTTGATCTTAGCTTCACCATATATATATATATATATATATATGTGTGTGTGTGTGAGAGAGAGAGAGAGAGAGAGAGAAATATATTTGGCTTATTCGAATGTAGCCAACCTTGGATCCACGTATTTCATAACTTTTAAAGATAGAAAAAGTAAAAAAGATGAGGTTGCTCCGAATTCATGAACTGTAAGTAAGTTTAAGATTCGATCATTGAATCTATACAATTTACGAATCACAAAAATAAAAAAATAGAAAAGATGGGATGATTCTAAAATTCATATAGATTCAAGGGTAAGAGAGATGATTGGATCATAAACTTAGATATGTTTGAATGTAACCATCTCCCCCCCCCTCTCTCTCTCTCTATATATATATATATATATATATATATAATATAAATAAATTCTGAGACCCAATCCAATATTTGAATGAGCATAAAAAATCAAATCGAGCTTGGCCCTATCGGTTAAAAACATGCCCATTTGACTGGGCCTAAAAAACTAGGCTCAATCAGACTTTATGGGCTAAAAATATTGGCTTAAGCCCTAAAATTGTCAGGGTGGGCCTATGTCCACATGTAAAGGCTACACATCTACTAAAGAGCTCCATTGGACTTGTATGTCTACCGACCTTGCACAATTACATTTATACAGTTTGTCTTACCATAAAATTCAAGAAGAAAATTAGAAACTTTATAACAACTTACATGTTTATTTAGTTGACTAATCGATTTTTTTTTCTTGTACCTGCTTAGTGTGTTATAATAACAAATGCAATCTATTTGAAATGTATGACATGGAAGAATTTTTCTTCAGAATAGACTAGCTAGGTGCTAATCACAGAATTATCAGCAAAGCTCAAAATTAAATGGCAGTGTCCATCAGCATTTTATCTCCTTCAACCACTCCAACATGCGGGCCTTCAAAATATATAAAAAAAAGAAGGTAATTTCATAAAAAGAGAAGAAGGAAATTTCACCACTTTTACTGCACCCAACTCCATCAGCCAAACATTACCGACCCCATGAGGGTGTCAGCCTGGGTGCCGGTTATGACTCGCTAAAGTTAACAAATTCAAAATTAAACGAAAGAAATATAAATATCCGCTCATTGACACTTTGGAAATAAAACAAGTATTTTCTTGAAATTAATTAATCAGGAATAAATATATCTAAATTACTTTTTCCTATAGAAAAAAATCAAGCAGCGGAATCACCTTAATTACTCTCTTTACCTCCTTATCTTATCTAAGCGCTGCTACCAAACCCAGATCCGATCATCGCTAGCACTAAAATTTATATAAATAAGAGAGAAGTATACCTCTCTTCCAGGATGGAAGGGGATCTCCGGGCCCCCGGTGATCTCCACAGCTACAACCCCAGCAAGCAGCGATGTTTTAAGGAAAAGAAAATCATATAAACAAAAAATTCAAGAAACAAATAAATATATAGTTTTTTCAAACAGATCCAAGAAAACGGACCTGGTAGAAGTCAGCGTAGGAAAGGATGGGGAACTGCTCCTTGATCGGCTCCAATAGCCTGACGGCGATATCCAGACCGTTGTTTGCTTCGTGACCCAACTCCGCGGGGAACCTTATCGTCCCAAACGGTCCCCCGGTCTTCGTCTTCACGTCGAAAGTCCCAGCCGAGTGCCATCTTTTATATATATATATATAATGATCCACTTCTTAACTTTTATCCAAGTAGAGGGGAGGGAAAAAATAAAAAAAAAGACGAAGATCGATCGACCGTACGCAAGGCGAAGAATCAAGGGGGCGCAGTTCTTCTCGGCGATCAAGCCACTGAGCTTTTTCTTGCACTTCTCGATGGCCTTCTTGTACTCCTCGCTTACCTGCGGGTAGGACTTCCCCATCGTGTTGCCGGTTCTTTGAATCGCCGCGCGTTGCACGACAGACGATTCACTCGCCAACTGGTGGAAGACGAAGCAGGCGACTCTCTGCGCACTGGGCAGTGGGCAGCCACGCTGAGGGCAGTATATAGCACGCTTTGTTCGGGAAAATTCTAGTAGAACGGAGAAAACGTCAGCTCATGCCTCATAGTCGCCGGCGATTTACTGATGCAGTAAATCGCAGGCCTCTTTCCCACCGTCCCATGGGGACGACTCGGATCGAAGATCTGGTGGTAGATGTGTGGCTCTCACGCCGTGCTCGGAGGTCGCTCTTGCGTGGAATATAACAAAGGCCATGTTAAAGCTAGGGGTGCAACTTGGATCGGATTCAATCCTAAGTCGACTTGCTGAATCCAACTTGCAGCCGTGTTTAAACTTATGTTTGTCTAATCCGAGCCCAAAAGGTTTAAGTTTAATTCGATCCTGATGCCGTCGGGATCCGTCCTCCGACTCGAGCGCAGTCGATCTCCAGGAGTGGACCTGCACATAAGTCCTCGCGCGAGAGGCGTTGGGGATGACCCTCCGTGGAAGACCCTCCGATGCTCAAGTCAGTGGGAGGAAATCGGCGATCAATCAGAAGATGGGAAGGTGGATCTCTCCGGGGAGTCTCTCTAGGCGGCCGATCGGGAGCTCCAAGAGAAAGAGCACCGACGAGCAGCTGGCGAGAGCGGAAGAGTGAGAGTGAGGGTGTGAGCGCATACCTGAAAGAATCTGGGAGTGTCATATTTATAGGTTGTCACCTGGATCTTGAGCACCTTCTGGAAGGTTCGAAGGTTGTTAGGATACGGAGACGGATCGAATCGGGCTGTTGGGATCCATATCTTGTTTGTTAGGGGATCGACGGCTAGGAGAGCCCCTTTACGGTTTGAGATCTGGTAGGTGTGTAGGTCCTAGGTAGTCGTGTTAGGTTCTAGACCACTTCTCAACATGATTCCCTGCCTGGGATGTTGTTATGATAGGCCTAGGCTCTCCAGCGTCAGGTTCCGCGGAGGTGAGTACTGGATCGTGGATCGCTCAGTGAAGCCGAGCCATAAAAACTCGGGGGAAAACGAGCTACAGGAAGCTCGGGGAAGCCGAGCTGTGGGAGCTCGGGGTAGCCGAGCTATGGAAGCTCGAGAGAGGTGAGCTACAAAAGCTCGAGAGAGGCGAGCTACGGAAGCTCGGGAGAGCCAAGCTATGGGAAGCTCGGGGATAATTTGGCGGGCGAAGGGATAGGGTCGGTCTTAGTCTTCTCGCATGGATATTGATGCAATGACGATTTTACCCCCCAACACATGCCCTCCACTCCCTAGTTCGAAGCGTAGGTTCGGGCATAGGGAGTATAAGTCCAGGTGGCACGCTTTGAATGGGACGATCTGGTTTAGATAGACCGTGCAATGATGTCCTAATTAATGCGGCAGGGTCATCATGCCTTCATGGGTAAGGCTCCTCCATGGGCGACGATTGGGAAAATTCCACATAGTAAATCCCGATTAACGCGGTGTTTATCGAGGCGGTTCCGGACGCCTCGGGCGAGGTGCCTCCTCTTTTTAAAACGGCTTCCTTAGGGGGGAAGCAAAACAATAGTAGCACTGTAGCTGTTTGTTATATTCTCTCATCATGTTTCTCGGAGAGTCTTGCCTTTTGCAACGTTCGCCGTCTCGCCCAGTGCTTTTTCCGGCTAGGATGACGATGAGTCCCGACGACATAGCTACGGAGATCGTTGCCGAGGATGTGGGGAGGATTCGCCAGAGGTATGGCATACCCCCAGATGTCGTTCTGCGAGTGCCGGAGCCCGAACATAGGGTCTCGCGAGATCTGGATCATGGGGTCTTCGTTTATGAAGATAGCTTGAAAGCAGGCTTCCGTTTTCCTCTCCACCCCTTGGTGAAGGAAATCATGACTCACTATAACATCTGTTTGGTGATGGTGGCCCCAAACAGCTAGCGGAGCATCATCAAATTTATCTCAATATGCCACCAGATTTGGATCGTCGCCACCCTCCCTCTTTTCCGTGCTTGTTATCATTTGATACCCGGGAGAAAATCGGAGTGGCCATACATCGGACCCAGGAGGTCCTTTAACACAATCATGGATAAGCCGTCTTTCATAAAGGGATGGAAGAGTAGGTTCGCCATCGCTGAGGGGAACATTGGTTCCGATTTTCCTCGAAGATGGGGAAATTTCGTCCGAGATGCCGAGACACATCCGACTTTGTCCGAGCAAGAGGAGAGAGATTTGGACATCCTTCGCAACGGCCAGGCGTTCTCGGCCAATGACTTGCTATCGGAGGATGCCGTTTTCGCCGCCGGGCTTAGTCCTCTGGACCCGCAAAGTGAGTCCTCCTTTTTGTCTTCTTCGTCATTGGTTGTCCAGGAGAACGCATTTGGATTTAACTATATACCCTCTGCTTTTGCAGCCAAGAAGTCGGCATGGTTGAGCCTTGCCAAGAGGAAGAGAGGTAAGCGCCCAGGGGAGAGCGGCGTAGCGGAGGGAAGTGGGCCCGAAAAGAAGGCTCGCACTTCCGTAAGATGCTCGTCGAATGCCGGTGTGACCACGGAGGGAGCACCGGAGGCGAGAGGGGGTTTGAGGAGGACAGCTGGGATCCCTTGTCCCCCTGTAGTGGAGCTATCGGATAGTTCGGACGACATTCCATTAGCTCATCCGGGCGCATCCCCCTTAAAAGATGAACCGGTGACGGATTCGACGGAGGTCGTCGCTTTCGGGGGGCACTCCCCAACCACGGGTTTACTCCCGCCCCCAGTAGGAGAGGGAGAGGGAACAGCCGCAGTTGATGAGGTTCAGGGCGAGCTCCCTCTTGGGCCTTTTGCGGGAGAGTCCGGTGGTAGCGACGCTGGGTCGCCCGCGGCAGTTCAAGAAGCAGGCCAGATAGAGGCTCCGGCAGAGCCTGCAGGGGAGGCGCAAGCGACAGCGACCGAAGGAGGCGTGATGGAAGAGGGATCACAGCGAGATGAGAGTTCTGCAATGGAGACTCCTCCGAGAAGGGTTTTGGGGAGGCTGGCACTTGGGTTGGCTGAATTATCTGAGGAGGCTCAAGCCAGAATTCTGATGGAAGAAGCTGGGAAGCTGAAGGCTTCTCAGTCGGAGGTCACTCGGGTTGGCCCCTCGAGTGGAGAAGGTCAGCCCAGTAGCTCGAACATAGGCGTTGAGGAAGCGTTTTCTGCTTTAATGAGGTCGGCCTTGTACCCGGGTGTAGATCCCTCGACGGACAAGTTTGTGGACTTAGAGTTGGTTGATGCTGCGTTCGGGCAGCAGGGCGTAGCCGAGAGTGTTCATCTTCTTCCCGATATTGATAATGCGACCCTCATGAAGATGACACGGGCCTACGCCTCGCGGGTGAGTCATCACTCTTGGGTGGTGGACACTTTCCGGTCAACTTAATTGCATATTCTTACTTAATCTTTATCATGCAGAGCGTTTTACTTTCTCGAGCGATGTGCTGGCATTTGAGTTTGGCGACGGGGGCCAGCATTCAGGCCAGGAGAGCTAACGCCGAACTCCGATCATGGGTAGAGGCATCCGAGAAGTTCGAGGAACTCCTGGCCATTAGCAACAAAGGCTTGGCGGGGATGAAGGCGTCATATCAGGCCGCCCTGGCCGAAGTGTCCAAGCAAAAGCGTAAAGTGGAGGAGTTACAGGGGCTCCTAGCAAAGAATGACGACGCGTGCTTGGAGCTGGCTCGAGTTAAGTCGAAGCATTATGTGGAAGTGGCAGCGATGCAGCGGGAGCATAATGAGAGTTTGGGCCAGCTGGGGAAGGAGGCTGCCGATGAGAAAAAGCGTCTGGCCAGACTGCTCAGTGAAGTAGAGAAGAAGCTGCAGCGGTGCGATGGCGAAATTGCTGACTTGAAGGTCAGCGTTAAGTGGCACGAAGGGATGATAGCCCGGCTGAGTAACGAGCTATCCCAGGCCCGTGGAGAAGTCGAAGAGAAGCGGTCGAGGATTGACACTTTCCAAGAAAGAATCGAGTTGGTTAGGGCTGATAAAGTAAGGGCCAGGGGTGAGGCCGAGGAGTTGACCAAAAGGTTGGCCCAACAAGAGGAGGAGGTATAACCTTATTCCCCCCATCTTTCTTAGCTTCTTTTGTTGGTTTCTCATGGTGCCGATTGATTTCGATTTCACAGGTGGCAAGGTTAGGGCTGGATAATCGGGCCTTGCAAGGCGAGCTTGCATCCAGCCGAAGTAGAAGTTTGCAACTCGAGGCACGGGCCGGTGAGTTCGAGGAGCAAACTGTTATTCTGCGGGCTCAAGTCGCGGAGGCTGAGAGGCAAGTTGCCGAGGCTAAGGTGCAACTTGCCATGCTCAAGGGCGAGCAGAATGTAATTGGAGCTGACGCTTTCCAACTTGGAGTGGAAGAGTGCAGAGACAAGATATCCAGCGAGCATCCGGAATGGGATCTTTCTTTTCTCGATGCTGAAGCTCTTGACGTCAGCGACTCTGGAGGCGAAGAGGAGGATGAGTACATTGACGCCTCCGATACTGATCCTGGCGCCGTCCCAGGTCCCAGTGAGGCCGCAATTTCTGGAGGGCATTCGCAGACCGTTGCCCAGGAGGCTAGAGCATTTGAGAAGGGTGAATCAAGCCATGCCTCTGCAGATGTAGTTGGGGATTCTTCTGGAACGGACGTGGCTCCCGACCCTTAAAAGTTATTTCAAAATTTTGTTTTCTGGGTTGTAGTTCTGCTTGACGTCTTTCAATGAATGGACTTTCTACCTCTATTTGAATGTTTTTCTTTGGACGGTCCTTTGCTCCAAATTTCGCCTTAATCGCGAGCGACTCATGGCTTGTTGACGCTATTTGGTCGTCTTTATTTCGGGATCGAGGGAACGCATTGGCTTGGCCCAAGGCGGGGTGATAGCCTTGATCGATGAACTGAAAGGCGATCAGGTTCGGTTCACGTTCGAGCGATGCAATAGTTTAATTAAGACTCGAGGAGTGAAGTAGGTCGGTTAAGGCCGACTGGTAGGGTAGGTCGGTTAGGTCCGACAGACGATATAAGTCGGCTAAGGCCGATGGATGAAGTAGGTTGGCTAGGGCCGACGATAAAGTGGGTTGGCTAAGGCCGACGACAAAGTAGGTCGGCTAGGGCCGACGATAAAGTAGGTCGGCTAGGGCCGACGATAAAGGAGTTCGGCTAGGGCCGACAATTAAGTAGGTCGGCTAGGGCCGATAATAAAGTAGGTCGGCTAGGACCGACATACGAGGGGGGTTATCGAAGCATTTTTCGTTTCCTCTCGCCACTTCCTTCCTTTTTTGGTGAATGAAAGAAGGGTTTACGTAGCCTTCGCGCTCATTTTTGCTTTGAGACGCTCAATTTTATCGCACAAGTTCTTTGAGCGATCGACTTCGTCGGGGAGCAATCGACGGACAATCGGTTTTCGTGCTTTTTTGCTGTTCTGCCAGCGCCCTACCGTTTGCAGGTAAATCGGTTTTTATTTCACCGAAATTGATGATACGGCTCTGTAGGGAGCGAAAAGCTGTTCTGGTGCTTTTTGGAAGGTTTTTAGGGCGTTGTTCTTTTCCCATGCGGGTCGTTTTGACGTACGGCGCACGCACCCATTTTTCATTGGGGGATATTACTTTCGTAGGATGATCTCTTGAACCTGCCAGTTTCCGTAAGGTCAGTGGGCGATTCTCCGTGTTTAATGATCGCGATTCGGGATAAGAGGAAATCTCTGCATGCGTCACAGTTTAGGCAGTGGGCTCGGTGCGTAATGGGGCGTTGCTTTCATCCTGGGAGGCCACGTGGAGGCATGGGCCAGGTGTTTCGAATCTTGGGGCTTATGGCCTTGGTAATTGTTCCCGGTTCATTTTTGCCTATAAAAAGGGGAATAGAGGGGTCGTGTTAGGTCATTCCCAAAGTTTCTTTCCCATTGGAGTTTCTACTATGCTCATTTCTCTGATATTGCGAGTGGGAGGGCCGAGCTTTCCTTTCATAAGCTCTTCACCTCTGGACAGCTGGGGTGATGAAGGAGATGCTGAAGAATGGATCGCCCTTAGGGGATGAGTCCGGAGATCATATGGAGAGCGCACATATGCGCTTCCAGTGTAACCTTTATGGTTCCCGTTTGGGGACGTATGGTAGGAAGTGTACGCGGGCTCCCCATGGTTTGAGTGAATTTTGCCTCCTCCCCTGATTTGGATTCCTGAGCTCGCCCGCCTGGGGAATCTTTCACCACATGGGGAGGGGGTGATAGTGTGCCGCCCGCCGACACCTTGTCCTTGAGCCTTGGCAAGGTAGGGGCGGTACTCACTGGGTTTGGGAGAGCGTTCCGGCGCTAGGGTCCGCGGGCTTCCTACCTACTCGCCGGGGGGCCTTTCGGTTGGATGGTTCGGAGCAATATCCCGTCCACCCTTTCTGATCGCCCTGATATCTCGGTTGGGTCACCGAGATATCATTATTAACCGAAGCTGGCCGCAACTATTGGTCCATGTCGCCCGTCCATTATCGGCGCGAGCTAACTATTTGCGGCTTATCCAGTTCGTCGGTCAGGATGCCGGAGCATCACAGTCGCCCAGGTCTGCTTTGGAGCAGTTGCCCGAGTTTTGTACTTGTCTTTATTTTTATGCATTTCAATGCTCTTGTAACACCTCTCAGGCATTTGTAATTGATTTTGACGGCAATGGAATAAAGAGAGTTTTGTTCTGTTTCTCAATCTTCATTTTTCCTGTGCCAATTTATTGTTGCTGGACATGGGGTACGTGGCATTCGGTTTTAGGTGAGGATCTCGCGCCTTCCGAACTAATCGGGGCTTGCAAGCTGCCCGGGTCCAAACGGAGGATTAGAGATTGTTCGGTGGCAGAATACGCTCCTTATCTTGGTTAGAAGCTCGGAGTTTTATGCCTTGTCCCCATTGGAAACTGAATGCTTATGGCTCGGCCCTACCGAGGTTTGGAGAATTTGCCACTTGGCCATGCCAAGGTTCGAAGAGTTTGTTGCTCGGTCCTGCTGAGGTACGGAGAACTCATTGCTCGGCCCAGCCGAGGTTCGGAGAACTTGTTACTTGGCCCTGCTAAGGTTCGTAGAATCTGTTGCTCGGCCCTGCCGAGGTTTGGAGAACTCATTGCTCGGCCCAGCCGAGGTTCGGAGAACTTGTTACTTGGCCCTGCTAAGGTTCGTAGAATCTGTTGCTCGGCCCTGCCGAGGTTTGGAGAACTCATTGCTCGGCCCAGTCGAGGTTCGGAGAACTTGTTGCTCGACCCTGCTGAGGTTCGGAGAACTTGTTACTTGGCCCTGCCAAGGTTCGGAGAATCTATTGCTCGGCCAAGCCGAGGTTCGGAGAATCTGTTGCTCGGCCCTGCCGAGGTTCGGAGAACATGTTACTTGGCCTTGCCAAGGTTCGGAGAATCTGTAGCTCGGTCCTACTGAGGTTTGGAGAACTTGTTGCTCGGCCTAGCCGAGGTTCGGAGAATTAGGGGCTCGGAGAAGCGACTTAGTTGCCACTATGAGCCGTAGTGTTAGGTCCCTGCGGTTTTTGGTGAGGGGCATCAGGGTGGTACATGGCCACGCTCTTTATTCATGACATTGCCCCTCCCGAGGGGAAGGATTACCGCCCGGCGTGCTGGAGTTCTTTCCTCTTTGCATTTCTCGAAAAAGGGGGCCAGCTCAAAAGAGCTTGGGGAAGCGTCAAGAGCATTCATTACGGGGGACCGGCAGATCAGGAGATACTCTGTTCAGGGGGGTTCCCGAACAGTCCGGCGACATTTACCGATCTTGCTCGGGATGGGGCGTGGCCCTTTGGATTCTGTAGGCGCTGGTTAAAGCGGCGACACGCGGCGAATTCTCACAGGTCGGTATTTATAGCCCGACTGATCGAGATACTCGCCTAAAGAGTATAAATACCGATGAGCGGGGTGCTGGTGCTTACCATCCTTTCGGTTCAGTCTTTAAGCAAATTTCAACATGGCTTTTCAAGGTGGAGAGCAATCACCTGACAGACTAGGCGTGGTGATCAACGGTCCGAGGCGTTCAGAGGGGAGTTGCCTCACCATTACAGTTGATGGCCAAGCCTTGGCGTCAGCCTTTGCAAGCCACGAATGGCTTGAGAAGGTTGTCGAGGAGTATGTTGCTATCTCTACGAGGGAGGCGGAGGCCCTGCGCCGGGTGGCGGACCAGCAGAGGGAAGAAATAGTGTCACTCCGCCAGCAGGTCGCCGATCTTACTGAACGCCTGGAGGACCTGCTGGCGTCTGGGATTGACACTGAGCCCTAGCCAGGGCTTCTTCTCTCTTTTTCTTTTTCTCTTTTTGTTTCTTTTGTTTCTCTTTTTGTATTTTCCTTTTTTAATTAATGAAAAAGGCCTTTTTTGATAACCTCTCATTTTATGGGATTTTAGCTCTGAGAAATGTCACTCGTATATGATTGAATGGTTGGGGAGCCTGGGTGGCTCTACCGATTCACGCGCTGAGTCACGGTTTCGTTTGAGATAGGCGCTTTGTTCGGCAGGTTATAGGGGCATTGCCCAAAGATTTTAGCAGCAAAAAAAGAGGGAATTCTCCAGCTTTGCCTGGGGTTCATGGCCGGTCATGTAGGGCTTGTTGAACCCTTTAGGGGTTTACCGGAGGCGTATTCTTAGCGTTCGTTTAAGGTTTTTACTCAGTGTGCCTTTTCTCAAATTGGCCAAAGTTTTGGGGACTATTTGGAAGCCCTTCGGCTTTAATCGGGGCCTGCGCACTATGGTTTTCTGCCGAGACTTTAGTTCGAAGAGTTATTGCTTGGCCCAGCCGAGGTTCGGATATTAGTTGCTCGGCCCAGCCGAGGTTCGGAGAATTTTGTGGCTCGGCCCAGCCGAGGTTCGGAGAATTTTTTACTTGGCCCTGCCAAGGTTCAGAGAATTTGTTGCTCGGCCCAGCCGAGGTTCGGAGAATTTTTACTTGGCCCTGCCAAGGTTTGGAGAATTTTTTACTTGGCCCTGCCAAGGTTCGGAGGATTTGTTGCTCGGCCCAGCCGAGATTTGGAGAATTTTTACTTGGCCCTTCCAAGGTTCGGAGGATTTGTTGCTCGGCCCAGCTGAGGTTCGGAGAATTTTTACTTGGCCCTGCCAAGGTTCGGAGGATTTGTTGCTCGGCCCAGCCGAGGTTCGGAGAATTTTTACTTGGCCTTGCCAAGGTTCGGAGGATTTGTTGCTCGGCCCAGCCGAGGTTCAGAGAATTTTTACTTGGCCTTGCCAAGGTTCGGAGAATTTGTTGCTCGGCCCAGCCGAGGTTCGGAGAATTTTTACTTGGCCCTGCCAAGGTTCAAAGGATTTGTTGCTCGGTCCAGCCGAGGTTCGGAGAATTTTTACTTGGCCCTGCCAAGGTTCGAAGAATTTGTTGCTCGGCCCAGCCGAGGTTCGGAGAATTTTTACTTGGCCCTGCCAAGGTTCGGAGAATTTGTTGCTCGGCCCAGCCGAGGTTCGGAGAATTTTACTTGGCCATGCCAAGGTTCGGAGAATTTGTTGCTCGGCCCAGCCGAGATTCGGAGAATTTTTACTTGGCCCTGCCAAGGTTCGGAGGATTTGTTGCTCGGCCCAGCCGAGGTTCGGAGAATTTTTACTTGGCCCTGCCAAGGTTCGGAGAATTTGTTGCTCGGCCCAGCCGAGGTTCGAAGAATTTTTACTTGGCCCTGCCAAGGTTCGGAGAATTTGTTGCTCGGCCCAACCGAGGTTCGAAGAATTTTTACTTGGCCCTGCAAAGGTTCGGAGGATTTGTTGCTCGGCCCAGCCGAAGTTCGGAGAACTTTTACTTGGCCCCGCCAAGGTTCAAAGAATTCCTGTTCAGATAGGTAGCTCGGTCGTGCCGAGGATTGATAAGCAGCACCTATTTCCTTTCGCAATTTTTGGCAATGTAATGCATGATGATTCACATTGCAAATTACGGAAGCATGTGCCGACAGGAAGGTATAATAAAGTATATAAAAGTGGACTTATAGAGGACATACCCTACTGATAATACTTACGGAGATTGTCCGCGTTCCACATCCGGGGAACAGACTTTCCATTTAGATCTTGCAGCTTGTAGGTTCCCGGTCCAATGATCTCTGCTATTTGGTATGGGCCTTCCTAGTTTGGTGCTAGCTTTCCTTGTTCCAGTGGTTTGGAGACAGAGGCTTTTCGGAGAACAAGATCGCCAGGCAGGAAGGCTTTCCCTTTGACTCTGGAGGCGTGGTAGCGGGCCATCCTTTGTTGATAAGCAGCTACTCTGATCCGGGCCTTCTCTTTGATCTCCTTTATCAGGTCGAGGTTGGTGAGGAGCTGTTCGCTGCTGGCTTCCTCTGAGTAGCTTTCCACCCACAATGATGGGAGGCCTATCTCCACAGGGATAATGGCCTCCGTGCCGAAGGCCATCCGAAATGGGGTTTCGCCTGTTGGGGTTCTCGGGGTGGTGCGGTAGGCCCACAGAACATGATGCAGCTCATCCGCCCACCTGCCTTGGGCTCGGGAAAGGCGAGCTTTGATCCCCTGAAGGAGGGTCCTGTTAGTCACTTCGGCCGCTCCGTTGGCTTGTGGGTGTCCGACCGAGGTGAGGTGATGACGGATTCCGTGCTCCTCACAGAACTGGTGGAACTTAGAATTGTCGAACTGCTTACCATTATCGGTGATTATAGTATGCGGGAGGCCGAACCGGCAGATGATGGACCTCCATACAAAATCTCTGGCCCATGCTTCGGTTATCTGTGCAACTGCTTCCGCCTCGACCCATTTAGTGAAGTAGTCGATGGCGACGAACAGAAATTTCCGCTGCCCCGTGGCAAGCGGGAACGGGCCGAGGATGTCCATACCCCATTTGGCGAAGGGCCAAGAGGAGGATATGGGAACTAGGTCGGCGGAGGGGAGTCTTTGAATGGTTGAGTGCCTCTAGCATGGGTCACAGGCTCGGACCAGATCGTCTGCATCTTTCTGCATTATCGGCCAGTAATAGCCTTGCCGTAGCACCTTGTGGCATAGGGACCGGCTTCCAGATGGTTGCCGCAAATCCCCTCATGCACTTCGTGGAGAGCATAATCGCTTCGGACGGGCGAAGGCATCTGAGTAGTGGCATGAAGAAGGACCGCTTGTAAAGCTGGTTGTCGATCAACACGTAGTGGGTGGCCTGTAGCTTCAGCTTTCTAGCCTCTCTTCGGTCGGGCAGAATCAACCCTTCTCTGAGATATTTAAGAATGGGATCGAACCATGATGGTTCAGCTTCGACTTGCATTATTCGGTCGGCTTCCGCGATGCTGGGTTTCTCTAGGGTCTCCAGGTGGAACTTTTGTTCGGCGTCCATTGATTCCGCGGTCGCCAATCGGGAGAGTAGGTCAGTGATAAATGCATAAATAATTATCATTAAACCTATTAATTAATAATTTAACGTACTTATTATTATTTAATATTTTATATAATATTTTAGATAAAATCTTATCAACTTAAAGAGCTCGATTTTAGGGATTTAACGACATAAACGGCACTCAAATCGGATTTAAGATGAGCTCGAAATTGATTTTTCATTGATTTATCTGTTTTAGCACGGATTTTAAAGTGAAGTCGGCAAACCAAGTGCCGACTTCATCGTTTGTTCTCTGTTTTCCGCCGATTCTTCTCCATTCAATTTCTAACCGTTTCCTTCACCAATTAAGAAATAGATTGGATTAGAAGTTATCAAATTGAGAGAATTAAATTCCTTTAGAAGGAATTTAAATTTTATAAAGGATTTATCTCGATTTTTTGTGGCTTCCGCGTCCTCAGCTTCCGCTGCGTCATTTTAAAACAGATTCTTCTCCGCATCCTCTCCGCGTCAAGGCCGCATATGGAATTCTATAAATAGCAGAGGAGGGAGAGCAATCGATGGGGAGTTTGGGGCGGTGTTCATCCGTGGAGTTATCTGCTCGTGCCGGTTTGGAGTCTGTAGGTTCCAGCCGTTTGAAGAGCTCTGTTCCAGGCTGTTCCGTTTGAAGACCAGGCAAGACTTTTGTTCCGTTTGATGACCCATGTTCCAAGAATTCCATGGGAGGCCCCGTTTGTGAAGTTCTTGGATGCTCTGCTTCGAGACGTATGGAGAAGAGGGCCCGGTTTGGTTTAGAATTTATTATAATCGTTGCTTTCTTAATGTCATAACTCTTTACTTTATATGAAATAAAATTTTTATTCATGATTAATTGTTATTAAATTATATTTAAATGAAATAATTTTAGACTGATCTATTCTTTAAAGGGACGGACCGTGATCTATGGGTATGGATCGTGCTCTTATAAGATATACCATATCTTGATTATTTTGCACTACTAATTAATAAAATTTATAAGTTTATTTTAAGATAATCGCTAAAGTCCCTGTGGAATTGATCCCTTACTCTCGCTATTCTAATAGTAAAATTAAGGTGTTTAAATCGTTGCGCTACGACACGCATCAGATTTTTGGCGCCGTTGCCGGAGACTTAAGTGTGTTATTTTGAAAAAAAATTAAAAAAATAAAAAAAAAAAAAATATAAAAAAAATTTAGATTAATTTTCTCTTAATTTTTGAATAGTTATTGCGCTTTATTTTATTTCCTTAATTGTTAGAATTGCATATTTTCTTTTTAACATAAAAAAATAAAAAATTATTACTTTCCTTTTTGCCACAAATCCAATTTTAACCTAATCAAATTTTCCTTTTAATTAACTTACAAAAAAAAAACCTAAAAGAAAACCCTAAGACATCTTCCATAAAATATAATTAATTTAAGGAAATAAAAAAATTATAAAAATAAAAATAAAATATATAAACAAAATAATTATTTTATAGATTGACTTAGGTGAATTTATTTTCTGCAAAACTTAAAATTTTTCCATTGACATCTTATAATTTATTAGGAAATTAGAAACTTAATTACAAAAATTAAAAATAAATAAATAAATAAATAAAAAATAACTATTTGCTTTAGAGGCATTGGTAGGGTGTATGCTCGGTCGCCGTTCGTTGCAGCCCAACCTTATACCCTTAGATCCTGAGATAGAAAGAACTATTAGAGCAAACAGACTCAGAATTATGGATCCTAATAACGAAAATAATCAACCACGATAGTTGAAAGAGTATTTTACTCCTTCAAGGTATACTACTCTCCCTGCATTCAAGTGCCTCCAGTAGAGGCTGCCCAATATGAAATTAAGTCAAGTGTAATCCAAATGTTACCATCTTTCTATGGACTTACAAATGAGGATCCCTACAAACACTTAGATGAATTCTTGGAAATTTGCTCAACTGTCAAAATTCAAAATTTCTCTGATGATGCACTTAGGCTTAAGTTATTCCCTTTTTCCCTAAAAGATAAAGCCAAGTATTGGTTAAATTCATTAGACACTATTATAATTTCAACTTGGGATCATCTTCAGAGAGAATTTCTAAGAAATATTTTCCTATAGGAAAAACGAATCAAATTAGAAAAGCCATAACAAGTTTTTCCAGACAGATGGAGAAATGTTCCATGAGACATGGGAGAGATTCAAAGAACTGATTAGAAAATATCCACATCATGCTATACCCAAATGGCAACTGGTTCAGTGCTTTTATGATGGATTATCAGAAAAGCATAGGCAAATGGTTGATGCTTCATGTGGTGGGACATTTATGTTAAAAAATGAACATGAGGCTTGGCAACTTTTGAGACATTGAGTGAGAATTCATTACATCATATGTCAGTTGCTCGTCGAGACCCTCCGTAGAACCTAAAAGAGGTGGAATATATGAAATAGGTCACTCTACAGATATCTATACTAAGGTAGATGAATTATCCCATAAACTTGACCGGATTCTACAAGTTGGAAACATCTCTTCTCCATCTACTCAATTACATGAGGTCTGCATAATTTGTTCGAGTCCAACCCATTCTATAGGTGAATGTCCAGCTGCATACCAATTTCCTGAACTTGTTCAAGAGCAAGCCCACCAAGCCCAAACCCGACTAGCTCCTAGAACAGGAAATGATCCATTTTCAAATACTTACAATCCTGGCTGGCGAAATCACCCAAATTTTTCTTGGAAACCTCAACCTATAACCAATTCATCGATCAGACCTAATTACCAAGAAACCAATTTTAGAAACATGCCATATTCACAATATCCAAACATCCCACAACCTCCACCGAATAATCAGCCTACTTTTGAAGACAAAGTGTTACAAGCATTGAAAGGGCTAGAAATGAATACCCAAATCCTTCACTCCCACACACAATCTATTGCAAAACTAGAAACTCAGATAGGTCAATTAGCCACAGCATTCAGTAGAAGGGAGGAGGGTAAGTTACCTAGTCAGCCTATCGATAACCCGAAAGGACAATTCATGGCTGAGAGTTCCAATAGTCCTGACAAATTCCCAGAACATGCTAAATCAGTCATGACTCTCAGAAGTGGAAAAGCATTGAACCCACCTGAACCAACCCAGAAATTAGAAGTGGCTAAACCAGAAGAGAGAAGAAATGAAAAAGAAAAGGAATTCAATGATCAAGCAATCATACCTAAAGCCCCATTCCCTAGTGCTTTAGAATCTCCTTTGCCTTCAGATAAGAAGAATATAAAGATGAATGAGATGCTTGAGTTATTTAAGCAAGTCCAAATAAACTTACCTCTTCTCGATGCTATCAAGCAAGTTCCGGCTTATACTAAATTTTTAAAGGATCTATGCACACAAAAACGGAAAGCCAAGATACAAATTCAAAAAAGATACATTTGACTGAGCAAGTTAGCTCAGTTGTTCAGCAAATAACCCCACCCAAACTAAAAGATCCTGGTACCCCGATTATATCATGTGTCATAGGAAACTTCACAATCAAGAAAGCATTATTAGATTTGGGTGCGAGTGTAAACCTTCTCCCAAGTTCAGTATATGAATTATTTGGATTTGGAGAGTTGAAACCCACGACAGTAACACTACAATTGGCAGATAGATCAATCAAAGAACCTCGTGGAATATTGGAAGATGTATTAGTAAAGGTGGATGAATTCTATTTTCCTGTCGACTTCCTTGTGTTGGATATGGAATCTAGTAGTAATCCTAACCAAATTCCCATCATCCTTGAAGACCTTTTCTAGCTACTGCTAATGCATGCATAAATTGTAGAACAGGTGTGATGGATGTATCTTTTGGAAACAAAAGATGAGATTAAATATTTTTAATGCTTCCCAAGGACCACCTGTGTATGATTTAAATGAAGTAAACATGATAGAGGAAGTAGTAGATAAGAAATTCCAAAGTTTGATTGATTCGGATCCTTTACAAACATGTCTTACACATTTTGGAATAGATGACTTTGATATTGATGAGTATACCAAAGAGATAAACATGTTATTAGAACCACCTAAGTTTGACACCATCCCGCCATGGACTATAAAATATGAACCACTTCCAACTAAACCAAGTCCTTTAATACCATCCTTGGAAAAACCACCCCAACTAGAGTTGAAACCTCTTCCAGATAACTTAAAATATTCATTCCTTGGACCCAATGATACCCTTCCAGTAATCATTGCATCTATCCTAACCTCTGAGCAAGAAGATAAATTGGTTGATGTACTTAAAGAACATAAAGAGGCGATTGGATGGACAATAGCTGATATTAAGGGAATTGACCCTTCCGTTTGCATGCACCACATTCATAGTGAAATTGAAGCCAAACCACATAGAGACATGCAACGAAGGCTAATCCAAACATGAGGGATGTTGTTAAGAAGGAAGTAGTAAAATGGCTTGATGCTGGTATCATTTATCCAATTTCAGATAGCCAATGGGTCAGTCCAATCCAAGTAGTACCTAAAAAATTGGGTATTACCGTGATTAAAAATGAAAAGGGCGAATCAATTCCTACTCGCACATCAACTAGTTGGAGAGTGTGTATAGATTATCGAAAGTTAAATGCCGTGACTAGGAAAGACCACTTTCCTTTGCCTTTTATCGATCAAATTCTAGAACGGCTAGCGGACAAAGTTTCTTTTGTTTCTTAGATGGATATTCAGGATACAATCAAGTCCCAGTATTTCCTACAGATCAAGAAAAGACCACCTTCACTTGTCCCTTTGGAACATTTGCCTTTAGACGTATGCCGTTTGGTCTTTGTAATGCACAGCCACATTTAACGATGTATGATGGCCATATTTTCTGATATGATTGGTCAATTTTTGGAAGTATTTATGGATGATTTTTCAGTCTTTGGTGCATCATTTGATAGCTGCCTCGAGAACTTGACTAAGGTATTGAAACGATGTATGGAAATGAATTTAGTCCTAAGTTGGGAGAAGAGCCATTTTATGGTTCGTGAGGGAATTGTGCTTGGACACATTGTTTTAGAGCGAGGTATTGAGGTTGATAAAGCCAAGGTTGAATTGATCTCAAATCTATCACCCCCAACCTCAGTTAAACAAGTACGATCTTTCCTTGGTCATGCTGTTTTTATAGACGTTTCATCAAAGATTTCAGTAAAATTTCTCGACCATTGTGTAATTTATTGACCAAGGATAGTTCTTTTAATTTTGATGAAAATTGTCTAAAAGCCTATAACATCCTTCGAACTGCTTTGACCACTGCACCAATTATCAAGCCCCCAGATTGGACCATACCTTTTGAAATCATGTGTGATGCTTTTGATTATGCTGTAGGAGCAGTTCTAGGACAGAAACTCAATCGAGAACCCCATGTAATTTATTATGCCAGCAAAACTCTTTCAGATGCACAAATGAACTATACTACCACTGAAAAAGAATTACTAGCAGTTGTGTTTGCCCTAGAAAAGTTTAGATCATATCTGTTAGGGTCTAAAGTTTTAGTTTATTCAGATCATGCAGCGTTGAGGCATCTTATATCAAAAAAGGATACAAAACCCAGACTGATTAGATGGATCCTACTACTACAAGAATTTGATCTAGAAATCTTAGATAAGAAAGGTTTTGAAAATATGGTAGCAGATCATATCTCTAGGATCTCAGTGGAATACAATAAAGAAATAATCAGAGATAAATTCTCTGATGAGCAACTATTCTCAATTTCCCATAGCAGTCTTCCCTGGTTTGCCCACATTGTGAATTATTTGGCAACAGGAAAAGTACCTTCCCACTGGACAAAACAAGAAAAAAATAGATTTTTCTCACAAATCAAATATTACTTTTGGGAAGACCCTGAATTATTTAAGTATTGTTCAGATCAGGTGATTAGGCGATGTGTCCCAGAGAGTGAATTCAAAAGCATACTTAATTTCTGTCATTCTCTTGCCTGTGGAGGACATTTTAGTGGAAAGAAAACTACAGCAAAGGTACTGCAAAGTGGGTTTTATTGGCCAACTCTTTTTAAAGATGCACATAAATTTAGCCGTAATTGTCTCCAATGTCAACAAACAGGAAATATATCTCGAAAAGACATGATGCCCCTAAACCCTATCTTGGTTGTAGAAATTTTTGACGTATGGGGTATTAATTTTATGGGCCCATTTCCTTCCTCTTTTGGATTTGAATACATTCTAGTGGCAGTTGATTATGTGTCAAAATGGATTGAAGCCATGGCAACTCGAACCAATGATCATAAAGTTGTAATCAAGTTTATTCAGCATAATATCCTTAGTCGTTTTGGATGCCCAAGGGCTATAATTAGTGATGGGGGTACACATTTCACGAATAGACACTTCAAAGCATTAATGAATAAATATGGAATTACTCATAAGGTAGCTACACCTTATCATCCCCAAACTAGTGGCCAAGTTGAAATATCAAATAGAGAAATTAAACATATCCTTGAGAAAACAGTGAGACCTGATAGGAAAGATTGGTCAGAACGTTTGGATGATGCATTATGGGCTTATCGTACTACATTTAAAACTTCCATAGGAATGTCTCCTTACAGGCTCATATTTGGAAAAGCCTGTCATTTACCTGTAGAATTAGAGCACCGTGCATTTTTGGCTATCAAGCAATTTAATTATGATATAAAAAATGTAGGTGTCAATAGAAAACTCCAATTGAATGAGTTAGAAGAGCTACGAAATGAGGCATATGAGAGCTCAAAAATTTATAAAGAACGAACCAAAGCATATCATGACAAATTTATTAGTAGAAAATTTTTGAACCAAATCAAAAAGTATGGCTTTACAATTCAAGATTATACCTTTTCCCTGGAAAACTTCGTTCACGATGGAATGGACCTTTTATAGTAACTCAAGTATTTTCCCATGGAGCTGTAGAGCTTAAAGACCCTAAGCAAAGAAATATATTCAAAGTAAATGGCCAACGTTTGAAACCATATATAGAAGAAATTAATGATGGAGAAGTTGTTGAATCAATTGATCTTGTGAACCCAACACTATCATAATAAGTAGCACAGTCTGGCTGAAGACTTTAAACTTAGCGCTCTTGGGAGGCAACCCAGTTTATTAGTTATTTTTAACTTTCTGTTCTTTTAGTGTGTTCTTTTAGTATGACCAGAGAAAAGCAACAGAAGCAGATTGAAAGAAGATGGTAACAATGAAACTTTCAACCTTCAAATACTCTACCAGGTAGTATCTTTCCTTGAAATTATTATTATTATTATTATTATTCTTCCATTAAGGACAATGGAAATTAAGTTGGGGGGGAGAGGAAAAAGAATAAATAAATAAATCTTCGAGTAAAACTATAATCAGATGTGTTACCAAATTCTGTCTCAATTTAAAGTTAATCAAGCAGTCTATTAATTAATGGTTAGATTATTGTTATTATTATTATTATTATTTTTGAAATACTAAGGAATAAATTATTAAGAAAACCTAATAAAAGGTAGGGTTTAGCCATAATAATTTTTAGAATAATTTTAGACCCTTCTGACCACTGATCTTAATAGTACAATCTACTTAATAAGGGTATGGGTGAAAATGTTATTCAAAAAAAAAAAAAAAAAGAAAGAAAAAAGAAAAAAAAAAATCTCTCTTAAAGTTAATAGATTAGGTTCTTAGCATTTTTCACTGAGTAACCGGGCCCCGTCACCTAAGAAAGTGATGTTGTTCGCGTAAAAAGGTGGGAATGTAAAAGAACCTAAATAAAGTTAGTCCTACCTAAAGCCTTTTTAACTCGAGTAAGTAAGTCCGAGGGGTATTTTATACCTAATGCCCTAAAACCAATTGGTTTGGGAGCCATTGGCCTAAAGCTCGCTACAAGGGTTAATTAGAAAGCAAGGGGTTAGGACATTGCACTGACTTTATAAATAAATAAATAAATAAGAAAACCAAAGTACAAAAGACATTACACCCAACCCAAATTAAGTTAGAAGACTTAATTAGAGAAGTGAAAGTTGGTAAAGAAGGACTTCTATAAATTCTTATGGACTACACTTTATCACTAAAAAAAAAAAAACTTAATAATCCAATGAAGTACCTCCCTTATAATCTAAAAAAAATTTTAAAAAAAGAACTATAAGATAACTATCAATTCTTGGAATAACTTGGTACATATTTCTAAATTTATTATTTGCTCGAGGACGAGTAAGATTCAAGTTGAGGGGAGTGATAAACGTATAAATAATTATCATTAAACCTATTAATTAATAATTTAACGTACTTATTATTATTTAATATTTTAATATTTTATATAATATTTTAGATAAAATCTTATCAACTTAAAGAGCTCGATTTTAGGGATTTAACGACTCAAACGGCACTCAAATCGGATTTAAGATGAGCTCGAAATTGATTTTTCATTGATTTATCTGTTTTAGCATGGATTTTAAAGTGAAGTCGGCAAACCAAGTGCCGACTTCATCGGTTGTTCTCTGTTTTCCGCCGATTCTTCTCCATTCAATTTCTAACAGTTTCCTCCATCAATTAAGGAATATATTAGATTGGAAGTTATCAAATTGAGAGAATTAAATTCCTTTAGAAGGAATTTGAATTTTATAGAGGATTTATCCTGATTTTTTTGTGGCTTCCTCGTCCTCAGCTTCCGCTGCGTCGTCTCTATTTTAAAACAGATTCTTCTCCGCGTCCTCTCCGCGTCAAGGCCGCATATGGAATTCTATAAATAGCAGAGGAGGGAGAGCAATCGGTGGGGAGTTTGGGGCGGTGTTCATCCATGGAGTTATCTGCTCGTGCCGGTTTGGAGTCCGTAGGTTCTAGCCGTTTGAAGAGCTATGTTCCAGGCTGTTCCGTTTGAAGACCAGGCAAGACTTCTGTTCCGTTTGAAGACCCATGTTCCAAGAATTCTTTGGGAGGCCCCGTTTGTGAAGTTCTTGGATGCTCTGCTTCGAGACGTATGCAGAAGAGGGCCCGATTTGTTTAGAAATTTATTATAATCGTTGCTTTCTTAATGTCATAACTCTTTACTTTATATGAAATAAAATTTTTATTCATGATTAATTATTATTAAATTATATTTAAGTGGAAATAATTTTAGACTGATCTATTCTTTAAAGGGACGGGCCGTGATCTATGGGTACGGATCGTGCTCTTATAAGATATACCATATCTTGATTATTTTGCACTACTAATTAATTAAATTTATAAGTTTATTTCAAGATAATCGCTAAAGTCCCTGTGGAATCGATCCCTTACTCTCGCTATTCTAATAGTGAAATTAAGGTGTTTAAATCATTGCGCTACGACACGCATCAGTCGGTGCGGGATTCTCGGATATGGGAATCCGAATGATCTCAAATTCGGTAAAATGGGAAAGCAGGCTCCGCACCTCTTGAAGATATCGAACCATGTTTGGCTCCCGGGCTTCAAACTCTCCCCGCACGTGACCGGCCACCAGCTGAGAGTCGGTGAAGGCATTAAGCTTCTCCACCTTCAGATTGCGGGCAATTCGGAGGCCGGCTAACAGGGCTTCATACTCGGCTTCGTTGTTGGAGGCCGGGAAAGAGAACGGACGCCATATTCAAAAGTTACCCCTCCGGATTGGTGAGGACCAGACCCGCACCGGAGCGATGAGCATTAGATGACCCATCGACATGGAGGAGCCATCGGGCCCCAGATTTTGGTTCTTCGAGGGATTCTGGGGTAGAACCATCCTCCGGGATGGTACACTCAAGGAGGAAGTCGGCTAGCACCTGAGCTTTGATGGCTGGGCGAGGCTGGAAGTGTATGTCATGCTCGCTCAACTCGACGGCTCACTTGGTCATTCTTCCTGATGTCTCGGGACGATGAACTACCGCCTTGATGGGTTGGTCGGTGAGGACCGTCACAGAATGTGCTTGGAAGTACGGTCGCAGCTTCCGAATAGAGGTGATTAAGGCCAACACCATCTTCTCAATTCTACTATACCTTGTTTCCGCATCGCGGAGTAGCCTGCTGACATAGTAGATCGGCTTCTGGACTCTGCCTTCTTCCCGGACCAGTACCGAACAGACGACACCTTCTGAAATAGCCAGGTACAAGAATAGGGTCTCGCCCGGGACCAGACTACTGAGGAGAGGGGGCGAGCCGAGGTATTTCTTGAGATCTTGAAATGATCTTTGACATTCAGGAGTCCACTAGAAATTCTTAGCCGACCGGAGGGTTTTGAAGAAAGGGAGGCATCTCTCGGCTGACCGCGCTACAAAGCAGTTAAGGGCTGCTATCCTCCCAGTTAGGCGCTGGACCTCTTTAACAGATGCCAGGGGTGCCATTTGTTGGAGAGCTTGAATTTTCTGGGGGTTAGTTTCGATACCTCGCTGGGAGACCATGAAGCCGAGAAACTTCCCGGAGTTAACGCTGAAGGCGCATTTGGTCGGATTGAGTCTCATCCCATACTTGTGCAGCGTTGCAAAGCTCTCTGAGAGGTCCTCGACATGCTGTGATGCTTCTTTGCTCTTGACCAGCATGTCGTCCACGTACACCTCCATATTCCGGCCGATTTGCTCCTTGAATACTTTGTTAACCAGCCTTTGATAGGTTGCACCTGCATTTTTAAGACCAAAAGGCATGACACGGTAACAGTAAGTACCTCGGTCGGTTATGAAGGCGGTTTTTTTCTTCATCCTCGGGGGCCATCCAGATCTGATTGTAGCCTGAATAGGCATCCATGAATGACAACATCTGGTGACCTGAGGTGGCATCCACGAGCTGGTCGATCCGGGGAAGAGGGAATCTGTCCTTCGGACAGGCTTTGTTAAGGTCGGTGAAGTCGATGCAAATCCTCCACTTGCCGTTCGACTTCTTCACCATAACGACGTTCGATAGCCAGCTTGGATAATTCACCTTCCAGACGAAGTTAGCCTTGATGAGTTTGTCTACCTCTTCTTCAATGGCCTTTTGTCGTTCCGGGGTGAAGCTCCTCTTTTTCTGCTTGATGGGCCTGTGCATCTCGTCCACATTGAGACAATGGACGAGAACCTCGGGGCTGACCCCTGGCATGTCGGAGGCGGACCAGGCGAAGATGTCAGCGTTGCTTCGGAGGAACCTGATCAATCTGTGCCGAGGTTCACCCTTGAGCAGCGACCCAATTTTTATGGTTCGGTCAGGACGAGCCTCATCCAACGGCACCTCTTCCAGTTCCTCTGCAGGTTCTCCTCGCTGTTCGGCGAAGTCCTCTTGAGCGTCTAGCCCATCGACTTCCGGCATTCTAGACTGAAGGCTTGTAACGAAGCACTGCCGAGCCATGGCCTGACTTCCTCGAACAATTCCAACTCCTTGCTCGGTGGGAAATTTCATGGATAAATGCGGGATAGAGACAACTGCCTTGAGGGACATCAGACCGGGTCTGCCGAATATTGCGTTGTATGGAGACCTGAGTTTGGTTACCAGGAAGTCTGTCTGGATAATGGCCACAAGGGGCCAGGCTCCCGCGCAGATCGCCAGGATGACAACCCCCTCCGGGATGATGACGTCACATGTGAATCCCATTAGGGTGGAATCCATGGCTCGAAGGTTTTCCATGAGTAATTTCATCCTGGCAAACACATCGAGGTACAAAATGTTCACCGAACTTCCACTATCAACGAGGATTCGGCTTACATCATAGTTATTTAGATTGAGGGATACGACTAATGCATCATCATGGGGGAACTGTATCCCTTGGAGATCATCATCGGAGAAGGAGAGCTCGCCCGTCCGTACCCTCTTTGGCGCCGATCCTTCACCATCGTCCCTGGGGCTCGACCCGCCGGCCTCCTCAATCATGTTGATGCGGCCGATTACGGGCGGATTTGGTGGAGGAGGAGGTTGTTGAAGTTCGGGCTGGTGGTCACCTCCTTGTCCTGGCTCGGGCGCCCTCCTGAACTGATTCAGTCGCTCCCGCTGGATCAACCTCTCGATTTCATTTTTCAGCTGCCAGCATTCTTCAGTGTCGTGGCCGTGCTCCCGGTGGTAGCGGCAGTACTTGGTGGGGTCTCTTTGGGTCGGGTTCCCTCGGAGAGGAGCCGGCCGGGGGAGCTGGCGCTCTATTTTCATAAGAATCTATGCCCGGGGCACGGTCAGCGGAGTGTAGCGATCGAATCGCCTGGAAGGGCTCCGGGAGCGGTTCCTCGGTGGCAGCGGGGGAACTCTTTGGCGGCGAGGTGGACTTGGCTGACGGGCGGGATGGTGCCTGTCGGGACCTTTGGGCTCCTTCTTCTTTGCCAGCTCGGCGCGGGCAACTCTCCGTGATTCTTCGACCCTAGCGTATTTGTTCGCTAGGACCATCATATCAGAGAGGCTAGGGGGATAGCTGACTTCCATAGCCAGGTAGAAGTCGCTTTCCTTTGAGATTCCCCCTGCCAAGGCGGACATAGCCACCTCATGATTAAGGTGGTCCACCTCTAACATGACCTTATTAAAACGGCCAAGATAATTTCTCAAGGACTCCCCCTCTCTCTGCTTAACTTCAGAGAGGGAGTCGGATCTTCGTCGGTGGCAGCGGCTGCTGACGAACTGGCCAATAAAAAGGCGGCTCAGCTCATCAAATGAATCGATGGAACCTGGCTTTAAGGCATTGAACCAGGTCCGGGCAGATCCTCTGAGGGTGGAGGGGAAAGCGCGGCAGAGGACCACGTCAGATGCTTCGTGGAACATCATTATTGACCGGAAGCTGCTGAGATGGTCGTTCGGGTCAGAAGAGCCGTGGTAAGGTTCGACGGCTAGTAGCTTGACATGGGAGGGGATCACTTCCTTCATAATCCCTTTGGAGAAAGGGATGCCCTGCTCCGCCTTGGGCTGAGGCAGTGGGCCTGCTTGGCAGCGTCCAGCTCCTGACGCATCTCCTGGATCTGCCGACGGATTCCTCTTCAGCAGTCAGAGGAGGAGCTGGGCGAGAGGATCGCCGGGATGGCGTCGAATCATGGTGGGAGGTCACTGGGGAGACGGACCGGGCTCGCCGAGATCTGGGAGGATCTCTGTCGTAACCGCCTCGCGGGACTGGTTTGTCCCCTTTAGGTCGATGTGGGGAGTCCGTGGATTTGTGCGAACCGGAGGAGGAGGTTGCCGGCGAAGAAGGAACCGCGGCCTCCTTATGAAGGTGCGGATCGGGAGGAGCCGCAAGGCGCTCCTAGACCAGGTGAGTCAGGGTCTGGACTTGCTGGACCAGCGAGGCAAACTGGTCCTGAGTCACCGGGATGGCAGGCGGTGACGGGGTTTCGATTGGTGGAGGTTGCGGCGCTACACCGCTCACCGGATCAGGCCTCTGGGAAGCGGCCTGATCTTGGGCTTCAGAGGTTGCTCTTCTTCGATTGGCCATTGGAGAGGTTCTACTCCGGACCGAGATCCTTATCTCCTTTCTTCAAGTTTTAATGGGACTTGAGGCCCTTCCTCTAGCGCCAATCTGATGCCGGGATCCGTCCTCCGACTCGGGCGCAGTCGATCTCCAGGGGCGGACCTGCACACAAGTCCTCACGCAAGAGGCGTTGGGGGTGGCCCTCCACGAAAGACCCTCGGACGCTCAAGTCAGTGGGAGAAATCGGCGATCAATCAGAAGATGGGAAGGTGGATCTCTCCGGGGAGTCTCTCTAGGCGGCCGATCGGGAGCTCCAAGGGGGAGAGCACCGACGAGCAGCTGGCGAGAGCGGGAGAGTGAGAGTGAGGGTGTGAGCGCATACCTGAAAGAATCTGGGAGTGTCATATTTATAGGTTGTCACCTGGATCTTGAGCGCCTTATGGAAGGTTCAAAGGTTGTTAGGATACGGAGACGGATCGAATCGGGCCGTTGGGATCCATATCTTGTTTGTTAGGGGATCGACGGCTAGGAGAGCCCCTTTACGGTTTGAGATATGGTAGGTGTGTAGGTCCTAGGTAGCCGTGTTAGGTTCTAGACCACTTCTCAACATGATTCCCTGCCTGGGATGTTGTTACGATAGGCCTAGGCTCTCCAGCGTCAGGTTCCGCGGAGGTGAGTACTGGATCGTGGATCGCTCAGTGAAGCCGAGCCATAAAAACTCGGGGGGAGCCGAGCTGTGGTAGCTCGGGGGAGCCGAGCTGTGGGAGCTCGGGGGATCCGAGCTGTGGGAGCTCGGGGTAGCCGAGCTATGGAAGCTCGGAGGAGGCGAGCTATGGAAGCTCGGGAGAGGCGAGCTACGGAAGCTCGAGAGAGCCGAGCTATGGGAAGCTCGGGGACAATTTGGCGGGCGAAGGGATGGGGTCGGTCTTAGTCTTCTTGCACGGATATTGATGCAATGACGATTTTACCCTCCAATAGATCCGATCTGCAATTAACTCGGATTCGAATTGATAGCAACCCGAATCCATAATAATTCAAACATGAGGGTTATCCAAACGGAGTAGCTTATCGGCATTGAGGGCGAGAAAACAAATATAAAGGTGGATCATTTTTACATTTCGTTTTACTTTCCACCTCCTCTTCTTTTTTTGTATACAATACTTTCTTCTCTTTTTTATTCAGATAAGATTTTTTTTTTTGTTTTAATCAATGTTAAAGCTTGAGTCCAGCTTATGCGTTCGGCAAGAAATTTTTTTTTTCATATCTGAAATTCATAAATTAGTGTTTATTTATTTATTTATTTATTTTTCATCAACTCAAATTTTAATTTGAAACTTAATTCAAACTTAATTTTTAAAAATAAAATTAAATTTAGGATTAGAGTTGTTATTTTACGAATAGGATTAAAATTAGGATAGAGAAAAATTGGAGTTTTATGCGCCCGAGCTCACCACTGGTTAAAACGATATAATTGGCCCTTCGCCGCAAGTAGGGATCATATCGGAAAACAACGCGAGGGTATATACGTCGTTTGATTGAAGGGTCGGTGGTTCCAAAAAAGCACGATTCACGATGATTGCATCGTTGGATGGGAAGCAAATCAAATCTATGTTTGACACCTAGCGGGAGATTAGTGGTTGGACTCTTGACTCGGGCCGGATATTCCTTGGCGCGACGTTGGTGTCGTAATAAAGCAACAGTTTCGGCTGCTGAGCCCGTGGAGTGCACGTCCAAAGAATTTTTGCTAATTTTTTAAGGTGCCCGTTCGACTTCGGACGAGATTTGTGGGGAGAAATTTTTTTTTTTTCTTTTTTTCCAGAAGACTCCGGAAGCAGTTGGCAGACGGGCGAGTTGTTCGTGGCACGGCCCGATCTCGCCCGGTGCGAGCCGTGCCGAGCTCAAGTTTGGCTCATAACGTACCGATCTGACGCAACCTACATATTCTGGCATGGTCCAAACACGCGATCCAGCTGGTGCGATACTAACATGATATTTTTTTAAAAAAATTAAAAATAAAAATATTAAACATAGTAATATTAAACATTTTTGAAAAATCATAATAAACAGTGTCGTATGCTTTACTAGCGTCACGAGCATCATGGCTCGTAATAATCCGATCGATTTGATAACTTTTAGTCTCAACATATATATATATATATATATATATATATATATATATATATATATATATATAATAATAATAATAATAATAATAAAAAATAATAAATAGAGGTGCACATGAATTATATTGGTTTAAAAATGTTTTTGCTATTAAATTGATTGAAATCAGTATTTTAAAACTAAACCATTAAATTCAGTAAATTAAATTCAACCGAATCAAAAAATTAGGTTTGATTTATCAATTTACTTGTATATTTTAGATAATTATAAATTAATTTTTATAACAAATTGTATGTATTCAAATAATATTTTAATTGTGCATAACGAAACAAATATAACTCTTATATATCTTAATAATTTACATATATCAACGATATATATAAAAGCTCATATAATATAAACTTATAATTCCATTATTTTTTAAAAACCTAAATTCAAACTAAACCCCTTTTTAATCAAAACCAAATCAAATGATAAAAACAATAATCAAATAGTCGGTTAACTGCACACTCATGATAATAAATATGGATAAATAACTTCCACGGCCATGAACTAGAATGAAGAGTCATGATGATGCCATGGCGAGTGAACCGTAAGCTTACGATGACTTCGCTTTTGACAGAAACTTGCAAAAAGTTTCGGAGGCTGGATATTTCAGTAAGGACCCTCCGACAGTTAAGTCAGTGATATGATCACAACCATAAGTTTGAGAAAGCCTGAAGTGATTGTAACGACTAAGTGTTTATACCTCATCAAGGGTCCCCCTTATTCGATTTATGGACCATTCTCCCCTCCAAGGTGCTGCCACTTGGCGATCAATGAGTCGTATGGGGTTCAATGGTGGAGGATGTCCTCCCTGTAGAATGTCAGAGTTGGTTGGCCAGGTCTTATCGAACATATGGGCTGTAAATGGTTAGTGGACCAGATATTGTCAAACGTGTGGGCTGCATATGGTTGGTGGACTAGGTCTTATCGGACGTATTGGGCCGCAGATGATTGGTGGGCCAGGTCTTGTCAGATGTATGGGCCTAGAATGGTTGATGGGCCAGGTCTTATCAAATGCGTGGGCCACCGATGGTTGATGGGTCAGGTCTTGTCAGACGTGTAGGACGCAAATGATTGGTGGGTCAGATCTTGTCAGACATATGGGCCAAATAGTTGATGGGCTAGGTCTTGTCAGACGTATGGGCTGCAGATGGTTGGTGCCGACTCAGAAAGCCAAGATCGAATCCGAAGGCTAACGCCGACTCAGAAAGCCGAGGCCAAATCCGGAGGCTGATGCCGACTCGGGAAGCTAAGGCCGAATCCGAAGGCCAATGCCGATTCGGAAGCTGAGACTAAATCCGAAGGCTGATGCCGACTCGGGAAGCCAAGACTGAATCCAAAGATTGATGCCAACTCGGGAAGCTAAGGCCGAATCTGGAGGATGACGCCGACTTGGAAGTCGATATCGAATCCGGAGTGTTAGTTCCTTCTAACTTTGCTGTCAGTTTACTTGTGGCACTGTCTGCCAATTTCGATCATTAACCTAGACGTGGCTTTACTAACAATATCAAAGAGTAAGTTGGAGGAGGGAATTAAGAAAACAAGAAAAAAGGCGGGGCTAGTGCACTTTTTTATGTTCCATTGAAAAATAAATGGCATCAAAGAGATAGTATTTAATTTTCATTACATGTTCTCTGTTCCTCTTCTGTGGTGTTCAACTTTGTTTAGCATTGCCATTCATAGAGCTTTTGGTAATAAAATTTTTGATAGCAATTTTTTTATAAAAAAATATTTATTATTTGATAATTATATTTTTAAATTATCATAAAACTTTATATATGTTTGATAATCAAATTTAGAATATATTTTTATAATAAAAATAGCAATCAAGGACATTATAAAGTACTTTCAACCATGTAGTTGTTTGGTCTTAAAAAACTATTATAATAAAATATTTCAGTTTAGATAATATTAAAATAGAATAACAATATAATATAATATATATTATTATCATTATTTTATTATTATAATAAATTATATTATGATAATATCATAATGTACTAAGGATAAAAATATTATATTAATAGTACCGCATTATTGATACAATACAATATATTTATTATTCGTTTATGATCGTATATATAATTAATATAATATTATAATGATGATAATATTATATGAATGGTGCCACAATATTACTACATTAATGTACTAAAATATCAATATAATTTAGTATAGTTATTATTAGTTTATAATTATATTATATAATCAATATATTAATATATTCTAATATACTAATATAATAATATTATATTACTATCATAATTTTATTCTAATAATAATATTTAGGATAGTAATAACATAACAATGATGACTACAACATTATAATGATGATAATAATATTATATTAATAGTACTAATATAATATGATTATTATTATTTTATAATTTCATAATATTATGAAGTGCTATATTTTTATAACAATAATATTATTTTTTAAAAAAATATGATATTATAATACTATAATAGGAAGGGTAACTTTATCTTAAGAGAGCTTTCTAGCGAGTAGAGCTTTTTTTTAATAAATTTTTTCAATAACTTTTGGAGGAGCTAAGGGGTATTTTTAAAAATTTTACTAATGCTTTTTTTTTTTTTTTTGCTTCTTGTTACTACTTTCTCTATCCTCTCATTTAGCCAACTGCAAACTTTTGAATTTAAAAGGAAGGAAGATAAAAAATGATCAAAAAAAGAAGAGAAGAGTTGTTATTCTTTTCCTATATATATTGTTTAGATATTTCAATTAGAAAGAGTGATCTTTTAATAATCCATGGTAAAGATAGAGATAGAGATAGACCTAAACTAACATGAACAAAAATAATTTAACAAAATATAACTATTTGTAATTTGAATGTTGATTTGGTCCTAAATAAAGTAGAGTGAAGGAAGCAGATTATATAGTCAACCCTATGTAGTTGGGAAAAGGCTTAAATGAGTTGAGTTGTATATATATATATATAATATAAATATAAAGTAAATTTATAATGATAAAATTTTAAAAATGAAATCAATTTAAAGTTTTGGATAAAAAATATCAACCTTTGAAGGAGAAAAGAAGGGTTTTCCTCTCCTCCATCTTCGCTCTTCCTCCCAAGAGGGATGCTTTTGAATTTGTTTTCCCTTCCTTCCTCCAACCCTCACCCATCACAACGTTAAACTTCATCCAAATAGACCATTAGGCTATGTTTGAAATAGGGGATAAGGAGGGATATCCAGGGGATATCCCTTCTTATCTCCAAAAGCTATAAGTTAACTACATGGGCTAACTTTAAAAAAGTTTAACCAGAGGAGATAACCCATGTTTAACCATGAGTTATCCCTTAAACTTATTTCTTAAGGTAGTGTTTGATAGAAAAAATATTATCCATGGATAAGTGTACGGGATAGAGTTTGTCCCCTGGCTATCCCTAGGGATATTCTTTGGCTATCCCCATATCAAATGACTATCAAATGCATTTCAAGGATAATGGTAAATCCCATAGACCTTTATCCATGGATAAGTGTACGGGATAGAATTTATCCCCTGGCTATCCCTAGGATATTTGGCTATCCCATTGATCATATCAAATGCAAAAAGGTAAATCCATGATAACCTTTTTTTACACTTATTTGGAGGGATAACCAGCTATTCCTGCATTCCTAGAAATAAATTGAGGGGATATCCCATGGTTAACTTTATTCCCAGTTATCCCTTATAGTTATGACTTTTGGGAAGAAAAGGGGATATCCCCTCTTATCCCCTATTTCAAACACTACCTAAGAGATTGTCCCTCTAGCTATCCCTTGATGGCATATTTATCAATAAAAAATTATTTTATCCTAAGTAGTGTTCTTTCTGCTTGTTCCTCCCATCCGAGCTGCCCAATTCCTGATCTCGCATCTCCCGTTCCCGATCTTCCGCTCCCGTCTTCTGATCTTCAAATCCTTCACTAGCTTGTCGATGCTGCGCATTCGAATGCACTGCTCGATCTCGCTGTAAAGAGATCCCGTCCGCTTCAGCGGGTCTGGGAAGAAGTCCTGGGCATTGAAGAAGCTCTTCCACCGGAGAGGTTGAAGGAAGGTTCTTGGAGGCGAGACATCAGGCTCTGTCCGGATCTCCCGCGGATGAAGCTTTCCCCTGGCATTTGTGTGGGCAGAGGACTCTCCCAGGGGCATGACATGGGGCTCCATCACCTACTCCGACCTCAAGTCCGCTGTGGAAGCCATTTCCTAGCAGCTCCTCCACCCCCTCAAGAGAGGAGAACACCCTCCTTATCCTCTGCTCTCCTGGTCTCAAACTTGTTAAACTCCTCTTTGCCTCCCAACGTGCTGGCCTCAAAGCCATTCCCATCATTCCCAGATCTTTCTTCCTTCTCCCGAGCCAAACAAGACCCCGCTCACCACTACCTCCTGAGCGCCCTCTCCCAAAACAACCCAAAGGCTGCCATAGCCCATCCAAGCTACATCTCCGCCATAACCAAAGCTATTTCGTCATTGACTTCCAACCGGTTTGCTCAACTACTTCAACTAGTTCAAGTCGATGAAGTGGTAGTATTTGGGGAACCGAGACTCCGATGCCAATCGCCGGAGCTCCGCCCCCTTCGGCTCCCCTCCTCCACCGCCACGCCTCCAGGTTCTGGCATTTCATCGAGCCCCATCAGCTGCGCAACGACGCTCGGGGATTGGCACTGCCTCTTGCTCTCGTCCATCACCTCCGAGGCACCAGATTGATTCTCGGAGGCCACTGTCCGAGTCTCCTACGGACGGAGCTTTCCCCTGGCATCCACGACGACACGGTTGTCCAGGGAGAACCGCAGGTCTTCTCCTAGCTTCGTTCTGTGACCTATTTTGGACCATTTGATCTGGGTTGATCTGGCCTGTTTGATTTAAATTTAAATGGTCCAAATCAATTGTTGAATTAAATTTGTAAGGATAGTTTGGGTTTAATTAATTTTTTTTTGGGATATCCCAGGCTATCCCTCCAATCAAATACAATCAGAGGGGATAAGAAAAAGTTATCCTCTGCATTTAGATTTTTGCATTTGGTACGTTCAAAGGGATAGCTAGGAGATATCTCTAGGGATATCATCTGAAAAAAACTCTATCCTGTACACTTATCCAGGGATAGAGTTTTTTTCATAGTTATCAAAACTGGACCAGACCGACCGGTTGAACCGGAACCCAGAGGCTAAACTAGTCCAATTCTAGTAGAAAACCGAATGTACAAGTCACCCGGATTGACTTGGTTAATCCATCCGGTTCACCGTAAACCAATAATCAGCTGAACCAGATGGGTTAAGGGTTTATTAATAATCAATGCCCGATGGGCTGTTTCAAATTCTCTAATAGCTTCGTCCCTTTGACTTTTGCAATTCTGCGAACTAGCGAATGTTGACGCCCTCGAAGCTCAAACTCCCGATGCCTAAGGGAGAGAAGGGGACGTAGTTTGTGCTACGGTGGGTGGCGCCGCAGTGGGTGTGGCTGCCGATAGCGTTCGGGGCATCGATGGCATGCTAGTACGAGTACATCAGCCAAAAGGTTTGCCTGGTGGTGTTCAAGAACCACCCGTTGTGGGAGCTTGCCTTCAAGTTCGTCACCCACAACAGGTTGGCTCTCAAGCTCTCAGCAACGCCAGTAGTTTCCTCCTCTATTTCCCATAGGCGGTAACCCAATCTCTTGAATTAATTCTAAGCAACACTCACCATCCAGTGACTGGTGAGAATTAACACCTTCAGGTTAGCCTCATTTCTAATTCTGTATCCAATCTGAGACCCATAGGCCAAGGCTTCTCAGTCCATGTTCCCTAATGATTTTCGAATCCAAGGGGTAAAAGAAGACTCACCCATATACCATAGGCCGACAATTCCAGGTCAGTAATTCTCGATAATCCCAGAATTTATAGGGGATAAGAATGGACACGGATTTTGTAGCAAGAAGAACGATGGATGATGTCAGGACTTTTCTTTTTTCTTTTTTTTAATTCTTCTCTCTTGCAGTGGTTGGTATTTCTTTAAGATTAACGGGTCCAGCTCTTCAATTCATTTCATGAAACAGAATTTCATTCTGTGCTCTCACATATGAAATTACAGGAGCTTCGGCTTTCGGGTGTCTGCTTCAATCCACTCTTGAGGGTGAGGGGCCAAATAGCCAGGGCTTAGTAGAACCACAACGTCAGGCGGATCTTGCTTCAACGTGGTTAAAAATTTAACTTAATGTGAGTATACATAAATTAGTTTAGTTTATTGTGGATTGTATAATGTTTGATATTTGATTAGTGATGGATTGAATAAATGGTGAATGAGTTTAGTTTATTATAGATTGTATAATACTATAATGTTTAAATTATTGATTGATTGTTGATGAGTATAATTTTGCATATTTGAGTATATGTTGTGATTGTGTTGTTAATAAATTCTGCATATTTGGTATTTGTAGTGTGGCTGAAAATGAAAATACTACAACTCCATCAATATGTGATTCTATTAGAATAGCTTCTACTCAGTCTAGTGGTGTTAGAGGAAGAACATATCCTGAATGGGCTTATTGTAGAGAAGCTCATGAATTGAGTGAAAATACGAAAAAAATAAAGTTAGTATGCTTATTTTGTAATAAAGTATTCGCTGGAGGGGGTATTTATTGAGTTAAACAATATTGGCAGGGGCAAAAGGAGAGGTGGATGGGTGTAAGAAAGTTATTTCTGATGTTTAATATCAAATGATACAAATCTTAAAAGTACCAAAGAAAAGAAAAAGAAATTGGAGGAAATACATGATGAGGTGAATCCATTTAGTCTTACATATAGGGTGCATAAAGAGGAAGCATATAGGGCCATACATATAGAGGATGGTGATGTGATTGAATTGAGAGGAAAAAAAGGGTGATAGATCATGGAGATAAAGGAAAAAAATATGCAAATATTACAAGTTATTTTATGCCTAGGACCACTCCAGGAGCACAACCTACTTTGAAAAGTGTTCTTCAAAACAAAGATGCTATTGAACATTATGATTTGGCTATTGCTAAATGAATGGTTGATGCATATATTCCTTTTAATACTATGAAATTATGTACTATCAACCTGCTATTGATGCTATTACTAAGATATGTTCGAGATATAAGCCTTATAATAAATCTTGATTGCAGTGACTTTTTTTTTTTCTGACGTGTGTGAGCGATGAAAAATTTTGAACATGCTGACGCTTTTACGACGCTAGATGGCATAGCGTCGGAGAATTCCGCAACGTGCTGACGCTTTTACGACGCTGGGTGGAAGCGTTGGCATCGACCTCCCTTTCCCAATCTCGCTCTATCCCGAACTCCGCTCTCCCTCTGCCCTCCCGATCTCCACGAACTCGATCCGCTCTCCCTCTGCCCTTTCGATCTTCCCGAACTCGATCTGCTCTCGCTTTGCCCTCCCAATCTCACTCTGCCCTAGACCTCCCGGACCCCGCCCCCCCCGGAACTCCACTCTTGCTCTGTCCTCCCAATCTCACCAAGAACTCTGCTCTCGCTCAGCCCTCCCAATCTCACTCTGCCCTAGACCTCCCCGACCCGATCTTCCGATCTCTGCTCTCACTCTGCCCTAGAACTCCCCGAACCCAATCTCCGCTCTACACGCCCCCCCTCCCCCCAACCCGATCTTCGCTCTGCCCTACCTCCTCCCCGATCTCTGCTCTGCCCTACCATCTGCGCGTGCTCCTCCCAATCTCGCTGCCGCTGACCTCTGCTACCGACTTCGCCGTCGTTGACGTGTACACCAGTCACCTCCACCACCCCTCCCCCGTCGCTGCAGGCCAGTATATATTATCTGTGGTAGAAGCATAAACAGCATTCCATGTTCCCAAAGAGAAGCGGGAATGGCTGCAAATGATGTAGTTTCTTCACCACTCCATTTCCATCTTGTTCCTTGTCTTTTGAAACCGCTGTGTGACCTGCTTATCTCATTTTATATTGATGAGCAGATCTGGTTGCCTCCTACACTTCATAAGGCATTGGAATCTATTAAAAGCATTATTATATCTGCCTTAGAACAGAAAAGTATTCCTGTTGTCTCTTGGTGGTCTCATCTTCATTCTTTAATTTTGGAATCGCATCTTGCAAATGAGATGGCTTTCTCGCTATGGCCTGATAATTGGTCCATCGGGATCTAGTCATTCTTATCCATTAGAAGATGATGATGACCTCTTTGAAAAGTTTGATTCCTGTAGATCAAAGTCTCCTGATGATTGTACACACAGTGGGGCAATGCAGAAGTCTCCTAAGTTGGGGAATTCATCAGGGTTTCGAACTTTGATTGCTCGAACTCGCAGATCAGGCCAACAACATCTAGCTAGCTGCCTTCTTCATGTATTTATGGGTCATATTAGTATTCAGAAGGTTAATTTGGCTACTATTTCTCAAGAAGGACATGGAGATATAATTCTTGGCCTGATGCAAATTCTAAGTATGTTTTTTAATTAGTTTAGTAGCTTTCTGGGCCATTATGTTTATAGTAAACTTGATTATTGTGCTATCTAACAATGGCTCTTCACACTGTCATGCTTAGATATCTATCTTTACACTAAAATGTAATGCATTTTCTTTCTTCAACTGATTGTAACCTTGATTAAACAAGTGTTGGCTTGTTAGCTGTAGTTTCTAGTATCAATAATTGTCATTCAAACTGTTCAACTACTTCATGAAACATGCATTATTTTGTCATCAGATGTTATAATCAAACTTGGTTGTATAACTTCAGGTCTTAGCTTTCCACTTAAACCTTTTAATTGTACGATGAATCGTACATCCACAAACTATTTTTTTTTTTTTTGATAATTTTGCAAGTATTCAAAAGTCCTAGATTCCTGGTAAATTTCCTGTAATCTATAACAAGCTCCTTGATTCTCTAGCACTTCATTGGCCTTAATTCAAATCACCTCCATTAATCAAAGTCATACCTCTTGTATTTGTGCATGAATGCTCTTAACCTGGCTCATTGGTTTTCATGGCACATCTTGTTCCTAGCACAGAATCTCACATTCATATTCTCTTGGGCTTCTAGTTTGTTTCAGTCTAGTAGGTACTGATGCTGCAACTCCTCTCAGTTGAGTGTAACTGTTACTTACCTCAATTGTTTGTGGTTCATTATAAAGCACTTACAGTTACTGGCTTGTTTTATATTCAAATATTATCGATTTAGTTCCAAATATCATTGATCATTGTGATCGTCCTTATATATTTTCTTAGACATCTTTCATACAATGTATCAGAAATATACAAAGTTTAATTAGATTGAAAAACCCTTGTATCAGAAATTTTATTAATATGTCAAAAACCATTCCCTTCATACAATGTATCAGAAATATACAAGACATGGCCCCAAATTTGGGCATTAAATCTGGTGCAAAATTATATTAGAAATAGAACCCAGTAATAAGGGAACATGTTAGAATTATACAACCGGTAATATAGAAACCCAACTAAAATCTGATACCTTCTTGTAGAAAATTTATAAATATAGAAAATCAAATATTTTCTTATAGAAGTTTTTTCTTGCAAATCCACTCTCCTGTGAAGCTTGGCATGGTCCAGCTAGTCATGATACCAGCTGGTTGCACAGTAGACTCCATCGATAGTCTCTTGTGATGTTCTCTGTTAACGTCATCTGTGTTAATTTCTAACTATTTGATGTCCTATATGTATGTCATCATATGTTTTATGATGCAGGCTTCTATATGTAGAGTTAAACCAGGGGAAGTAAAAGAAGTATGCCCTTTTCTTGCCAAAAAAGATGCAACCACCTAATTCAAATTTATCCTAGTATGTGTACTATTCAATACTGGTCTCTCTTGTCATCTGCAAATCCTAGCTATCAGTTAGGATGTCATTAGATCAATCATTCTCAAGAAGTGCTAACATAATTCCTGTTTCCTACATATTTGCATTTGTGGTTCATGTGAATTTTGTCAGGGGTGAGCTTTTGATTGAAGTTGTAGATTCTTTTTCTGGGCTGCTTAATCAATCTATGATGTAAATAATACTATCCCTGTGACTGTCAGAAAAAAGAAAAAACAACCTATCTCCATTTTTTAGCATGATATAATATCGTGACTCATATTTACTTTGCATTTATCATTTTCAGCTTGAAAATTGTCAAGACTGCATTTTATGGCCTGTCAATTTGTGCCATATCTTAAACCAAAGTCTCTTAAATAAATGCTGATGTTGATGGCACCAACATTCTGGTGCTCAACATAAAATGGAATATTGATTGGTTGTCTATTTCTACAGAGTTTTGAATTTTCCCATTCTTTTCTTGCCCATTTACCAAGGGAATCTGGCATTCATGTGTTTGGCTTCTCATTTATTTGCCAAGTTTTTGTTGTGGTTGCAGTCATGTTTGAAGTTTTTGAAATTTATGTCTAATGTTTGCAGGCTACTTGTGAAATGCAACATCATGATCTTCCTCTTGCAATAAGGCATTTCTTTTCCAGTGATGCCTTGAATCATGCTGATTCTGGTCCTTCAGAACACACAGCTCCATGGTTTTTGATGTGTGTTGATGGAAATTTTAATCCTGATCTGGTGATTGATTCATGTGCAGCAAAAACTATCAGAGGATCTAGTTCAACATTATGTTCAGCTTGTGCATGAAAGAACTCATATAAACAATTCTCATAATAAAAGTGGAGACTTCCCTGCAGTGAAAGCTAATGCAGAATTGCCAATGCTAAACGTGGAGATTGGACAAACAACTGCTATAACAGATGCACTTTCAGAGCGTATTGCTTCTAATTCTGGAGCTTCTTGCAGGAATGACAAAATTCAGCAAGGTACAAATGGTGACCATACCAAAGATGGTCACCATCATCTAAGATGAGAGGTCATGGTGAGGTTGATCTTCAGCTCCATAGGCATGAAGGTTCAATTCCAGGGATTTTTCCTAGTAAAGCTATGAAGGGGAGTTCAGTATTGGCAATCACCACATTTGGCTATCAGATTTTACGATATCTACAATTTGCTGAGCTTTGTTGGCTACCAGGTTAATCTTTTAAGACATTATTAAAATATTTGATTTTTATTGTATATTATATATACTGTATGCTTTACTTTCGGAATATAACAAGTATATTTATTTAATTTTACAGATATATTCTAATATTGGTAAAGCTGCACGAGCAGCCCTGTCTGCTCCTCATACATCGGGATCCAAGAGTTATGCATGAGTCAGACAAGAGTTCGTATGTTCCTTAATTGTATAAATTTATATTTTTTATATCACAGTATTTACTTATTATAATGATATATTGTGATACATGTCTACCGTGATACATGTGGAATAAATTAATTGTATAAAATAATTGGACCTGATAGAAACCTAAACCAAAGCTGAGTTTCTGTTTCTTTCCTGAAAATAAGCATATAGAGACTGAAATGAATTACAAGGTTCCTTCTTGGAATGTGTTTCACGAGGGAGTCTTACCTCCGTTCTTAATAGATTGATACTCAGATTGGCACATGAGTTTCTGTTTCTTAATAGTTTCTTTTCTTAATAGATTTTAGAAAAACATGACTAATGTGCAATTTGGCTGATCCATCTAACCAGGCCCAAGGGCCAATAGTATACAATCTAACTTATATTTTTTGTTTTGTGTGTTCTGAGCCCATTGAGCTAGGACACAACTTGTCCCAATTAGAATTCAATATTCTGGCATATTTTAGTGACCACCTTTTCCAATTTATTTTAAGAACTGTTTATGGCTTTGGCTCAGGGCTGATTTTCTTGCTTTGAATTAATCCAAAGGCATATTGCTTTTTGATATGGGCTTGGCAAGGCCTTTCCTTTTGATGCATTCATTCTTCCTGAATCCAGCCTGTATATGCATGTAGCTATGGGGATTTCAAAGGAAGATGGAGCTACTGATCATATTATTCCTTTTTTTTGTATATATTCTTTTATGGTGTTCAAAGCAATAAAGCCTTGTATTTTCCAAAGAAATGGGCCAAGGTTCCAGAGCTCTCTTCAATGATCCTTTAAAACAGAGTTCTTTGATAAAAGATAAGTTATGACTCTTTCTTTTGGTGCTTGAAAATTTTTGCGGTGTTTGTTTTCTTCTTCTTCTTTGTTTGTGTGCGTGTGCATGCAATGTGTTGTGTGGATCTGTGTGTACATATCTCTCAAATTGTTATATTATATCTATGTAGCCAGTTGATTCCTCTCCTGAGTGAGAGATGTACACAAGTAATCTAATCTGTTCTATATAAGAAAGGGAAATACTGGAACCCATATGAGCAGCTACCTGTGCCAACTTTGTTTCAATTTCTTGTGAGTTTCTTGATGCTTGTTTCAGTATGACTTAAAAAGCTTCTGTATTTTTTAATATATTCTGCTGTTAAATAATAATAATGGTCCATTTAGATCTTTTCACTTTTATGCTAAAGATGTCATTTGCTTCTGTCTTATCATGAGCTATTTTGAGGGGGAATGAAAAAAGTTTTGTGGGAAGCGAATGTAACCACAAATAGAGAGAGAGAGAGAGAGAGAGAGATGCTTGTGCTTTTGTTAAAGATAAGCAGCTGCATACATCAAGATCTTTTCACTTTCTGGCACATATCCATTAAAGAGCTTATCTACATTAGAAACAAACCAAAACAGATTCCCAACTACTTTCTAGAAAACCACAACATGTCAGACCACTCATCCATCTGTTAGTATTCTCGACACATTGGAAACTAACTCCTAATCCCACCAGTCAACACCCCACGAGATAATGTCCACTATTCAACGCTACCTCATATCAAGTGGGCTCAAGGGAAGAACTTTATTAGATGGTGCAATCAATATTACATTAATGCATAGTGCAATATTGGCTGTCTTTGCATAAGATGATTATTGAAGAGATGAGGATTCTATGAGAGAGTACATTGAGCGGCTTATATCGTATAGATATTTATTCCACATCAGGTAAATACATATATTATTAATTATATACTTTTATATTAAAATAATTATTTATCTAATATATTGTAATTGATAGTTGAGTAAATTAAATATTTTTAATTATTCTTATAGGCTTCAGATCCTCGCGAACAAGGTGACAACCTTCCTCCTGCAGATCATTGACTTCAACTCTTTTTATTTTTTATCTTTCATTTCATGTATTTTTAAATTTTGTTAAATTTTATATTGTATCAAACTATCTCTTAGTTGATTGTTGTGAAATTTATATTTGAAATTTTAATTTGGATGTGAAGAATGCAATGTGATTTTATCTTTTCATGTTAGATACTTTTGGTTGTAAAATGAAGTAATTACATCCATTATTGTACATTTGTTGGAGTTATTCAATTTGAATTGAAATTTATGTCTAAGTTGGGTAACTCTTTAGTTTTATTTTCATGCCATGTATTTTATTATCAGCTTTTTTTAATTGTTTATCTAAAATGATGTCACGCGGTCTAAGTAGGTGAACAATTTAGCCCTCTAAAACGGGTGTGGGTATACTATTGTCGCCATGTTGAGGAACAAATAGTGATGAATGATATTTGACTGTTATTTGCTTTGAGAACTCTAGCACGATAGAGGTTAACAGGGACAACGTAAAAGGAAAAGGAAGAGGAACAGATTATGTTGGTTTTTTTTGGTTGGGTCATAAGTTGTTCAGCTAGATTAATGACAAAAATACCCTCATATGCATACTGACAACTGGAATTCAAATAACCGTTAATTTAAAGAAATTAGTAAAGTTTAAATAACTGTTAATTTATAGAAATTAGTAAAGAGTCTCGAATTGTAATTTAAAGAAATTAGTGTGGAGCTAAGCTAACCGCTATTTCTCGATTAATGGAATGCTAACCGTTACGGTGCCGATGCTTTATAAAGCGTCGAGCTGAAAGGATAATTTAATGTGCTGACACTTTTTAAAGCGTCAGGGAAAAAAAATAGCCGCGCCGCCTAAGCCGTTTGAGCCAAATTTCTGATGCCTCAAATTTTCGATGCCAATGCTTTTGAAAGCGTTCAAATTTTCGATGCCAATGCTTTTGAAAGCGTCGGCTGACGCTTTACAAAGCATCGATAAATTATTTTCCCACACCCTCTGAACTGACGCTTCAAGACGTGTCAGAATGCTACTTGCCGACGCTAAAAAAGCATCGGTAAATCACTTTTTTAGTGTTGTTATTCTTAAAAATTGCTATGGTGAAGGGACCAAACTATCATTCTATTCGGAGTTATCTGTTCGGTAAGACTATTGATGAGATTAAAGAATTTGTTGAGAGCTTTTGAGCTACTTGAAAAAAATAGGATGCACTATTATGGTGGACAGATGGACAAATCAAAAAAGGAGGATATTAATTAATTTTTTGTGTATTGCCCAAGAGGTACTATTTTTCTTAAATCTGTCGATGCATCACATACTGCTAAGACTGCTAAAACATTGTTCAAATTGTTTAAAGAAGTAGTTTTGTTTATTGGAAAGGAGAATGTTGTACATATGGTCACCGATAATGCTTCAAATTATATGGCTGTTAGTAGATTGTTGGAGTGTGAGTTTCTAACTTTATTTTGGTCTTCTTGTGTTGCTCACTGTATTAACCTCATGCTATCTGATATTGAAAAATTACCATTGGTAAGTTCTACTGTGGATCATGCATCTAGGATAACTAAATGTGTATAATTATTGTTATCCTTTATATTTGATGAGACAGTTTACTGGAGGTAGAAAAATACTTAGGTTAGCTTCGACACGGTTTGCCATAAATTTTATTGTTTTACAAAGTTTATTAGCAAGCAAAGATAATCTTATGCGGATGGTAACATCCAATGAATGGATGACTTCAGCCTATGCCAAAGATAGCAAAGGAAAAAAATTTGTTAAAGATATCTTAGATTCAACCTTCTGGAGTGAGTGTCTAATGATTGTGCAGCTCACTGAAACTTGTCCGAGTATTAAGGCTTGTTGATAGTGATGATAGGCCTGCAATGTGTTATCTATATGAAGCTATCCATTATGCTAGTGATGTTATGAAAAGAAATTTCAAAGAAAAAAGAATGTAGTTCAACCATTTCTAAATATTCTGCAGTTCAGATAGGATACACAGTTGCATAGAAGACTACATGCAGCAAGATTTTACTTGAATCATCATTTTCAGTATGATGCATCGATGATGGACAAATACCATTTTGTCATTTCTGGACTTTTAAATATGATTGAGAGATATGGACATGATGATCCATCTTTACAAAGCAAACTTACAAGTGAAATGGAGCTATTTAGAGATGTTCATAACTTTGGTCGATAGACTGCAATTAATGACCGCAACCTTTTGCCTCCAGGCATAAACACTTCTTTAACTATAATATTTGTTTGTTATTATATTTTTATGTAATGAATGTGTCAATGGATGCAGATGAATGATGGATCACTTATGGGAGTTGTGCTTCAAATTTGTAAAAGTTAGCCATCCGCATTTTAAGTCAAACATATAGTTCACCTGGATGCGAATGAAATTGAAGCATTTTTGAGCATATCCATTCTAAAAAGCAGAATAGACTGGAGCATCAAAGGTTGAATGACCTTGTTTATGTTCATTACAACTTAAGATTGCAACAAAGGTAATTATTTTAATTGATATAACTTTTGTTGCATATTATATTGTTTAAATTACGTATTATAAGTTTAGATATTATGTTGTGTAGGAATCATACCAAGGGTCAAAATTATGACCCTATTGACTTTGAAGTATATGGTGAAAATGCTGAATGAGTGTTAGTAGAAGACCCATCAACTCTAGCACCCGATGAAATAAATATATTTCATCATGAATTGGCATCATGTGCAATTCAAGATACTCCAAATGATGATGGTAATTATATTTTAAAAGTTATGTTATTTACATTTAATTTAATTTTTATCCTTATTATATTATATTAATTTATAGGATTGTTGAATTTGGATGATTATGATGATGATGAAACTGGTGATGGCGATAATGGTCATGGTTCTAATGGTGGAGGTTATCGTGATAGTGATGAAAATAATGCTTATGGTAGAAGTAATGGTGCTAGTGGTAGTGGTGGAGTTGGAGGTCGAAACATTGATAGAGAAGAGACTCAAAAGCTTACGATGCATACTCAAAAGACTCAAATGTGTTTTAACTTTTAAGTTTTGACCCAAATTTTGCACCTTTTGAATCTTTGATGACTCTTATTTTAATTCTTTAGTGTAGGTGCTAATAGATTTCAAGTGTGTTTTGACTTTTTATATTTAAATTTTAAAAGATTGTTATACATATCACTTTTGAATTATTAGTTTAATATGTTTGCATAATTATAATTTGAAGTTTTTTATGGCATTAGATGTTAAAGTTTATTATCATGTTGATTTTAATTTTTATTACAAATTAATTTTTATTATAAATATATTTTTATATTAAAATAATTGAACCGATGATTTAACCGGTGACCCGATGATCCGAGCCCTTGACTGGATTGATATCCGATCTAGATCTAACAACTATGATTTTTTCTATCAAATACTACATTAATAATAACCTTCTACAGGAAACTCGTGCTCGAGCTTACTGCACCTCTGAGTCATGGCGCGGCCGCAGACCGGTCCGGCGAGAAACTGCGGAATCCGTGTTCTATTTATTACCAAGCCGAGCGACAGGCGGGCGGCGGAGGAGCACGACAGATTCCTCGATGCACTCCTCCTAATGTAATGAGCTCTCCTTTCCCCTGAGGCCCTGACTGCTCGGCTTCATATTGGTCAAAGTTGCCGTTTATTTAGCCTTCCGAGGGATGACTGTCGTCTGAAGTCCAGATGTTAGGAATGATTTTAAGTATCATCTTCTATACTAATTACTAAGGTATACGTTGATTCTAGGTCTCATTATCAATTTTTTGGCTTAAAAAAAGTAATCTTCTTCGTTGAGGTCGGTTAATTAGAACAAAGTTGGTTCCTTTGGTAATCGTACATGCACCTTTGGATGCATACGATTAAAAAAAAAAAATAGAAGATCAATAAGTTGACTGAAATTGAACTTTTTACCTATTAGTTGTAAATATGGGCATTGCTTCTTGGTAAACAATTTAATTACACCAAAGTGACTTTCATTTTTCACTTTCTCAGAGAAAAAAAATCAAAAGTAGACCAAAGTCACTGTTTAGAACGTAATTTTCATCCTCTTCGCCTCAACCAGTTAATACATAAGCTAAACTTAGCAAAACAAGAACTTATATGCCTTTAAGAATAAATATATTTTAAAGGCTGGTGCAAGCGTAGCCATGATTATTATACGCTTAAATGATAATGAGTTGTCATATTCTGAAGTAAACAATTACAAGAGTCTTGGTTGAGTTTAATCAAGGTTTGCCTTTATCTATTGGGATATATGCTCAAAAACAAATAAGATTTATTATTTTATTAATTAATTTTAAAAATCAATATTATTTTTGCATGCATATTTTGATGCTTTATAAATATCGAAATTCTTAGATTATTTAATTATAACTTTAAAATTATATATAAGTTTTATATACAAAGAATAATATTTAAAGTAAAATAATCTAAATCTGTATGTAATATAAATTAAAGTTAGGATTTTTAATTTAAAATTACTAGTGCGGTTCATTACATTTGAATGAAATGATCTTATCCGGATTGTTGATAATGTGATTATTAGAATAAAAGCGCTTTATATAATTTGATTATATAGGATTGGAACACAATTAATTATAAATCTCTAATAAATTTCGTTGTTAAAATAGAGTATTCAAAATTAATTAATAATGGTCATATATGAATCAATCTTAATTCTGAGTAATTAATAGACTCTTATTTATTGTATTATATTGTTTGACATACATAAAAACATAGTATCAAATTCTTGGTATATTAAAAATATAATAACATAAATAGTCAAAAATATTAATATACAAGATAAAATTTATTTCTTCATAAAGAAGTCATATGGACGGTTTTCATAAGTATTGATTTGGGGCTTGAATAATAAAAGCGCTCAATTTATGATTAGATCATAAATGTATTATTCATTGTAGAATCAATAGTACTATAGAGAAAGATATAATTAGAGAGGTTAACAAAAAAATACCTAGCTTTAATTATGAACGGTTTATGAAGGACTGATTTATATGTATAGTGACTATATCAATGGACAATTCAAATCCTTTTGAATATAATTAATTTTATAATTTTAAGAATGCAGTTTCAAATTTTTTAATGAAGTAATTTGGAATTAATAATTTTAATATTTTAATTAAGGTGTTAATTAAATGTAAAAATTATTAGAGCTTAAAATTATAATATCCATAGTTCCTCTGAATGGCTCCATTAAATTATGTGAACTTTATGATATGTTGGGTTGAGTTATTAATTTGGAATTGAGAATTCTAAATAAATTTTTGGATTAATTTTTATTTTAAATAATATGATTATTTAAAATAAATTTAACATTATTTTAAATCAAAAATTATATGGTATGCTAGGAAACACATCATAGGCATGTTCCATAGGGAGGGTTCATGTGAAAATTATTTTGTTGTTAAAGAAATAGATAGGATGGTGGGAGAGCTTTTCTCTCTCTCATATCATTCCACCATAAAGATATCAAAAGAACCAAAAATAGATTGTTGGATAGATATATGGGATTGTGGAAAAGATTTTTCTCTTCCATATCATAACATTAAAGTAATCTTCAAGAGTTAAAATTATCTTAAATTTTAATTAATTAATTAAAAGGATGGTAGTTATTATTCTCCGCATAATATAAGATTCATGAGCAAAATAATGTAAGATGAATCTCATCACTCACAGAGAGTTTCTCCTTTATCTTCATTTTGTCTCATGTATTGAGAATACAAAGTGACTTAAAAATTCAGTTGTATGATCTCAACCCAAATAGAAACGCCCACTCATTCATATTCATCATAATTTAGAGAACGTTTGGAAAGATCCATGGTGATCAAAAAGATTTGGTGATTCCAAAGTGGTATTGATGGAGTTCAAGATATTCGACGAAAGGTTAATTTTTTAATCTCCTTATTATTTTATTATTAAATTAATATGAGTATAAATCATCAAATAATTTTTTTTAAGATATGCGATTTGATCCTTATTTAGCTCCCAAATATCTCAAAATTGGTTTGAGATAACCAGATATCCCTATTAATTTAATAATTGATTATGTGATAATTATTATATGATTTGGTAGGCATTCATGCATTATGGTGTATGTTTTAATATTTTCATGGTAATGAATCTATGTGCGAATGGATTGGTGGTAATTTTTTTTTTCAGTTCCATGAAATAAGTTATGCAATTTTTTCTTTTGATTAGATCAATTGATTATAGATTTATAATGTTATCTTCCTTTTATATGGATAAAGAATAATTTTTTATGATTTTAAAAAGGGCTCTCAATTAAATTTTTTTATTAGTATTTTAAAGAAGCCTCGTTCGGTTGATACAAGTTTGAATTAGATGAATAACTAATGATTTTATGGTCTGTTAATTAAAAGTAAATAAAAAAGTAAAGCTGCACCCTGGCCCTGCATTTGGTTTCTTGCTCCTATCATCCATGCTATCACGTCAAGTCTTTTCTCATCTTATGACCAGCAAGAATGGAACAAGTCCCCATGTTTTCATACCATAAATAATAAATAAATAAAAGGGGAGATGCTCTCAGAGTACCCTAAACGAGTCCCCATGGATGGACTTGCATCCTTAGAGCTTTTGAATTCTGAATTTAAGCTCAAGGATTTTGATTGGTTGATGGTCTATCGGAGTATGATGAGGATGGTGAAGGTGTGTTTCGTTGGCTTGACCATACCGAGTTCAATAGCAATGGCTAGAAAAACTTGTTAGTGGTTTTGGTTTAAAAAATCTGTCATGAACGCCTAAGATTTTTTTATTTTATATAGCAACTAATACCTACCATTACTCAAAAAAAAAGCAAAATACAAGAAGACCCAAATTTTTTTATTATTTATTAATTTATTTTGGATTGTAATTTTAAGATTCCATGGAACCCAATCAAATAATTACATGCCATACATATTGTATGTCATATTAGATAGAAAAGTGCTTACCTATTTGTTGTATGTCATGCATTCAAGTGCAATATTATTTTATTTTTTCACTAAAAAGGTTTTAGTAAATTAAATTTAATGTACTTTGCAACAAATTTAATGAGATTAAATTTGTAAATTAATTTAGCAATTAAATTTATAAAATTAATGTGCCAAATGTGAAGTTTTAAATTTAAGTTTAAATTTTAAATTATCATATTTAATTTATTTTATAATTTTAAAATATTTAAAATTATAAAATCTTAGTGATTTAAATTGTTTAAATTAACTAAAGATTTATGAAACAAGAGTTGTTTTATAAATAAAATACACTTTTGTAAAATAATGAGTGGGGGGGTAATATGACAATATAAGCCTTGGTCTCCATTGTTAGTACAATACCGTGAGTTATTAGTAACGCTTCAAGATGCTTTGATTTCGTTCTTCCTATGGAGGGTGTCTACTAATAGCAATAACAAGATTGTCTTTCATGAGATAGGATTTTTAAGATGTATTTTAGAATTGACCTATCCTATGGTGATAATTTTTAAGTTAAGTCTTAAAAATCTGATACGATGGATTGCACTCATGAAGAAATAATTAAATTAGTTATTTTTTTTGACCAAAATTTAAGAAAATTAATGAGTATTTGAAATATGAGATATTTCGGGAGATGCTTATTAATTGAGAAAGTCTCATTTTAATTAGCAATTATTTGACCTACCTTACGATGGTACTTAGTTGCGAAGATTAAAATTCCTTAGGCCTTTAAAGTAAATATGTTTTTGTGTATTTTAATATGTGCATTCATGCATCATATTTACTTTGCCTTAATTTATATGATGATATTTATGCAATTATTTATTAAAAATATTTCCTATTTTTTAGCAAATATATCAAACCTAATTTTTTCACTTCTCGCCTCTCAAGTTTTATCTGGCAAAATTTTGTTAAATGGAAAAGCAACATAAATATCCTTCTCATTAATAAAAACTACCACTATGTCCTTAAGAAGGATTGTCCTCTAGTGCCTCCAACCAATGCCTCCAAAGTTGTTACCCCGTTGGGTTGTTATAAACAACAAGGTCCACTGCTATTTGTTAGTAGCAATAAATGGGGTGCTTAGAACTAAGCATGAGGCCCTTGAAACTGCAAGAGAGATTATGAAATCTCTGCAGCAGATGCTTGGATGCCCATCTGATCAGGCTTGCCATAAAATTGTAAAAGCCGTTATGAATGACAAAAAGAATGGTTCTTCTATTCATGAGCACGTCCTCAAAATGGTCAATTATTTCAATGAGGTTGAAATCAATGGAGCTAAAATTGATGAAAAGACTTAGGTTGGCATGATCCTAGAGATACTACTTTTCTCAAATTCAGAACTAATTACATTATAAATCATAAGAAGTGTAATCTGATTGAACTCCTAAATGAGCTGCAAATATATGAGACCCTTATAGATGATAAGGGTGGCAAGGCAAATGTTGCTGAGCCAATACAACTGAAGAAAAGCCTTCTTTTCCAAAGAAAAAGAAGAAGAAGAATATGGGAAAGTAAAAGGACAACAAGAAGAAGATCCAGAAGAAGAAGGGAAAGACTGCTCAACCTAAACCTTAAGGAAAGTGTTTCCATTATCATCAAGACGGCTATTGGAAAAGAAATTGTAAAAGGTACCTTGATGAGCTGAAACAAAAAAGGAATAAGGTAAATTAAATTTACTAATCATGGAAACATGCTTAGTTGAGAATGATTTCTCAGGTTGGATTATTGATTCAGAAGCATCTAACCATGTTTGTGTTTCTTTGAAGATGCTTGAGTCTGCCAGGGATCTTCAAATGGAAGATTTCACGATGAGAGTTAGTAGTGGGGAAAAGGTGTCAGCGACAGCAGTAGAGATAGTACGATGTTATTTGCTAATAATAATATTTATTTTTGAACAATATTTATTATATTCCAAATTTTAAATGGAATTTGATTTTGGTTTCAAGTTGCATGAACAATTTATTTCTGTTTCTTTTAGTATTGACTCTATTTTAATTTATAAGAATGGAATGAAACCCTACCTGCGATTATTTTAGCCGACCTAGACTCCTTAAAAGAAGGATAACTACTGAATGTCCTAAGAGAAAATAATGAAGCATTAGGATGGACCATGGCTAACATAAAAGGGATTAGCCTCTCGATCGTTCAACATACGATTTACTTAGGAGAAGAAGCCAAACCTACAAAGAACCCCAAAGGAAGCTTAACCCAGCCATGAAGGAAGTAGTAAGGAAAGAGATCATCAAACTCCTTGACAACAGTATAATTTATCCTATTTAGATAGTTCTTAGGTAAGTCCTGTGCAAGTGGTGCCCAAGAAGTCAGGAGTCACTGTGATACAAAATGACAACAATGAATTGGTCCCTACAAGAATTCAAACTGGATGGAGGGTATACATCGATTATAGAAAATTAAATGTAGCCACCAAGAAGGACCACTTTCCTCTATCCTTTATAAACCAAATGTTAGAACGATTAGCAGGCATGACTTTTACTGTTTTCTGGATGGATACTCTGGTTATAATCAAATTGTAATAGCCTTAGAGGATTAAGAAAAGACAACATTTACTTGTCTATATGGAACCTTCACCATAGATGTATGCCCTTTGGCTTGTGTAATGCACTATCTACCTTTCAAAGGTGCATGATTAATATTTTCTCTGATATAGTAGAATGGTTTCTTGATATTTTCATGGATGATTTTTCCATTTTTGGGTTTACTTTTTCTAAATGCCTATATCACCTTAGATTAGTCTTAGAAAGATGCAAGGAAAAGCATTTAGTATTAAATTAGGAGAAATACCAATTTATGATGAAGGAAGGTATAGTCCTTGGCCATATAATTTAAATAGAGGTATAGAAGTAGACAAGGCCAAGGTAGATTTGATTGCAATCTTCCTCCACCTAAATCAATCAAGGAAATAAGATCATTCCTTGAACATGTTGGATTTTATAAAGATTTATCAAGAATTTTAACAAAGTGGCTCGATCATTGGCTAACCTATTAGCCAAAGAAGTCAAATTTGACTTCATATATGAATGTCTCGAGTCCTTTGAATATTTAAAGAGAGAATTAACCTCAGCACCAATCATTCACCCACCTGTATGGACTCAACCTTTTGAGCTTATGTGTGACGCATCCGATCATGCCATAGGAGCGATCCTAGGGCAAAGAATTGATAAGCTACTTCAAGTGATTTACTATGCTAGTAAGACCTTGAATGATGCACAGCTCAACTATTTTACTACTGAAAAAGAATTTTAGCTGTGATATTTGCACTATAAAAATTTAGGTTTTACTTAGTGGGGTCTCATGTAGTCATCTATACTGATCACTCTGCCATCAAGCATCTCTTTCAAAGAAGGATACCAAGGCGCGCTTAATTAGATGGATCTTGCTCTTACAAGAATTTGACCTAGAGATTAGAGATAAAAAGGGTACTAAAAATGTAGTGGCCGATCAGTTATCTAGGTTAGCGATCACACCTACTGAAGAACTATCTGTCAACGGGTCCTTTCCTAATGAACAATTTATGTTCACCACCATAGAACCATGGTACGCCGACATAGTCAATTACTTAGCCACTGATCAGATTTCAATGCACTGGAATGCTCAGGATAAAAATTGATTTCTCTCTCAAGTAAAATATTTTATTTGAAATAATCCATATTTATTTAAACAATGCCCTGACCTAATTATTAGGAGATGCGTCCTGGATTAAGAAGTTAGGAGCATTTTGTCCTTTTGCCATGACCAAGCTTGTGGTAATCATTTTGAAGCTAAAAAGACAGTGGCAAAGGTGCTCCAATGTAGATTCTACTGGCCAACCTATTCAAAGATGCTTATAAATATTGCAAAAGTTGTGTTAGGTGCTAGCAAATAGGCTAGATCACAATGAGAGATATGATGCCAATGAATCCAATATTAATTGTAAATATTTTTGATATATGGGGAATTGACTTTATGGAACCATTTTCAAAATCTTTTGGAAACGAATATTTTGATAGCCGCAGATTACGTATCCAAGTGGATAGAGGCAATACCTTGCAAAATAAATGACAACAAAATTGTTGTAAAATTTTTCAAAGAACATATCCTCTCCTGCTTTGGTATTCCAAGGGCTATCATCGGTGACGATAGAAACACTTCTGCAACAAATCATTTACATCACTGATGAGAAAGTATAACATCACTCATAAGATGGCCACACCTTATCACCCACAAACGAGTAGGTAAGTTGAAGTTTCTAATTGACAAATTAAAATCATGGAGAAGACTATGAGCTCTAATAGAAAAGATTGGTTAGTGAAGCTAGTGGATGCACTATGGGCATATCGCACTGCCTTCAAGACCAATTTAGGAATATCTCCTTATAAGCTTATGTTTGGTAAAGCATGTCACTTGCCAATAGAATTAGAATATAAGGCAATGTGGGCCATAAAATAATTGAACATGGATTTGGATGTAGCCAAAGACCAGAGGAAATTATAGGTGGATGAACTTGAGGAAATTAGAAAAGAAGCATATGAGAATGCAAAAATTTATAAGGAGAGAATTAAAACCTTCCACGATGAAGCTATCTTTATAAAACCATTCCACGATGAAGCTATCTTTAGAAAATCTTTTACTTGTAGGCAAAAAGTTCTCTTATATAATTCAAGGCTTCACCTATTTTCAGAATAATTAAGATCTAAATGGACTGGCCCATACATAGTGAAAGAAGTCTTACCATATGGAGCAATAGAAATTGAAAATCCAAGTAATTGTGCTATCTTTAAAGTTAATGGATAACACTTGAAACCATTCCTAGAATTACCCACTGAAGAAGCTCGGGAGGTTATGATCTATATGAACCAGAGTAAGCCATGACGTCTGGCTGAAGACGTTAAACTTAGTACTTTTTGGGAGGCAATCCAAATTTTTATTTTTTGACCTTTATTTTAGTGATTCTTATTTCTAGGAATAAGAGACTGCTTCGCATGGTCATTCCTAACATTACACGAGGCATATCTCATTTAAGTGGTATTTCTTTTGTTTTATTTTTTTTACTCGATTGAGGAAATGAGAATTAAGTTGGAGGTAAAAGAAACCTTTTTGAAAAAATATTTTAAAAATATCTTGGCAATTTTAAAAAATTTTAATTTTTTTATAAATCTATGCCATGAAATTTTTTTTGAGTAAAATTGACTAGGAACAGATAATAGAGTTAGAAAGTATTGGCTAATTACTGTAGCGAGCCAAGGAGTAGACTAGCTGGTCAGACTTTTAGCGGCCTACTTAGATCATCTAAAGGCTATTAGTACTTTCATTCCACGAAGTAAACTAGGTATTAGTTGTAAGGTCAATTGGAGATTAAATTATTACTAAAAATTGATAATTGATATACACTCCAATAAGAGCAATTTGAATTTGAGGAAAGAGCTACCTGCTTGATAAAAAATAAAAAATAAAAAAAAAAATAAAAAAGTTAGTCTAAACATTGATTTTTTATCGAGTAACCGGGCACCTTCCCTAAGTAAGCGTTGTTGTTGGTGTCAAAAAGTGGACAATGAAGATATCGCTAAAAAAAAAAAAAAATATAAAAATAAAAAATATATATCATGCAGTGTGGAAGCTATCCCAGCTCATGTGCTTAATTTGAGAGTGTATAAAAAATTAACCAAAGTAAGTGATAAGCAAAAATACCATTATTTCTTACAAGCTAGTATCGAAATGCTAAGTTAGCCATCATAAACACAAGTGCTGTAGATCTATGGATGAACTCTAAGAAAGTTTTTAATAGTTCTAACTGCAAAATTTACTTCAAAAACTTAATACTTAGTGATACCGGCTAGCTTCTTTCAACCTTAAGCCTAACTCTAATTTTGTAAAGGAGAATCTTAGTGGCACATGATTTTATTTTAATTATATTTCTAAGGAACTAGCAATGATTAAGTTGGAGGTGTGATAAGTCTATTAATTATCCCAATTTAACCATTAAAATAAATATTAATTACTTTAAATTTATTAAGAATTGATATTTTTATTGATGCTTTTTAGAAAAGAGCCCATAGATGGAAAGAACTCAATTTTTAAGAGTCTAGTGATGCAGATGACACTCAAATCGGGATTATGTTTGCCCAAAAAGAAAGAAAAGATGATTTGTATGATTCTTGGCGCAAACTAAGGCATGATATAGAACAGATGGCTGAGGAGTTTTCTCACGATATCTGAACGATCTTGAGCTCGATTGACTCCAATTTTGACTGGAAGGAAGCCCTAGATGAGCTCTATAAAAGGAGGACCTCAAGCAGTAGTCTGAGGGAAGGAGTTTTCTTTAAAGTTATTTTTATTTTATTTTATTTAGATTATTGTATTTAGGCTTGGGAGAAAAAAATTATGGAGGGGATGCTGGCAGCAGCTATGCGCAGCTAGATTCCTTCAACTTGGGATGATAATGAAGCATGTAACCAGGTTCTATCTTTTTTTTGTTCTTAATTTCTATGCAATAAAAATCATGCTCTTCTTTCATATATCTTTTGAGTTATTTTTTATAAAGGTTTTGCATACATGGCCTGTACCCTCTATCAACGTACCGTGATCTCAGAATACGATACGTGCCTAAGAGAGGTAAATCATAGTATGATAGATTAGACCCCTAATCTTGCAAATAATTAGATAGTTTATACTCTAAACAAACATGCCGTGATCTTTGATACGGTCTGTGCTTGACAAGAGATAAATTATTCTAATTCTAAATTTGCAAAAATTATTGCTATTGCAACATAAAGAAAAGAAGATAAAACCTATGTGCACGATGGATTCGGATTCCTAGGTTGCTTCTTTTATTATTTTAATTTTGTTAATTAATTAGTTATTATCTGTTAATAATCGCTATTCTTAATATAATCCTCTATATATAATTTTCTCTTTTTTCTCATGAAATAATTGCCCTTGATCTCCAAGGATACGATCCCGATTCACTACTAGCTATAGTAGTGAGTAGGTTTTATATTTGACCGCCAACGATAGCGATTAAGGCTTATATTAGGTTGGCTACCATGATTTAAAATTTGGTTGTTCCTTTCATGCAAGGAAGCCTTCTTTTATATCCCTACTCCATAGCAATCTCTGTCTTCCTATTGATAAAACTTGGTTACTGATGGTGCTAGGATATGGTAATCAGACCCCACATACCAATAGATATAATAAGATTGATGAGTTTGGAATGAGTGGAATGATGCAGTTGAAGAAGAGGGCTTGTGCAATTGGAGCAGGATACCTACAGTGATGGGAAAGAGCGTGAGGGTATTAGGGGTTTTTTGATAAAGATCCTTTATTGCTTAAGTTAGCAGAGAGAGGGTGTAAGTGTGGCCAAGGATGAACCTTATAGCCTTGAGATGTATGAGGAGGATAATAATAGAGGAGGAAAAAAAAAGGGCTTTGGCTTGTTTTTAGGGCCTAAAGGGGGAATTGTGGTGCAGTTAAGGTCTTACTTGTCTCCAAATGGGTCTTCCTTTTATAGATGATTTCTAGAATTGATGATAGAGCTACGCCATGTGCTTTACTTTAAGGGACTCGATCTTTGAATGAGAGAGCACTGGTTACCATAGGCGATACTCTTTGCAGTTGATTGTTGGCTACATTAGTTGGCTGGAGGGCGTGCTTGTGTTATTGTTTCGGTTGTACACTACTACAAAAGTTAAATAGACTACAGTAGTTTTAAAAAAGACTACGTTTTTCATAAAAAATGTAGTCTTATTTTTTCACAAATTAAAAGACTATATCTTTTATTTAAAACGTAGTCTTAAATTATCTGAAAATATAAAAAGACTATGTTTTTAACGTAGTCTTATATATAAAAAGACTATTTTTAATTAAGACGTAGTCTTATATTATATAATATAAGAAGACTACATTTTTAAATAAGATGTAGTCTTATATTATCTGATAATAAATTTTAGACTATTTTTAATTAAAACGTAGTCTTATATTATCTGATAATAAAAAGACTACGTTTTTAATATCTTATAATATAAAAGACTACATTTTTAATTAAGACGTAGTCTAATATATTTTTAATTAAGACATAGTCTAATATAATTTCCCTCCTCCTAATTCACTTCCCCCTTTTCCTAAACGAAACCCCTCGCGATACGCACCCAAAATCAAATTTCTTTCTCTGCAGTTTTGTTCTAGGGTTTCGTTTGTGGAGACTCCACTGCCCACCATGCGGGATTAAGGTTGAGGAGACTCTACCATCATCGATCAGGATTTCGTTTACAAGGACTCCAGGCAGGATTAGGGTTTTGTTCTTTACCAGGCTGAGATTCAACTGCAGTAAATTTTTTTTAATCTAATGATGAGAGAGAGGGCAAGAGGGGTGCCAACATGGGGTTTGGCTCGGGCCCGACGGCGTGCCCGCCGGGCCGGAGCCATGGCCGGCAGCCCCACCGGACCTGGAGCGGCGTCCGTGGGGGACGCCGAACCGAGCAACGGAGGCGGGGAGAGTGAAGGAGAGGGCCGTGGCCCTCTCCTGTGCGGGAGCCAAATCGGCTCCGCGTTAGTGCCTGCCGGGCCGGAGCCACGGCCGGCAGCCCCATCGGAGCGGCGTCCGATGGGGGATGCCGGAACCGACCGACGAAGCAGGCGGAGAGCAGAGGAGAGGGCCGCGACCCTCTCCTGTGCGGGAGCCAAACCGGCTCCCACGTTCACGGCGCGGGCCGGATCCTCGGTCGGTAGCCCCACCGAACTTGGAGCGGCATCCGGTGGGGGACGCCGGAACCAAGCGGTGAAAGCGGGCGGAGAGCAGGAGAGGGCCGCGGCCCTCTCCTGTGCGGCAGCCAAACCGGCTCCCGCATCGGTTCGGGCCCGGCGACGTGCTCGTCGCCTCGCCGGGCCTGAGGTTTGACCGGAGACCCCCACCGGTGCCGGAAGAGCGTCCGGTGAGGGTCCGGCCGGCCGGTGATGGCCGTCGTGCCACCACTCAGTGAGGAGCCGCGTAAGAGGAAAGAGAGAGAAAGAGGAGAGAGAGGGGGAGGCCGCATCATGGCCGGCCCTGGACCGGTCGTCGACGGCCGGTCTGCCCAGAAATTGGTCGATGGCTCTGGCCGCCGGCATGGCTCTCCCTTGTTTCGGGTGAAGCAGGGGAGAGGAAAACAGGGGAGCCCTGTTTGGGCTTTTTGGGCCGGGTTGGGCCGGTCTGTGAGCCTAGTTGGGATGAGTTTTTGAGCCCTATAATGGGCCATGGTCAGAAGGAATATAGGGCCCGGATCGGGTTGATCCCGGTATTTTTATTTCCCCAGACTGTTGAGTCCCTCATGAATAGATTTGGGTAGAGGGGAGATTTGATGGTTATTGATCCCCAGGTCCTAATGGACTGTTATTCGGAAGATATTCAAGCCCAAAGTGTAAGGCCCAGTAGCAATTTAGGAATGCTTTATCAATCGATTTAGATGGTGATTGTGCTGGGTACCCTGAGGTCCTAATGTTATATGCCATTATTCTTTTTTTTTTTTCTTTTTTTATTTGATTTTTTTTTGAAAAATAGGTGGATTTTTGATTTTTATTCTTTTTTTTTGAAAAATAGGTAGTTGAATTTGTCATTTTTATAATTTTCATTCTTTTTTTAGGAGAGAGATGGTGGATTTACATCGGGCATGAAAAGTAGGTCCAGAAGAGTTGATGAAAGTGAAATTGAAAGCAAATTGAACCACTGTAATTGTATATTTATCGTTTTCATAATTTACTAGGTTTGTTAGTACTAATCGAATTAGCAATTACGTTAGGTTTTTAGTTAATTAAGGATTTGATGTTGATTTCAATTAGTGTCATTGATTTAATTAAGTAGTTACTAGTATTTTGATTGAGTATTTAAAATTAGACTAGCACCTAAGTACAGTTGCTTGTACTCTTGTCTGATAGACGTACAAAAAGATACGGGATGTGTGGTTCGAATGTGATTACTATTGAGTATCAGAACTCTTTTAAGGAAAAGATAAATATTAGATGATCCACTGTTCATCAAATGACTTTAGGATACTCCAACAGTCCATGCATAAAATGTGGAAATATGAAAGTTCATGATATCACAGTGGTTAAAGATCATCTTTTTTGTAATGGTATCGACTCAAGTTATGACGTATGGATATGGCATGGCAAAAACATATATAATGTTGAGGAAGATAAGTGTACCTTAGATGCTGAAGAATGTTGTCTTCATTCAATGATGATATTGATGCTATGGAAATGGTTGAAGCAGCCAGAGATCTATTTGAATGTAATCCAAAGAAATTCGTTGACTTGTTGGATGATGCTGAGTGCCTTTATACACTGGTTGTAGTGGGTTCACTAAGCTTTCTGTTTTGGTACGATTATACAACTTTAAAACAAAATATGGGTGGAGCGATGCAAGTTTCAATGAGCTATTAAGCTTTTGGGGTGATGTGCTTCCAAAAGAAATTTGATGCCACATCAATATATAAAGCAAAAAAGACATTGTGTGCCTTAGGAATGCAATATGAAAAGATACACGCATGTCCAAATGATTGCATATTGTATAGAAATGCAAATAAGGATGTTGATGTATGTCCAAATTGTTCTGAATCAAGATGGAAGATTCCTAAAGGATCCAATATTCCAAAAGTAGGCATGCCGCAAAAGTTTTGTGGTATTTTCCCCCATACCCAGGTTTAGAAGAATGTATGGTACTCGTCAAATATCGAAAGATTTGACATGGCATTCAGTGAAAGAGAAGTTGACAATTACATGCGACATCCAGCAGATGCAGCATCATGGAAATTAATAGACCACAAATGGCCTGATTTTGCATGTGAGCCACGAAATCTCCGATTGGCACTTGCAGCAGATGGGATAAATCCACATAGCTCCTTAAGTAGTCGTCACAGTACATGGCCTATCGTACTTATTACTTACAATCTCCCACCATGGTTGTGTATGAAGCGAAAATTCATGATGTTAACCTTGTTGATATCGGGTCCTAAGCAGTCGGAAATGATATTGACATCTTCTTGCAACCACTTATTGATGATTTAAAAATGCTATGGGATGTCGGTGTTGAAATTTATGATGCATATTTGCAAGAGGTATTCACCTTAAAGGCCGTATTACTATGGATGATAAATGATTTTTCACGTATGAAATTTGAGTGGCTGCAGTGTTAAAGGTTATTTGGCTTGCCCAATTTGTGCTAAAAATACACAGAGTGTATACTTGAAACATAGTCGAAAAAATATGTACCAAGGTCATAGGAGATTTTTGCACAGAAATCATCCATATAGAAGAGCAAAAAAGGCATTTAATGGTTGTCAAGAGTTTGATGTTGAGCCTAAACCTTTAACTGGAACAGAAATTTTACAAAAGACAGAAATATTAATTATGTGTATGGAAAAAGCAAGCAAATACAGTGCATGTTGAGAAATCAAAAAAGAAGGACAAGGTTTCAGAGGCAAAGTCTAAAGTTGCATGGAAAAAAAGGTCAATATTTTTTGATCTTGAATATTGGGAGTTTCTTCATGTACGTCATGTCTTAGATGTGATGCATATTGAGAAAAACGTATGTGAGAGCATCGTGGGAACCCTTCTTGATATACCTGGAAAGTCAAAAGATGGACTAAGCAGTTGTTTAGATCTAGTAAATCTGGAATTCGAAGTGAGCTACAGCCAATAGTGGGTGAAAAAAGGACATTTGCCTGCTGCAAGTTACACACTTTCTAAGGCTGAGAAAATCAAATTTTGCAAGATGTTATCTGCACTTAAAGTTCCAGATGGATACTGCTCTAACTTAAGAAATTGTGTTTCTATGGAAGAATTGAAGCTTTATGGCCTAAAATCTCATGACTACCACACTTTGATCCAACAAATTCTTCCATTGGCATTACGAGGATTGTTGAATAAGAACATGAGATCCACAATAACTAGACTAAGTTTGTTCTTCAATGCACTTTGCAACAAAGTTGTGGATACTTGCAATTTCAGTTTGCTACAAGAAGAACTTGTGAAGACTTTATGTCTGATGGAAAAGAATTATCCTCCTTCATTTTTTGACATAATGGTTCATTTAACAGTACACCTTGTACGCGAAGTCCAGTTATGCGGACCAGTCTATTTAAGATGGATGTATCCTTTTGAAAGATTCATGAAGATCTTAAAAGGATATGTACGCAATCGCAATAGGCCAGAAGGTTGCATTGCAGAATGTTATATTGCTGAAGAAGCTGTAGAATATTGTTCGGAGTACTTGTCAAATATGAAAGCTGTTGGGATCCCATCAATGAGAAATGAGTGTGATGGTCAACACAGTATTGGAAAACCACTTTCTGGTTCTCATGTATTTACAGCTGATGCGAAAGAGTTAGAGCAAGCACATCTTTATGTGTTGGAAAATATAACAGAAGTTGCAGCCTATGTAGAGTAAGTTAGACCCATCACATGTTATTTGAGTCTCATTAAATGTTCTTATTTTTAAAGTATGTGGTCATAACTAAATAAGTTCTAACATACAGGCAACACATGGAAGAATTGAAGGCAGCTAATCGAAATAAAACAAGGAGACAAAAGTGGCTTCAGGATGAGCATAATCGAACATTCATAAATTGGTTGCGTGAAAAGGTATATGACTATGTGCTTGGCATTTTCTAGGAGATCATGATTTGTTTATACTTAACTATCATTTATGTTGCTGAATCTTAAAAATGAATGTAGGTTGCGTCTGAGATTAAGGAATCCAGTAACGTCATTTCTGATACGCTGAGGTGGATATCTCATGGACCCCAACCCAAGTGATAAGATATGATGGATATCTTATAAATGGAGTTCGATTTCACACCCAAAAACATGATAGTACCAGATGTGTTCAGAATAGTGGTGTCACCTTAACTGCTAAAACAATGCAAGTGTCTAGCTCGAAGGACAAGAACCCGATAATTTCAAACATGTCCTTTTATGGGTTCTTCACGATATATGGGAACTTGATTATATTGAATTGAAGGTGGTAGTTTTTAAGTGTCAATGGGTTGAGAGCTCTAGTGGAGTTAAAGAAGATGAAGATGGATGCACATTGGTCAATCTTACCAAAATCGGACATAAGTCAGATTCTTTTATTTTGTCTACTAATGCCCAGCAAGTGTTTTATGTAGAAGATGGAAATGATCCAGCTTGGTCGATTGTAGTTCCAAACTCAAGGCACAAGTTTAATGGTTATTCAAATGATGATGAGTTAGGTGATATAGTATCAGAACATTGTGTTATCAATCATGCCTGATATACAGTCTTTTGATATTATGGATGATTCTCATCCACCTTATGTGCGGGATGATAGTGAGGGTACTTGGATTGCCAATGATTAACATGAAATGGTAATATCTTTGTTAATCATATATTCGCTTGTTTTTACTATTTTATTATATTTATTTTTATATATTATGTTTTTGTTAAAATAATGATAATTTACTCTTATTGTACAGGTTGCTGACTGTGAATGAAGAACCTGCGTCAAGCGCAGAAAATGTCAAAAGAAAAGGGGTCCAACAATATGCCTAGAGTAGTAAAAGCTAGGTCTCATGGAGAAGTAAAGGAGTGACTTACAATAAAAGAGGACAATCTTTAGGGGAGGTTAATACAGAAATGCAAAGTTATCTAGGTGTTATAACCAGAACCACTGTACCTATTAGTTTCAAAATTGGCATTTAGTTCCTGAAGAACTGAAAAAAAAATTTGGATGCAAATAAAGGTGAGTTTTTTCTTAATTATTTTAATTAAATTTTGATTTTATTAGTATGCTCTTATGTATTTCTATGTTTTTGTAGAAAGCTTATAATGTGCCAATTGAAGGACAGAAACATATTTGTCATCTGCTTGTACAAAATGGAGACAATTTAAGTTCAAGTTGAGGACAAAATTCTTGAATCCATTGGAGGATATGCGACCCTTATTTGACAACCCTCCTAAGAACTATCCATTCATAAAAAAGGATGCTTGGAATGCCTTTGTCAGCAGGTATAGTTCTCCAGAATTTCAGGAATGGAGTAGGTTGCAAAGTTAAAGAGCAAAAAGCAATGAGTATCGACATCGTTCATCTAAGCATGGATTTGTTAATGTGGAAAAAAGATAGTAAGTTTTGAATATTTAGTTCTACATTGTTGAGTAATTATTAGCTAATTTTTAAGCTTATATTCGTTGTCTATTAATTATAGAAAAAAGAGATGGGCATCGATGAAGACATTGGACGAAGTGTTGTATGGAAAGCTGTTTATTCAAAAGGTGATGGTTCTGATAGTGAAGTCATCCAAGAAGTCATACAGAAGATTGTAAGTTAATCTGTTATTGTTCATTTAATAGCTAATTATAGATTCTTTTATAACTTCCTAATGTATGGTTCGTTTTGTTTACATATCAGGATGAATATACAATAAAGGTGAAAGATGGATCAATACAAGAATCGGGACAAAAAGACATACTAGGAATGGCATTGGGAAATCCGAATGTGTGGTCGAGTAAGGGGTGTTGGAGGTATGGTTACCCTAAAATCTATTTCAATCTTCGAGAAGAACGAAAACAAGCAAAATATTAGAACAATTGTTAGAAGAACAAAAAAAATTGAATCAACAACAAAGAGAAGATGCTGAGGAAAGAAAATCATTACTTGATCAACTACATCAACTTCATGAAGAAAATAGAAAGTTGAGAGAAATTCAAAAATTGCTGCAAGTGCTCATCAATATGTTTTAGAGAAAGGTAGCTGCTGCTCAGTTAAAAAACCGCATCCAAATAAAACTGTTACTAATTCTGATACACAAAATGATGCAAGTATAGAATTAGTTACCATTGGACAAAGAAACATGCAAAAGGTATGTTAATATTTACTTATATTTGTAGCATTTTATTTAAATTCATAGTACTTATATTTTCTAATGTTATTGCTTTGAAGGGAAAACCATGCAAATTGGCAATAGGATCTATTGATAATATATTGGATATGGTACAGTGATTGAGAATGTAGCACCAAACTCTGTACATGGAGTTTCTTTGGTATTCATAATTATCGTGTATCTATTGATGCTTGTTTTGACGATGATGCTTTCCTTCCAATAACAATTGGTGATGATCCTGTGAAAGTTAAAGATTTTGTTGGTTCACACATTGCATGGCCTCAATCATTAGTTATTGATGATCCAGTCAAGATATCTAAAACTTCTTAACTTATCCATAAATTTGTGATTAGTTTATATTGATAATCTATTTGCTATATAGCATTTGCATGTGAATTGAATTTCATTATTATTAACAGGCTAAGATTGTCCGGCCACAAAAGTTACAGATAAAAAGCAAAGAAAAGGGTCCATGGAGTTTGTCATATTTAAAGAATCATGTTGCAAAAAGTTTGGGAGATACAAATACAATAACTGTGGTATTGGATGTTGGTGTCTTTGATCAAGAACGGATCTGTTATATTATTCGGAAAGATATCGATAACTTTTGCTCGATAGAGGAGATTAGTTGTAGTTGTATTGTGTATATATAAGGTAATAAGATATTTTTATATTTTTGCGTTTCATATGCAATCACTAGATGTTACAAGTTTCTAATAATAACCGTGGATTGAATAATTTGATTTGTGTAGCTATTTGTACAACCAACTCAAGAAATCAAAACTACTCAACGTGTATGGCTTCGTAGACCTTGCACAGATCTCTATACACTGGATCAGCTGGAGTACGATCAGATTTTATTGCTAAAAGATTAGAGCATTGTAAAATGGATCAATTGTTTCTAGCTCCTTATAACTCTGGGTAAGTGATTTTTTAATGAAAATTGATACTTTTGATATTATTAATTATTGTTATTATGTTTATAAAGGAATCACTGGTCCTTGGTGGTTATTGACCCTCATGGGATAAAGTGTATTTTTGTGATTCTATTGGACGTTCAATTGGAAAAGAATTGAAAGGTGTTATTAATACGTAAGTATTTATTTCTTTTTAATTTTATAGTAATTTATGGGTTATATCATTTGAGTCTCACACTATTATTATACTTTGCTATATCAGTGCACTCAAAATATACAACGCTAAAGCTGAACGAGTTGCAAGAAAAACACTTACTTGGGAGTCGTTAAGGTATATTGACTTGCACATTCTTTTTTATAATTTATAAAATTAGATCTTATTTGTTTAAGTCTTATAAAAACTTTTAAATTCATCTTTCAAGTGTCCTAAGCAACCATCAGGTGTTGAATGTGGCTATTATGTCATCATGTATATGAAGGAGATCATTGAGAATCATATCATTTCAACTGATGAAAAGGTAGGTTATTATTGCATACATGATTCATATATAACTAGTACTTTTTATGATTTTAGATTTTTGTGTCATGTCATTTAGTGCTTTTTCTGAGTAACTTATGTGTATATGCAGTTTGTTGAGAAAAAAACTTATAAATAAAAGAGATCGACATTATGCGTGGAGAATGGGTCGAGTACTTGCAAGGTTTCATTTAAAGAAAATTGGCACTAAATGTTGAAAATGTATTGAAGAACATTGGATATTGAAATGTATTGAAGAACATTGGATATTTTAATCCAATGTATTTGAGATTTTTTGGAATATGTTTGTATGATGATAGTGTTGGATATTTATATCACACATTGGAATTTCAATTCAATATTTTTAGAATTTTTTGATATTGAAAGTATATGTTTGTATGACAGGATTGGATATTATACTACGTTTTCAATATCAAATAGTCTAAATGTACATAATAGACTACATTTTCTGATGAAAACGTAGTCTAAATGTTTAAAGACTTATTTGTTTGCCTTTTAACTACAGTTTCTGATAAAAATAGTCTAAATGTATTTAAAGACTAATTTTTTGACCTTTAACTATAATTTTGATAAAATGTAGTCTAAATGTATATAAAGACTACATTTTTTTACTTTTAACTATAATTTCTGATAAAAATGTAGTCTAAATGTATTTAAAGACTACATTTTTTTTTTTTACTTTTAACTACGTCTAAACGTAGTCTAAACCAGGGACTTTTAACTACGCTCAAATATTTAAGACTAAAAAAGACTATGTTTTAAAATACTTTTAACCATAGTCTATATATAAAGACTACGTTTTTTAGACTAGTCTAATTAAATTTTTGTAGTAGTGGTGGGTGCTGCCAACTGATCTATCAGCCATCTTTTTCTATGTTGTCCCATTGAGCATACCATGGATGGCGCTAATATGGGATGGATTGCCACATGATACTTAGCTGGGAGCAGAAAGATTTTGTCTCATTTCAAGTGTTATATCACCTAAAATTTTCCATTCTTAAATGCAAGTGTTATGTTTCCACTCTTTTTTGTGTGCAATCATGCATGAATGTGCTTGTGCACACGAGTGTGCAGTCAGATGCATATGTGCACGCATGTGTGCATGTGCATGGGAGAGACATAGAGAGAGGGAGGGAGAGAGAGTCATTACGTTGTATTGCTTCATGTTGCACCGTTCCTTCATTTGATGGTCCCATTTGCAGAAATTCTTGAGCCATGTCATCATAAGAAATTTCATATCCTTAGAGAATGTATACCATGACTTCAAAAGAGATGTACCTTAGTATGAAATCTATTTTTTCTAAATGGTTGTGTATAAGTTAATTAAGGCGTACAAATCCTTATTCTGGCTACATGGGATTTTGACTCTGATTGGGGAAGCCTTGCTTATTTTTTCTTCGTCCTTTTCCCTCTTGTCCATATTCAGATGCCATTTGATACTTGTGCAGGCCATGGTATTCGTGAGAAATCTCACTTTCAATCTATTAGGCCCTGATTTGAGCTTCTTGTAAGTACATCATGTGGACTCATTATTATAATTAAGGGCATGGGAGTTATACTTTCCTTATTTCAGTAGTATGGAGTACCAGCTAATGAGGATGCAAATGCACTTTCAACTAATTTCAAGAAATTCTTCTCAAGAAAAGGTAATTTTAAGTTATTATGCACTACTTCAAAAACATTCTGTATTGAAGTGAACCATAAGCCTAAATCTGTTCAATTAGCCTTTTCACCTAATTTTGGTCACATACCCATGGTAGAGTGATTTAGAAGCATGTCATTGAAAAGCTGTAGGCTGGATTGGATCATTGTTACTGATGACGCCCGATCACCGAAATTGGACATCGGGAGAGATGTCTGCTGCAAATGGGGTCCTCGTCGAGACGGATGACCTGCAAAAAGTTCAAGACCAGAGGGAGCTCCGGTAGGGACCCTCTGATGCCAAATTAGTGACCAAGGTCACAGCCGAAAGAGAGCTCGAGAGAGCTCCTTGAGGCAGAAAGAGCTCCGAGAGTTTTTTATGAGGTTTTTGTGTAAGTGAGCGCTTGTGTTCATATCCTTGGGCTTCGAGTTGCTTACCCTTTTATAGGCATTTGACATTTGTCTGGAGGCTAGCCACATGAAGTTCCGTGAGAAGGGAATGTCTGCGGGGCACGTGGAAATTACGTGAGTTTGGGCCGATCGATAGGCTTTATCCCATCGAGAGGAAGAGTTGGCGGTTGGTAGGCCAGGTCCCATCGATCGACGGAGCCAGTTGGTAGGTGGGCCTAGTCCCATCGACGGCGTAGCCAGGCGGTAGGTGGGTCTGGCTGTGCCAGGTTGCGCAGGTCAGAGCTGGTGGGTCTAGTGGCTGGGACTGACTTGGAGAAGTCGGGGCCACCACGGCCGACAGGGAGAGATCGGGGCCACCACGACTGACTTAGAGAAGTCGGGGCCGCCACGGCTGACTCGGAGAAGTCGGGGCCGCCATGGCTGATAGGGAGAGATCGGGGCCGCCATGGCTGACTTGGAGAAGTCGGGGCGCCACGGCCGACAGGGAGAGATCGGGGCGCCACGACTGACTCGGAGAAGTCGGGGCCGTCATGGCCAATAGGGAGATCGGGGCTGCCACGGCTGACTTGGAGAAGTTGGAGCCGCCACGGCCGACAGGGAGAGATTGGGGCCGGCGCGCCCGCATTACTTGTCGATTTTGCTGTAATTGTCTACGTGGCATCACCAGCCACATCAGTTACTATTAGGATCCAAATGAGGAAGAAAAGGATAGGAGATGATGCAGAAGAAAGAATAAAGGTGGTAAGAAATTGTAGGGCGACTACTGTCTTAAAAAAGATCATGACCATCTCAGATATCAAGTTCTCCCTAGAAATAATCATTGGTCTAGGAATCTTTGCTGCTGATGATCTGGTACCCTTAAGTGAACCTAGTCCACTGTGGAGTACTGATAGCATCAAGATGATCATTCAGTAGATGAATTATGTGATTCTGTAAATAACAGACAAATCTAAACATACTCTCAAGACATAATGTTCTTTATACAACTATATATTGGGAAGGTGTGAGCAATTGGCATTTTGGTAATGTTATAATAGTTGGCTAAATAGACCAAGATGAATTAATAACTTGTCCAAGTGAATCGAATGTTCAGAAGCAATCAATATACTTATTTTCTTAAAAGTTGCAAAACACCACCTGATAAAGAAATCTCAATATATGTTGCGTTTACCCTGTCTTCCAATCTAAAGATTGAGCCAGTCAGTTCAATTTATGCAGTCATTTACATATATTGATATTTGATCTGCTGGAAATAGAATTAATGTTAAGAAATTATTTTTTCACTCTCTTTGAAGGCATTTGATGTATGTGGGGTGTTCCATAGGATGATTTGCTTAATACTAACGTAAAAGCTTTTCTGACGACAACATGCATGTTGCAAATGCCATCTTGCAAGAGCTAGGGGTGGCATGTAGTTCAAAATCTTGTATTAAGTCTCCATCTACGTGCAAATTTCCTCTTTTGTAGCTTTAAAGAAATTATGCTTTTGATAGGTGAAAATTTTCTTCAATTGTTAAACAAGAACAGAATTTGTTCTGCTTTCTAAGAATGATATGTTGTGCTCTTTATCTTATGTTCCTCACATACTTTGAAATCCTTTTATTTCCTTCATCTTTTTCTCATCATCTGTACATTTTTTTTTCCACTGTTGTTAATGGCACAGACGTGGCTATCCACGTATGATGTGAACACCAAAACAACTGGAGTCATCATGAGAACTGCTGCCAAAGCAGATGCATAGTTCACCATTGCTACACGATACATCAACAACTAAGCCTTACTAACAAATTGATGTAGAGTTTACCATCTCTACACAATCATTCTAATAAATTATTGGGATCTTCAATACTGACTCTTTTACTCTTCTTCATGGAACAGAGGTGACTATTGGCTTTTGATATGAACAGCAATTGAGATGGTTGGTCGTGCAAAGCTATGTAGCTTACCATCCAAACACCTCTAGTAGCGGTAGCCATTTTTCTGATGAAGAAAGTGTTCTTAGCAACATCATGCCCTTTATGAACCTTACAAAGTGTTGTCTTGATATTTTGTTTGGTCTATCAATCTTCTCCTTATCATTCAGCTGATGTTAGTTTGAGGTATCTTTTTTCTGACGAAGAATGCGTTCTTAGCAACATCATACCCTTTGTGAACCTTACAGGGTGTATTCTTAATATTTTGTTTGGTCTAGCATTCTGCTCCTAATCATTCAGCTATTGTTAGTTTGAGGCTTACTCTTGTGAGAATATCAGCAAGATATGCTTTCTTTTAACCAAACCATGGTTGTTTGTGATTACTAACTATGGAATTAAAATTTTAAGCAGACTGAGAACTTGGAGTTCAGTAGCTTTCTAAATTACCTAGCATGTATGAAGCACATGATATAGGTCAAGTTAATCATCCATTATTGTGTGAACGAAACATGCCTTTTGCAGTTACCATGCAATGAGGTTATCCATAGGTTTTATTGTCTTCAAAGATTTGGGTGAGAGTTCTAAGAGTTAAATTAGTGCTTTATATGCAAGTGCTATTATTTAAACTCTTATGTGTATGTATAGCATGGGGGTGGAACAAAAGAAGCGAATTCCAAGAATGTAATGAATGGTTGAAGTTTTATGTTATCTCAAAAAAATAAAAAAATGAAAATGCACAGCAGACAATATGGATCTAAATGAGATTTATATGATTATTTGTAATTTTAAGGCCTCCTAGAAGATCTCTGCATTAACTTAATTGGTTGCCTGGGGTAATAATGAAATCCTTGCCTTTGACAATCTCCACCACCTGTTTGTGACTTTGAAAACTCTTGAAGATTATGTGGATTAAATTCTATCATCTTACATGATGCAAATGGTCTAGACACAATGATGCAATTATCAGGTCGCGTTCTACCACTGCGCTAATACCCCGTCATGTGGGCCTTCCATTGGAAGGCCTGCCATGCCAAAAGCAAGAAAACCCCATCCTCTTAGTGCACTGCCACCTTGAGTGAGATTCAAATAAATGGGACCTTTTCTGTTTTGTCGTGACAAATTTGGGTGAAGCTCTATCATTCAACTCTGAAAGGTAAAATTAGGAAATTAGATTAGATGTGATTTCTCCGTCAGGGTGATCTACTTGTTGAAGCAAAGGCTAATGAGCTTATTGTGTTCGGCTCTATGCATCACCAAAGCTTTGTGTAGGTCGTTAGTCAATTATCTTGATGTTAGGATATTTGTAAGAACATATTAGCATTTGAATTTTCTGATTGGAATTATGAGGGAATGCAGTATGCCAGAGCTTGGCATTTAAAAGGGAAACATCCTCTCCTAGTTATAACCTCATATCTCTATTATTGAGGAAGATCCTTGTTTACTAGTGCAGTATGTATTCTCTCCAACTTATTTCCCCAAAGTGAGTTCTGAATCTTTGCTATGATGGACAGTGGCCATCTAGTAACGAGGTAGAGGATAACACATGAAGTGATCTGACTGTGAAATAATAAATCATTGTTGGGTAAAAATCATGTCTTGTCAGGCGATCGATAAGATTTATTTTATGATATTGGTTACTAAGGTTGAGGTGTTTTGGAAAAATAAAGTTATACAATTCATATAATTCACCATAACTAGAACCTAGCTTGCTTCCTGCAACATAATTCTCATAACAATCACACAGTCCTTAAGACCAGAATGGTGTTTAGGAATTTGTTCAGTTGTGAATCCATGGCGAAAACATGGAGACTCAGTTCAAATTCCACCTTTTTTTTTTCAGGAAAGAGATCGCCTTCAGTCGCCATCTTAGGAGATTTTACGTGTTTCCTGCTTCCATTGCAGCTCTCGTTTTCATTGATGCACAAAGCAATGCGTGAACATGGAAGCTTAAAGCAAGGTGAGAAAACAATTATAATGAAGTCAGTGTTGTTGTAAATTTCAAAGCATAGATTTAATCTGCATCAACATTACATCATCGTTGCTTGGTTGCACGGGATAAATGCGTTGATTGAAAGGGTGAACACTAGGCACAATCAAGTGGAGAAATTCAATGGAGAAGCTTTCAGTTGTACGAAATTCAAAGAATGCATTGAATCTGCATCAAAATTACATCATAGTTGCTTGATTGTTCGGGAGCATATGAACATGACATATGTTGATTGAAAGGGTGAAAAATTTTAAATTTCAATGGAGAGATTTTGTATGGAAGACTTGTTTGGATTATTTGTTCCATGTAGCTGCTCGATGGTCATTTGAAGACATTTCAGCAATTACGAACAGCTAGCTAATCCAAACATGTCAGAATCGCCGAGAACGATGAGCACTAGAAACACATGGCCTTTGGACTGGGTGATGCAGTTGGGTCATTAATGCCGGTCAAACCCAACTACGTACATTGTAGCTTCCCAACTATCATCCACATGTTGAAACAACCACTTGTGGTCAATAAATTCATGGGACACTGGCTATAAAATTATCTAATGCCCACAAAATTCTGCCACTGATTGCCTACTAGCAAGCTGGCGAGGTCTCTGTACTAGCAAGTTGCACCGCTTTGACCTTTCTTCAATAGGTAGCTGCCCGTCTATTAAGTCTTTTTCCTTCCCCTTTTTCCTCTTCCAAATAACGTGGTGGAATTCTTCATCCAAGTGGTACCAAGTCTTCCCCGTCTTCCTCTTCCAAATAACATGGTGGAATTCTTTTATTAAGCCTCTCCAACATGCTGCATGGCGGAGCTCTTTTTTAACGGGAAGATGATGATAATGTTGCCTCATGATGCCCCTTCTCGGTTTTCCAAGGATGGCTTCTGGATCGAGTGGAAGGCCCCAGTGACCTTTGAATGTTGAGTATTTTCTTGTTGGTTGATATCTTCCTTAAATTCCAATTTGAGTTAGGATAAATTTAACTCATTTGCAGGCGTAAAACCGCCATGTAGTTTTGATACCAGGGCTCGAGGCAATTTTAGCATATGGAACGATGCTTCAGTGACGGCATTCTTTGATCGTAAACTCAATTAATCAACATGTTTGAACATATTAATTAATTATTTCCTGTTTTAACAACCATTTTGAGCCACCAGAAGGCTTGCAACCCTAAGAGCATGGAATCCTTTTGTTTTTGGGCAAAATGTTAATTATTGCCGTAAAAATTCGTTCTCCAACTCGGACGCAGGAAACGTTGGGGGTGGCCCCTGCGGAAGACCCTCAGATGCCTAAGACAGTGAAGATTCACAGCAAACGTACAGCTATGAGGGAGAAGGCTTTTGCAGAAGAGTCCCTCAAGAATGATCTTTCGAGAGCTCTAAACGCTGCTTGAGCGTTAAAGGATTTTTCAGTGAGAGGATGAGCGTACCTCAAGAATTTTTAGGACAGGGTATTTATAGGCGGCTAACATGATGGTAGATAATTACCTGACTTCTTGGACACGTCATAGGGAATCAGAAACAGTCATGATTCGAGTTTGATTCGAATCAAATTTGTTATGAGGCCGGTAGGATTCGAATCTGATTGATTAGAGAATCAATGGTTATAGAGGCTAGTTGATGCTTTGAGATTTGGCGATTTATATACTCTAGGTCACATTTGGCATTATTGGCTTTATTTTCCTCTTAGGACGGTTAGGGACCCACGTGGTTGGAATCTTGCTAGATAATCATGGATTTGAACTTTCGTTAATTTTTCACACCCGGCTCTTTTACTTTGAGAAAACTACTTTGGAAATCAGGTGATTGAAGCCATTCATCGTGTGAAGGATTCATCATGATGATAGGTAGCAAGCACACTTGGGTTAGATGTGAAGGTAGCTCGGTCCCGCAGATGTTCAAGGATACCTTAGTTCTGCCGAGGAATAAAAATGACTCGGTCTGGCCAAAGCATATAGGAATAGCTTGGTCTAGCCAAGGTATGAGGGTACCTTGGTCCTACCGAGGTATAAGGGTACCTTGGTCCGGCCAAGGTATGAAGGTACCTTGATCCTATCGAGGTATGAAAATAGTTCAGAATCATCGAAACTCGGACCTGCCAAGGAATGGCAATTTTATCTTTTTCTGCACAAATATCTGGCGGACAAAAATCGAAAATGATCCTAACCTTTTTTGTTACATGCACGGATATTAATGCAATGATGATTTTACCCCGTATCACATGTTTCCCACTTCCTAGTCCGAAGCGTTGGTTCGAGCATAGGGAGTAGAGTTCCAGGTGGCTTTATTTGGATGGGAGGATTTGAATTCGAAGATGTGCGCAATGATGGTCTCATAAATGCCACGTTGCCGCTTCGCCATTTTCCTTGGCAGGTGAAACGAAACCCTTCATTTCTCGCAAATGATGATTGGGGAGATAATATGTGGCAAATCCCTACGCTTATGGCATCCGCGCTGGCAGCCTGGGTGTTTGGGAGTCCTTCCCGATAATATCCTGTCTTTCTATAAGAGCCTTCTCCTCATATCTGTTTGCTGTGAATCTTCACTGACTTGGACATCGGAGGGTTTTCTATAGGGGCCACCCCCAATATTTCCTGTGTGAGGACTGTCTTGTAGGTCCGTCCAAGTGGAAGGTCGAAACCCAGATCCGGAGGCGGGCCATGCCCGAGTTGGAGAATGGATTTCTACGGCAACAGATTGGCGCTAGAGAAAGGGCCTCAAGTCCCATAAACTTGTGATCAAGGAGACAATGCTTGAAACCGAAAGAACAACCCTTTAATAGCCAATCGAAGGAGAGCGACTTCAGATGTGTAGGATCAGACCACCTCCCAGAGGCCTGATCCCGCAAGAAACATGGCACCACTGCGGCCGTCGCCGGCCAAGACTCCCTTGCCATCGGAAACTGTAGTAACCCATGACCAGTTTGCCACACTGGTTCAACAAGTTCAAACTCAAGCTTAGCTGGTACAGGAGCTCCATAGAGCTCCACATCCAGCCATCCCTGCTCCATAACTCCATGATAGAGCTGTCGCCCCTGCTCCGGTGGTGATTTCTTCTTCCAACCCGCTCGAGGTCACGAGCCATCCTCAACAGCCCAATCGAAGAGGGACTAAACCGGCACTGTGAAGGATCGAGGAGAAGAGCCTACCTAGATCTCAGTGAGCTTGGTCTCTCTCTCCGGTGCTCTCCATCATGATTCAACGCCGCGACCATGCTCTCCTCGACTCGACTCTCCTATCTCCTGAGATGAGGGGGTCCAGTGATAACTTCGGAAGATGCGCCGAGAGTAGCACCAGGAGCTGGATGCCATTAAGCAAGCTTCTCAACTCTAATCAAAGGTAGAACATGGTATCTCCTTCTCCGAGGAGATCATGCGGGAAGTGATCCCTCCTCATGTAAAGCTTTCCTGCCATCAAGCTATACCATGGATCCACCGATCCTGATGACCATATGAGTAGCTTCCAATCCATCATGATGTTCTACAGAGCATCAGATGTGATCTTATGTTGAGCCTTCCCCTCCACTCTCAGGAGATCCGCCAGAATTTAGTTTAACAGCTTGAAGCTGGGTTCCATCAGTTCCTTCGATGAGCTGAGCTGCCTATTCATCACTCAGTTTGTTAGTAGCCGCCGCCACTGAAGAAGGTTCGACTCCCTCTTTGAGGTCAAATAACGAGAGGGGAAGTCTTTGAAGAGTTATTTAGGCCATTCTAACATGGCCATGTTAGAGGTGGACCACCTCAACCATGAGATAGCCATGTCTGCCCTGGCAGATGGGGTGTCCAAGGAGGGTGACTTTTATTTAGTCCTGAAGGTCAACTATTCGAAGAGCCTCTCCGACATGATGGCTTTAGTAAATAAATATGCCAGAGTCGAAGAGTCACGAAGGTTAGCCCAGACCGAGCAATCAAAGAGAAAGGAGACTAAAGGCTCAGAGAAGGGCCGACCTTCTCGCCATGCAAGTATGCCCCATTGCCAGAGAGCTCCTCCACCGCCACTTAGAGATCGCACTCGAAGCCCAGTCCAGAGGTTTAATCAGTACACTCCGCTCACTACACCAAGGGCATAGATCCTGATGGAGATCGAGTGCTAGATCCCTCAGCCACCATTTCTTCGAGAAAACATGGTCCGAAGAGATATGACCAAGTATTACCGATTTCATCGGGATCTTGGGCATGACAATAAAGGGCGCTGGCAGCTTCAAAATGAGATCGAACAACTCATCCATCAAGGAAGGTTGGACCGGTTTAGAAGAGCCCTCGAGCCAAACAATGAAGGAGAACGTCAACCCGAGCCTCGCCTACCACCTTCGAATCCTCTGTCTGTTGGTAATGTCAATATGATTATAATAATCGGCTCCTCAGCAGCTCAGCTAGGTGAAGAAGAAAATCCATCAAAGAAGCCCCGGATCGATGAGGACCTTCGGGAGATACAGTATCACACGATGATGCTTTGGTTGTATCTCTTAACATGAACGATTATGATGTACACCGCATTCTAGTTGATAGTAGAAGCTCTGTTAATGTTTTGTACTTTGATGCTTTTGTGAGGATGAAATTACGGATGGAGAATCTCCAGACCATAGACTCTACCTTGGTCGGTTTCACTGGTGATGCAATCACTCATGAAGGAGTTATTACCCTGGTGATTCGAGGGAGCACTTGGCCTAGTGTAGCCATTGTTCATATAGACTTTCTAGTGATCAAGCTTTGGTCACCCTATAATGCAATCCTCGGCAGGCCCAGACAGATGTTCCTTAAAGCTATCATATCCATCCCCCATCTCGCCAGAAAGTTTCCTATAGAGTGGGGGGTGGGAATAATTCGGGAAAGCCAAGCTGGGCTCGGTATTACTTTGTCACCGAACTTCAGTCTAGAAGATCCGAGGTTGATGGGCTAGATGCTTAGAAGGATTTCGCCGAGTAATAGGGAGAACCAGCCGTAGAACTTGAAGAGGTGCCGCTTGACGAAGCTCTACTGGACCGAACCATAAAGATTGGGTTACAATTGAAAGGAAAAAGTCAGCAAGATTTAGTTGATTTCCTCCGAGGCAATACTGACATCTTCGCTTGGTCTGCTTTGGATATGCTGGGAATTAGCCTGGACGTCCTTGTCCATCACCTTAATGTGGATAGGATATTTCAGCCAATCAAACAAAAGAAAAGAAGCTTTGCCTTCGAGCCTCAGAAGGCTATCGAGGAAGATGTTGACAAACTTATCAAAGTTAGCTTCATTCGGAAAGTAAATTATCCCGATTGGCCGGCGAATGTTGTCATGATGAAGAAATCAAATGATAAATGGAGGATCTGCATTGACTTTACGGACCTCAACAAGGCTTGCCCGAAGGACAATTTTTCTCTGCCTTTGATTGATCAACTTGTGGATGCTATCTCAAGCCACCAGATATTGACTTTCATGGATGCTTACTCAGGCTACAATCAAATTCAGATGGCATCTGAGGATGAAGAAAATATCGCCTTCATTATTGACCAAGGTATTTACTGTTACCGAGTCATGCCTTTTAGTTTGAAAAATGCAGGGGTAACCTACCAAAGACTGGTTAATAAAGTTTTTTTAAAATAAATCGGTCATAACATGGAGGTCTATGTTGATGATATGCTGGTTAAGAGCAAGGAAGCATCTCAGCACACCAATGATCATACAGAGAGCTTTGTGACTCTGGAGGTATCAAATGAAGCTAAATCCAACCAAATGTGCCTTTGAAGTCAACTTTGGAAAGTTCTTGGGCTTCATGGTCTTCCAGCGAAGCATTGAAGTAAATCCATAGAAAATCCAAGCTCTTTAGTAGATGGCACCCCCAAGATCGGTCAAGGAGGTGCAACGCCTCACCAGAAGGATGGCAGTCCTCAATCGCTTTGTTGCCCGATCAATCGAGAAATGTTTGTCCTTCTTTAAGACACTTCGGTTGATCAAGAATTTTTAGTGGACTTCAAACTGTTAGAAATCCTTTGAAGAAGTCAAGAAATATCTCGGCTCACCACCTCTTCTCAATAGCCCAAGGCTCGGAGAGACGCTATACCTGTATCTAGTGGTCTCGGAGAATGCCATCGGGTTTGTACTAATCAGAGAAGAAAACAAAATCCAGAAGTTGATCTATTATGTTAGTAAATTACTTTAGGATGCTGAGACAAGGTACACTCATATTGAGAAGGTGGTGTTGGCCATGGTAACGTCAGTCCAAAAATTATGACCTTACTTCTAGGCATATGCTATGGTAGTCCTAACCGACCAACCTATCAAATCAATCATTCATCATCCGGAGGTGTCGAGAAGGATGACCAAATGGGCCATTGAGCAGAGTGAACATGATATTCAGTGTCAGCCTCGTCCTGCCATCAAAGCATAAATTATGATAGATTTCTCCTTGAATGTACTATACTAGAAGATGGTTCCATTGTGAATATTTTTGAACAGTCGAAGCCCGAAGCTTTGTGGCTGCTTCATTCAGATGTATCCTCCAGCATGAGCGGTTCTAGCACCGGCTTGGTCCTCACCCGTCTAAAGGGTGCGACCTTTGAGTACAGCATCCGCTTCTTCTTTTAGTGTCTAATAATAAAGTAGAGTATGAAGCTTTGCTTGCCGGACTATGGATTACCCGCGACTTGAAGGTGAGGAGATTGAATGCGTACACCGACTCCCAACTGGTTGCAGGCCATGTGCGGGAGAATTTGAAGCTCAAAAAATAAATATGGTTTGGCATCTCCAAAAGGTGTGTGATCTGTCTTCTCATTTTTCTAAACTTAAAGTCATTCAGATCCCCAGAACAGAAAATGCGTGCACCAACCTTCTATCTCACTTGGTGACCATGGATTCGATGGATCTCGAGCGAAAATTTCACTTGAAAATCCTAGAAAAGTTCTGCATTGCCGACGTTGGTCAAGTGATGCAGATTGAGGCTGAGCCTTCTTGGTTCGACCCGATCCTCAAGTACCTTAAAGAATCCTCGGTCCTTTTCCTCTTGCTACAGGACAAAAGAAGTTTCTATTTGTAGCAATTGATTACTTCACCAAGTGGATCGAGACCGAGGCAGTCGCCCAGATAACTGAAGCTCGGGCTAAGAATTTTATGTGAAGATCCATTATTTGTCGGTTCGGCCTTCCGCACACCATCATTACCGACAATGGCAGATAGTTTGACAATCCTAAATTTTGAGAGTTCTGTGAGGATCATGGCATCCGCAATCGGCTTACATCGATCGGGCACCCCTAAGCCAACGGTGAGGCAGAAGTAACTAATCGAACCTTACTGCAGAGGATTAAAGCTCGCCTCAATAGGGCATCTGGCAGATAGGCAGATGAGCTTTATCACATTTTATGAGCTTACCGAACCACCCAGGGAGTCTCCACGGGAAAAACTATGTTCAGAATAGTCTTCGGTACTGAAGCTGTCATTCTTGTGGAGATTGGACTGCCTTCACCATGGATGGAAAATTATTCGGAGGAGTCGAATGATGAACAACTCCAAACTAATCTTGACTTGATAGAAGAAGTCAAAGAGAAAGTCTAGATCCGAATGGCAGGCTATCAATAAAGGGTAGTCCAATATCATTCCTCCCGAGTTAAAGGGAAATCCTTCCTTCCTGGTGATCTTGTGCTCCGCAAGGCATCTGTCTCTAAGCCGTTAGAGCAAGGAAAGCTATCTCTAAACTGAGAATGTCCCTATCAAGTTGCAGAAGTCCTTAGACCCAACACTTACAAACTTCAGGAGCTAGATGAAAAATCTATCCCTCGGACATGGAATTCAGATAATCTCCGGATATACCATCAGTAAAGTATGCTTCTATTAACTCATTCTATTTACAATAACGAGACTTTATTTTTAAAAAACTGCAATGTTCATGCTTCGATTACTTCTCCAAAAAGTTGTTATGAAGAACATATTTCACTCAATCACCGATCCACAGGATCCTTGCCAAGCCATTTCTTCGTACCTTGGCAGCGTCAAGTAAAATATAATCTTTCTTCGAGCTTCAGCAGGACCAAGCTATTTCTTCGTACCTTGGTAGTGCCAAGTAAAATATAATCTTTCTCTAAGCCTTGGCAGGACCGAGCCATTTCTTCATACCTTGGCAGCGCCAAGTAAAATATATTTTTTCTCCGAGCTTCGGTAGGACCGAGCCATATTTTCGTACCTTGGCAGCACCAAATAAAATATAATCTTTCTTCGAGCCTTAGCAGGACCGAGCCATTTCTTCATACCCTGGCAGCGCCAAGTAAAATATAATCTTTCTCTGAGCTTCGGTAGGACCGAGCCATTTTTTTATACCTTGGCAATGCCAAGTAAAATATAATCTTTCTCCGAGCCTTGGCAGGACTGAGCTATTTCTTCATACCTTGGTAGCGCCAAGTAAAATATAATCTTTTTTCGAGCTTCAGCAGGACCGAGCCATTTCTTCGTACCTTGGCAGTGCGAAGTAAAATATAATCTTTCTTTGAGCCTCGGTAGGGCCGAACGATTTTTTCATACTTCGGCATGGCCGAGCTATTTTCCCAAACCTCGACAGGGCCGAACGATTTCTTCATACCTCTACACAGCTGAGCTATTTCTTCGAGCCTTAGCAGGGCCAAACAGTTTCTCCGTACCTCGGCACAGCCGAGCTATTTTCTCAAACCTTGGTAGGGCCGAACGATTTCTCTGTACCTCGGAATGGCTGATCTATTTCTCTGAACCTCGGTAGGGCCGAGCGATCTTTCTATATCTCGATAGGTCTGAGCGAGCTGCTTCATATCTTAGCTAGTCCAGGTATAATCTCTCTAAGAGAGTGTTCTTTGAGCAGCAATCTCCATACCTCAATGGAGTGGGGTAAAACCCTTTTTATCCCTCGGCATGATCGAGCCATTCATTACAGTTTCAATAAACTAAGTAAAAATTCTCAAGGAGCTTTGGCATGACCGAACTTCCACCAAGCGCTAGCAAGGCCGCCCAGGTCTTCCTATAATCTGAGACGAGTCATGCGCTCTATCCATGAAGGATCAACAAATTCGGCGCACATCAACAAGCCTAAACTGAATCGCCAAAATACTTGGCAAGAGCCAAGTCCCTAAAGCGCTCCTAACATTATAGGCATTTCATTCAATTGGGTACAACAATTCAAAAGTCTCCCCCTTAGCAAAGGGATGCCCTATTGGGTGTTCCTATATCTCGGCAGGCCTGAGTCTTCATCCCGCACCCCGTTCGATTCGAAAAAACTAACGTGCATATGAATGATTTATGTGTCGGAATGATGCAAAAATATCGGTATGTCGGGATAACTAACGCTTAGAAGAAAAGGAACAAAATAGTAGGAGAAGAAAAGTAATTGAAAGTTATTTTATTCATTACAAAAAATTAAAAATATAGGCGATTACAAGTGTGTTACAGTACAAAAAATTCTAGAAAATGCTTGAACAAATTGAGTTCGGCAACCTACGTTACATCAATGGGGCTTCTACTCCAAAAAACAAAATCCAAAAAGAGAACTCTATTGAAGTTTCAGCCATCCAGAAGAAGGTCAACGATACGAAAAAAAGAAGCAACCTAGTGACACTTATTGGCCTTCTTTCTCCTTCGAAGCCATCCCATAGACCTTCAGTTGGATAAACTGAGAGATCCAAAATGGCACCCATTTAAGGTTACTATGGTTGGTGGACGGCCTATGGAAATCAAGACCCATAAAAACTACATTTCCAATGGTCTCTATGGTTCTACGATCGACTGATAGAGCCAAGTAGAAAGCACCCACGTGCGCTTCCCATATGGCCTCTATGCCCCTTCTGCGCTTCGCATATGACCTCCATGACTCCTCTCTTGAGGATAGCTTGCTTTTTGATAACTTCTTCATCATCATAACCATCAGGGTCAAGCCAAATCTCGAAAGAAAAATCCGGCCTTATGGTTTTCAATTTTGACATGGGACAGGATGCACAGATTTCTTTCTGCTCTCAGAATATGAAAACTTTCAGGATACGCTCAAGCATCCTCTGCTCTTCCCTTTTTATAGACGTTAAACGGGGGGAGGGGGGGGGATAGTTATTGACAAAAGGGAGAGCTTCGAGACTTAGGGCGCAACGATTGCATCACATTTAATTAAGACCACGTGTCAATGTCTCGTCAGAACTCGATACTCAGCAGGGTATACCGAAAAACTCTCCCCATGTGACAATAAAAGGCAAGAGATCTCCTCTTAATCTTGGATCAAAAGACTTGAAGGCAAGAAGCTATTTTCGGTATGAATGAGCCTAGGAAAGCCTCTGCAGAAAAATGTGCGGCCCTATAGCTATTGATTACTTAACGTATATGAAAAGCAAAGCTGCATTAGAAAAGATAATGTTTTAACAACAAAATAAATGCCTTGAGAAAAATAAAATGCTGCTCGGTGAGTACCAAGCTATCTCCTTTACTTTGGCAAAAACTGAGCTATCTTCTTTTCTTCAGCAAAAGCCGAGCTATCTTCTTTGTTTCAGCAAGAGCTGAGCTATTTTCCACTCCTATGGATCTGTTCAAATTAGTCTTGGTGAGGCTGAGCAATCCCTTCTATCTCAACAAAGTTATCAAATATTCTCCAAACCCTGGTAGAGCTGACTTACTTACTTGGTCTAACTATAAATTGAGTTTAGGAAAGCCACTAACGAGCTAAAAAGGATCGTTTTAACACGCGACGCCTAAACAATGGAAAATGTACAGAAAAAACAAAGATTTGTTCATATTGATATTACAAAGTAAGGCTCTGCTAAGCCTTCTTGGTTAGAAGAAAAAGGAATATTACAAAAGTAATCTTTAAGACTTAGGCTCAGTCTCAGGGGCAGCTTCAATAGCACTTGGGTAGGGCTGACTTGATTTACCCACTTTGAATGTGACCGAGCAGGGAGCCTCGGGTTCTTCGGCAACACGATGAGAACTTTCTACCCCTCGGCTAACCATTTCTGGATCCATGACTCGGTTTGTGCCAAGAATGGCTTCGAAGTCAATGTCCGGGATCTCCTCATCTCAGCTTCGGCAGACAAATCAGTCCTCGGTGTACGAATATCATAGTATTCGGCTTTCAAAAAAGAGGGTCTAACTTCGAATATTTCTGAAAAATCTTCGCTCGTGTTTCCTCCTCTCCAAATTGGAATGCATCAGTGCAGGTTGCCTTGCGCTCATCTAAAAATTTAGCAGAATTTATGTACTCTTCCACCACTAGAGCAGCCTATCTTGACTTTAGTTACTTAACCCTCAGTTCGGAACACCTTTGACGACTCGAGACCAACTCTGCTCTCAAAGCCGTTAATTGGTTATGGGCTTCAGACGCCATCCTGCTCACCTGAAATTACAAAGTCAATCAGATTAATGGTAATTAAAGAAAAATATGAAAAGAAGTAAGGAAATGCCATACTTCCTCTTTCCGCCGAGCCATTTTTGTATTCAGCTCCTGAATCTTATCACGAGCTTTAATTTATCCTCCCTGTATTGATACATCCTCCCCTTGATATCATCAATCTTCAACTGTCTATCCTCGACATCTTGCCAAGACTGGGATAGATTGACAATAGGTTTGGCAATCCGGTCTCGGTGCCACTTGGATTTATCTTCTTCCTTAGCGAGCCTTCTATTCAAACTGCTCCTTTCATTGGTGAAACACCTATGTAAGTCGTTCCACCTCTCGTTGAAGAGCTTTTTCAAGGTCTCTATTTCTTGAGCATGCTTGGATCTACACTGTAGAAATTCCAAAAAAGCCTTGTCAGCTAATTCGTGAATTCCTTCAAGTTCATTAACTGTAGCCTGAAGCCTGAATGCTCTTTCTAGAGCGACTCCCTCATATTTCTCTGATTTCTCAAGCTTTTCCTGAGTTAACCTCAAGGCCTTGGAAAGCTTAGTGGCTGATCCTGCCCTTTCCTGAAGGACGACAACCTCTTTCCTGGCTTGAGCATAAGCTCCCGTAGCTAAATGTAGACGCCAGCTTAGCGACCTTATTGTTAAAGCAGTCTGCGAATAAAGCCTGGGTGAGGAGGTTCAACCAGATTAACCAATAACAACAGGGTGTTTTGATACCTTGACTTACCCGGAAAGCATATGCTGTTGCAATCCTTGTGAGGGGATGGTTGTCAATTTCGAATAAAAGGTAAGTATCCTTCGGCACACCGGATCGCCCAAATGCCACTTCAACAAGATCCTCTTCAATGGGTCCACTCACCGAAGAGCCTTTCTCTTTATACAACACAGACCGCATTAGGGCGGCCATCATTTTCTCAGCGTCTAGATCAGGTGAAAGCAGATTCACGGCTGAAGAGCTGATCTGAATGGCCTCGGTCCGAGGAATTCAAATCCGCTTAGCCTCTTCAATCAAAGCTTTGATCTAGGAAGCCTCAAAAGCCTCGGCCTCCCCCGACACCTTTTTTCGATACTTTGGCTGGAGGAATCTCGTTCCGAACCTCCTCCTCGTCTAAGGACTCCCCTTGATCCACGGGCATCTGCTCCATTTCTTCCAGCCTCTTCGGTACTTCAGTCTCTCCCTCGATTCTTCGGGAAGGAGCCCCCTGACAAAAGGCTCCTCATGTGCCTCGATATCTATATCAACTTTCCCCATCTCCTCAGTTGGAGCTAAGGGTTCTCCTTCGTGTACATAGGGCGCTTTTGGCCTGCTAACCCCCTCAGAGCATAACTCTTTATCTTCGGACAGAGGGGCTATAGAACCAATCAGCGGCGTTCCATCAGAGTCATCCAGTATCACCATTACTTGTGGGTGGGAAGCCTCGACGATCTCTTCTAAGTTTTCTTCAACCACCTGCCTTTTCTCTACTAATGGTTCCTCCTTTGATGGGAAGACTTTCTCTCGCTACTGACACTCCTGTCTCCTTTTTTCGGCATAGAGGATTGCCGACCAATCTTGGTTTGCTTCGCCTCCTTTGAACGCAGTTCAGAAGATGGGGCTTTTTTTCGAACTTGTACCTTTCCCCAGAACCTATTTTTCTCTGGTACTTACCCAACTCCCCCTTCATCTGGGCCACAAACTCTGACCTATCGGCTGTAGATATAATAGACGATAATTTAGTCTGTAGTGAAATCGCTAAGATATAATTAGCATAGAAGGGGCAAGAGCTTACTTTGGGGATCAACAGGGCTAAGCCCGGTAGCGAAAAGGGCATCTTTCGCCAAGAGAACACTAGCTAAGAATATCTGACCACTGTGAAGGGTGATCAAATCCTTCTTTTCTCGCTCTGACAACTCTGGGTATGCATCTAAATCCTTAACATAACTCATCCATACTTGAGGAAAATCTAAACTGGTGTTCCCTTCGGCAATGAAGAACCGAGATTTTCATTCCTTTACGGAGGATGGGGTTTCCGATATCATCTTGAATGACTTTCGAGGCCCAATATAGGGCCACTTAGAGCTCTTCTCGGAGACCAGGCTGTAATAAATCTTGAACATAGGAAGCATCACTGTCACCCCGACACGGCTGTACATCGATATGAATCCGATGATGTTGCGCCAACTATTCGGAGCCACCATCGTTGGGAATATGTTATAAAACCTGATTATCTCCTTCACTAATAGATGGAGGGGGAACTAAAAACCTACCCTTAAACTCTCTTCGTAAAAGAAGACTCCAAACTCCAGCTGTTCTAAGACCATCTATTCAGGTTTCAGTAATCATAGAGTAATGTCCTGGGGAATCCTATACCTTCGGCGAACTCTATCCAAATTTTCTAAGGTCATCACGGAGACCATATCGCTCGGGCCTTTTATATTTCCGAGTTAGGAGGGACAAGCTTCAAATGGGATCACATGAGTTTTGAGAGATGAATTTTTGGAGAAAAAACAAAGAAATAGTGTGGTGGGATAACATCGCCCAGCCCCTTTTTAAACCGCCTTGGCATAAGGGTAGGATATTATCGGAGAGGATCCCCAAACGCCCAGACTGCCAGTACATATGCCATAAGCATAGGGATTTACCATGTATTGTCTCCCCCAATCATCATTTGCGAGAAACGAAGGGTTCCATTTCACCCACCGAGGAAAATGGTGAAGCGGTAATGTGGCACTTATGAAATCATCATTGCGCACCTCTTCGAATTCAAATCCTTCCGTCCAAATAAAGCCACATGAAACTTTACCCATATGCCCAAATCTACACTTCGGACTAAGGAGTGGGAGGCATATGATACGGGGTAAAATTGTTATCGCATTAATATCCGTGCATATGACAAAAAAGGTTAGGATCATTTTTTATTTCTGCCCGCCAGATATTACATGCAGAAAAGACAAAATTGTCATACCTCGGTAGGTCCGAGCTTCGACGATTCCAAACTATTTTCATACATCGACAGAACCAAGGTACCTTCATACCTCGGTCGGACCGAGCTACCCTTATATCTTGGCAGGGCCAAGGTATCCTTATACCTCGTAGGACCAAGGTACCCTTATGCTTCAGCCAGACTAAGCTACTCCTATGCTTCGGCTAGACCAAGCTATTCCTATGCTTCGATCAGGCCGAGTCACTTTTTTTCCTCGACAGAACCGATGTATTCTTGAACCTTTGCAGGACCGAGCTACCTCCACATCTAGCCCAAGTGCGCTTGCTAACTATCATCACGACGAATCCTTCACACAATGAACGGCTTCGATCATCTAATTTTCAAAGTGGTTTTCTCAAAGTAAAAGAGCTGAGGGAAATTAACGAAAGTTCAAATCTATGATTATTTGGTAAGATTTCAACCACACGGGTTTCCAACCGTCCTAAAAGGGAAATAAAGCCAATAATGCCAAATGTGGCCTAGAGTTTATAAATCGCCAAATCTCAAAGCATCAACTAGCCTCTATAACCATTGATTCTCTAACCAATCGGATTCGAATTCTACCGGTCTCATAACAAATTTGATTCAAATCAGATTCAAATCATGACAGTTTCTGATTTCATGTGACACGTCCAAGAAGTCAAGTAATTGGCTGCCATCATATCAGCCGCCTATAATTACCTATCCTAAAATTTCTTGAGATACGCTCACCTTCTCACTGAAAAATCCTTTGAAGCTCAAGAACATTTAGAGCTCTCAAAAGATCATTCTTGAGAAACTCTTCTGTAAGAGCCTTCTTCTCATATTTGTTTACTGTAATCTTTATTAATTTGGGCATCGAAGGGCCTTCGGCAGGAGTTATCCCAATATTTTCTGCATAAAAACTGTCTTATAGAATTAAAGAATGAAATTTTACGGTAACATTAACTAATATTATGTCAATGTTTAAAAGAAAACTCAGAGCTCAGCTGCTGTGCAACGTGACTAGACAAAATCTATGGATTGAAACTTCTCGCAGCTCGGTCCCATCTTTCATTCACCATGTCAGTCTTCCATCTTCCGCAAGATGTGTCTTGTGCCTCTTCTCCGTAGAAGATTATTCATTCATTTGCATCCATAGGTGCAGCCCCTCTTGACTGATCCCTCTTTACCCAACAAAACGTTATTAAAAAATAAAAAATAAAATCATGTGATGATAGAGGTGTATGGATTTTCTTAACCATCGAAAAGGGCAAGTGGGAGGGGCCGGGCAAAAAGCTCCACATGGAGGATTAGGTTGGGGATTAAAAAAAGGTTTATGTTAAGAGGAATGATTCGAGAGTCATCATCAGTGAGCTGGCAGGCTGGGGAAACATATAGAATCGTGACTCTTGATCCATTAAAAAAAAAAAAAAAGGTAGCTCTCCATTTCAAGAAAGGCCAGTAGTTTATTCGTCGATAAAGTATTATTCTTGAGAAATGTGTTTAAGGTTAGAATATACATAGCACGCAGCCCTGCTTTCCAAAACAGTGTGCTTTCAAGGTAATACAGTCAAGTGATTCCTGAGTCACCATGGCATTATCCAAGGTTTGCATTGGCACTCGGCAGTGAGAGCTTAAGCCTTCTGGTTCACGGAATCTGGAAGTAGTGTTAGAGGACTTAAACCAATATTGCGACCTTTAACAAGGGACCACTAAGGCTTTTTAGACTCGTTTTCATTAAGAATATCAACGATTTTTTGTGCTCTTATATTTATCGGGAAGGAAACCTAGTAGGTTTTTTTTTTTTTTTTTTGGCGTTGTGGGGAAGGAAAGAGGGGGTGCGTGGGAGAAGACTTCCCATGAATGGATACGATGAGGCCACGTCTACTAAAGCCCAAACCTCGTACGCTTCTGCCGACAGTAATCTCGTAAAATATAGGAAAATCCTACTCCACATCTCAAAATCGATGATATCAACTTGGAAGTCGATCATGTGACTCGAAATCCAGCCTACTTCGTGTCCTTTATTATATTCCAACGCACGTTTCCACCCGGTCCTACTCTGAGCCAAACCAAACGAGTCTAAAGAAGAAGCTTTTTCTTAATAAAAGAAAAGCCTCGAGGATATTTGTTTGATTGCTGGGTTTGGTTCATCTCTCTCACCTATCTAACAGCGTACAAAAGCAAGAGAATAGCAAAGGGACCATATCCTCTTATTCAACTTTTTACGTTGGAATAGCATATCATTTTCATTTGTTTACTATGGAAATTGTACTATAAAAGTCCCATGTTGTTGTTGGACATCTCGGAGCAACCAAGACTGCGACGTGGTGGGCTTGTAACTAGAGAAAAGTAAAAGGTTAGGTTTAAGATTTGGACTCGCCGCTGAATGTGTCAGCACTACCATTTTCGTCGTCTTTCTTCTCTGCTGCTGCCCCACACATCTGTTCCCCGGTATCCTCCCGGCGTTCTACTTTAAACGCCGGAAGGATCAGCTCACATGATGCGCAAAGGTCCATTCATCTGGAGGATGGAATGCGCCCATCACGGTGTCTTTTGGGCTCGGTGGTGGACCACGACTGCGATTTTGTGGACGAGCCTTCGGCCTTAGGAGCCGACCAAAGGGCAAGCGTGAACGCCCGGACGACGACGAATGAAATTTTGTCAACATAGCCGTAATTTGATCGGCTGCTTTCCTAGGTTTTGCAGTATTTTATAGCAACAGGGCGTTAATAATAATAACAGCAACAGTTGCCTCAATGATGTAGGCCGTGATGGGACTTTTTCTAAAACATTATCCCCAAAATTTTTTTTTATTTATTTTAAAAGGGAGAATATTCGCCAAATTCTCGTCTCTATCTGGCTCCTTACCCCATCATGTGGTGTACTTTTTTAAAAAAAATTATTTATATGAAAAGAGCTGTCAACATTACGTTAAGTTGCCGCGAAACTTACACCCGTCCTGTTCGGCGGATGGAGAGTTTTCTCCTCTCCGCACCCAAGATTCTGTAGTTCTGTGCAGACGATGCTGGATCTAATCGGATTAGAGCCTATCCGGATGTGGTCTATATACCAATATGAGTTTTTAATTCCAAAGTCTACGTAAATATATACCTCCAACATGACGATAAAATATAATTTGTGATGATCACTATACGAGATAAATTCTTTATGCTATTCTTATTTTACTGCAACTAAACTAAGATGATATCCATCTTAATACTCGCTTAGATAGGCGGAGCATCTTATAAAAGGATATTTAATAAACTTGATCTCCAACTCAATTTTAAGGATTTCTCTATCAAGATCAATTGTTAGGAGCTAAAGATTAGAAGATTAAAACGGTGGGGAAAAGCATATCCAGTTCCTCTCTCTACATTGCCATTAGGACCTAGCACTGAGAGATCATGGCTTTGTCTTCATGCAAGTTATTCATAAAGTCTTTTAAAGCCTAGTACATTAAGATCTTTGCAACTAACCTGGCCATACTTGATAGACAATGAAGATGGAGTTAGGTATATACCATGTCCACTCAAGTTACACGGTAGACACACGCGATCCTAAGTAATAATCGTGATTGGTGTGTTCATAGATGGTTCACCCATAAGAAAGCAAGTGGTATGAATGGAGATGTTGTGCAATAGGATCGCTAATAACAATGACTAGATTAGGATAGCATGATCGGCCATGGCTAATGATTTTCAAGCCTAGGTAATGATTTGTGTGATGCCCGTCGAAGTACCACATCGGTCGTGAGAAAAAGGTTGAATAGTTTATAATTATAAAGCAAAATGGACAAAGTACTAATAAGAATCATTTTTGGACTGTGGTGGTCCAAATTGGTATGGACTTTTTCCCTTTTGCTTTCTTGTAACAAAACGGGTCCTTACAGCGGGTCTGGATCGTTACAATATGGTATCAGAGCCATGCACCAGCCAGGAGTACAGGAGATAAGTGCCACACAAAATAAAGTATTACATCCATGGAATGGATAAGAGCCATCTCTTGAACTTGTGGGGGCCACCTTTGAAATACTGCCTGTCTAGTGGTTGCCTCTGGTGACGATGACGTCCCTCTTTAAGGGGGGGGTAGATTGTGATGCCTATCAAAGTCCTACATCGGTCCCTGAAAAAAAGGTTGAATAGTTTATAATTATAAAGAAAGATGGACAAAGTACCAATAGAATTCGTTTTTAGACTATGGTGGTCCAAGTTGGTGTGGACTTTGTCCTTCTTACTTTTTTGTAACGAAATGGATTCGTACAATGGGCCTGGATCGTTACAATATGGTATCAGAGCCATGTACCAACTAGAAGTGCAAGAGCTAAGTGTCACACAGAACAAAGTGCTATATCCATGGAATGGATGGGAGCCAACTCTTGAACCTATGAGGGTCACTTATAGAATCATGCCTGCCTGATGGTTGCCTCTGGCGATGAGGACGTCCCTATTTAAGGAGGGTAGATTGTGATTCCCGTTAAAGTCCCACATCGGTCCCTGAGAAAAAGGTTGAATAGTTTATAATTGTAAAGCAAAATGGACAAAGCATCAATAGAATTCATTTTTGGACCGTGATGATTCAAGTTGGTGTGAACTTTATTCTTTTTACTTTCTTGTAACGAAACAGGTCCGTACAGAGACCCAGATCGTTACAATTTGCCTAAAATCTCTTACTTGAGGATGGAACTCCAAAGAATCTCCAATAACTATCATCATTTGGGATGCCCATTTTTTTGGAGCAATCACTAGCATCTTCGAGTCCTAAGGCATGCATCGCCTAAACTTGATAGCTGGTTTAGCTTTGTTGACATGTTAGTTCGATGCTTGATAACATTAGAAGAGGATGTGCTTAGATTATTATGTTGCAACCCCCGATGCAGAGCCTGATCCAGGGCCATCACAACACAACCGTATACTTTTAAGTAAACCTAAGAGTACGCAACGTTGACTATACCTAAATACAATCCATATAATGACAAACATTATATCAATAGAAATTAATCCATATATCGCATAATGTCATCACAAATTATCAAATCAGTACATAAATATCTGTTTCTCAATCTTAAAATACATATCAATATAACTATAATATCAAATGATATAGTAAACAATTCACTACTCTCACTCTTGGTGCCCTATGCCTAAGTTTAGATGCAGTAAATAAGTATCATCATTATCTTCTATAATATAGTAAAAAGAGTAATGAGCTAAAAGTTTAGTAGAAATTTTACATATACTGCATTATGAATATGCTAAGAAAATGAATTGTATATTATAGAAAGTTATATAATATATTCACAAAACCAGCTATAAACTTTAAAACCAACCATGTCTAAATACCATCATAAATCAAATCAAATATTAAAATCATCAATATAACCATATATTCATATCTTAATTTTTTGCACACCAAAGATCATATTGACAAACTTCATATTAGTAGTCTATATCTAACAATCTAACCTGACAATATACGCATACACATATTGGTTTCCATATTAGTGTTCAGCGTATTAAACTCAGTGATATCATATTCATAGATTATGATTGGTTTAACACTGGTCTCTCAGGACTCTTCAACCTCCAGTGTCACCAGTTTAGGCTAGTAAGAAATCACACAAATATTGTTAGAACTAGTATTACGTATCAATAGTAAACTTCAAATATACAATGTCAACCAATTATAGCATAAGACTAAGTCATTCTTACACTCATTAGCATATTGAAGATACATACTGATAACATCATGCCAATGGTTAGTATTAACAACCTAACCTAATGATATTTGCATGCATAGATTGGTTTCCATAGGAATACCTAATTTATTAAACTCAATCATATCATATTCATAGACTATGACTAGTTCTACACTAATCTCTCGTGGCTCTTCAACCCTTTCTTGGTGTTGTCGATTTCTTGGTGCTGTCGATTGAGGCTAGTAAGGATTTACGCTAGAGTTAGTACCATGTATCAATAGTAAACATTAAATACACATCTCAATGATTAGTCTATATGCATGCATCATTATAACTCATATCAAATAAAACTATAATCATATCATAACCAAAATAATATATCTCAACATATCATACTCATATATCTCAAATTAAAGCTAAAATAATTTTATATCCAAAATAATATATATATATATATATATATATATATATATATATATATATATATATATACTTTATAAATAAACCAACATGTACAATTAAAATATGTTAAGAAATCCAACAATAAATCTATGATGTATGTAGGCATATAGATATAAAATATATTGCATAATAGTAGTAAAAACTTCTACATCGGTTCACCAATTCTAATAGTTTCCTCAATCAAATCAAATTAATAATCACCAATAATTAATATAAATAATTAATTCACTAAAATTCTTAATTTAAAAAAATTATCATTATGCTCTTCTAGCTCATATTTTGAAAATTATCACTGCACATCTCTATTTCAATGATTGATAACCTCTGCTTAACTATCTTTATTCAAGATTTATTTATTTTCTAATGTTATTGATTTTCATCAATTTAAATATAATTATGAAAATACCTCTGTTATGTTGCACCTAAGTTTAAGCTTAAGTAAACTTAATTTAAGGTTTAATCAATTTAAATTATATTAATAACCTTCCATCTAAGCTTATCACCTATTAAGCCCTAACTACTGTTATTTTAATTAGACTAAATACATCTTAAATATGTACTAGTTTCCTTAAGTAGAACTTAGTTAAACTAAATCTATCCTAACTTGACTCAAATCCACATCAATTTAAGTCAACCGAACACTTTGGTTTGCCGATTTGGGCCAATTTAGGGTCTCATTCACCAAATTAAATCTAATTTGAATTATGGTTCAAAAGATTAGACTTAATTTGAAAGTTGGTTCATTAAACTAACTTGAATTAGATCTATTTCTAGTTCATAGAATTAAACACATATCTAATTCTTATTCAAGGATATGATTCATATATCTAAATTGAATCATATCTTTAATTAGATCAAAAAAACTAAAAATCAAATAAATTGATTAACCCTTAGGTAGTGTTTGATAGAAAAAATATTATCCATGGATAAGTGTACGGGATAGAGTTTATTCCCTGGCTATCCCTAGGGATATCCCTTGACTATCCCATTGATCATATCAAATGCAAAAAGGTAAATCCATAGGATAACTTTTTTTTTTACTTTTATTTAGAGGGATAACCAGCTATTCCTGCATTCTCTAGGGAATAAATTGAGGAGATATCCCATGGTTAACTATGGTTAACCATGGAATATCCCTTTAGTTAACTTTATTCCCAGCTATCCCTTATAGTTATGGCTTTTGGGAATAAGAGATGATATCCCCTCTTATTCCCTATTTCAAATACTACCTTAAGATCAATTTGATCAAAAACTAACAAAAAAGGCTGATATGTGAATCAAAAGAGGTAGAGCTGGTTTGGCTTGATCAAAGAATGAACCAAGGATCAAGAATGGATTTAAACCTGTTTGAATCAACTATAATTGGTCAATTCATTCAAATTGACTCACCCCAATCCTATTTAACCCATTAGACCACTGTAAACCAGTTCACTATTCCCTTTGATGTGGCTGATCCAGCGCCATTAGAATAAATGGTAACAGCAGCTAACGGAGGTCCTCCCCCAACCCCGGAACCTCCTCCTTATCCGATATCAGTGTTGGTTTCGTCAAGCGTTCGCCTGGAGGACTCTGTCTCCACGGGGTCATTCAACCCTTAGCTCTGCCGAACATCCGGTAAGACCCCGAACATCTCAACCCCGAGACCCCCCTCCGGTCTCGGGGTGCACAAGCATCATCTCACCCCCGAGACCACCTCCGGTCTCAGGGTGAGGTCACTGCATCTCAACCCCGAGACCCCCCTCAGGTCTCGGGGTTCACAAGATCATCTCACCCCCGAGACCCCCTCCGATCTCGGGTGAGGTCACTGCATCTCAACCCCGAGACCCGCCTCTGGTCTCGAGGTGCACAAGCATCATCTCACCCCCGAGACCCCCTCCAGTCTCGGGGTGAGGTCACTGCATCTCAACCCCGAGACCCCCTTCGGTCTCGGGGTGCACAAGCATCATCTCACCCCCGAGACCCCCTCCGGTCTCGGGGTGAGGTCACTGCATCTCAACCCCGAGACCTCCCCTCCGGTCTCGGGATACACAAGCATTATCTCACCCCTGAGACCCCTCCGGTCTCGGGGTGAGGTCACTGCATCCCAACCCCGAGATCCCCTCCGATCTCGGGGTACACAAGCATCATCTGGTGAGGTCACTGCATCTCAACCCCAAGATCCTTCCTTCGGTCTCGGGTACACAAGCATCATCTCACCCCCGAGACCCCCTCCGGTCTCGGGGTGAGATCACTGCATCCCAACCCCGAGATCCCCTCTGGTTTTGGGGTGCACAAGCATCATCTCACCCCCGAGACCCCCTCCGGTCTCCGGGTGAGGTCACTGCATCTCAACCCCAAGACCCCCTCTGGTCTTGGGGTGCACAAGCATCATCTCACCCTCGAGACCCCCTCCGGTCTCGGGGTGAGGCCACTGCATCTCAACCCCGAGACCCCCCTCCGGTCTCGTGGTGCACAAACGTCATCTCACCCCCGAGACCCCCTCCGGTCTCTGGGTGAGGCCACTGCATCTCAACCCCGAGACCCCCCTCCGGTCTCGGGGTGCACAAACGTCATCTCACCCCCGAGACCCCCTCCGGTCTCAGGGTGCGGGGGCAACGTTCAGTATGTGAACCGGCCTTCGAACCAAACGACAACTTCAGGCCACCTGGCGCACCCACGCGGCCTGCCGTGCGCCCGTGGCTGCTTGCGGCCATACCTCATAACGGTGTATGGTGCATTGCATGTGTCACTGTGCATGATCATGCCCTGTTACAGAGTACGATTCACTACCACTTACGACTGTGCGCGGTCATGTCAAGCAACGACACACACCAAATGCAGCCGTAGCTGCTAGACACTTGTAAAGTCATATTGACATGTAACGCAGGGCGCCTCCGGTGCGCACGGTGACAGTACGACCCGTTAATGTCGAGCCTCACCTTTTTTGTTCGTTATCACACGAGGTTCCCTAAAAATCAGTGATCTTGGGAATAGAAGGGGGACATTCGAACAGGTATAAAAGCACGCGCCCGTGCTGTGAGTAGGATCCTTGAACTCTGGTTTTCTAGTTTTCTTCCTACTAGCTAAAACCCTAACTACTTTCAGCTCCCTTCGGCTGAGCAGTTCTCATCTGATCCCAACTGATTAATTTGAGTGTTGGAGGGTCCCCATCGGAGCATCCGGTCTCCGGGGACTTTTTCTTGCAGGGGTCCGGAGAGAAGGACGTCTGTCTTCCCGACTCTTGAAGAAGGTGACTTGGCATCATCACCCTTAAATCCCATTTTAAGAAGATGAAATCATCTTCTTGTTTCTCTCATCGTACTCGTAACCCATCCAACGTTCGGCAACTCCATCGTTCTATCACTACAACGATTGTCCTCTTCCCCATCTGGTGGATTTAACCAATGGCCTCAAACCTTTTGCCAATTAACCCATTCTTGCTAAGATCCAACAATTGAATCCCATCTCCTTCTATTGCCCAAGTTGTTGATGCTTCAAGATGGCTTCACGCCATGGCGAGACTCTATTACTGTCTCATAGATAGCCCTTTTTTTATCGTTCTTTTCTTATTTACTCTAGTTTTTGAGCCACGTGTGCAAAAATTGGTGAGTAAAAGAACAATAAGAAAAGAACTCAGAGCTTACAATTTGATGCATGGTGAAAGACAATAGCGGCTGATCTCCTCCGATGGATCTTGAATCTCCAGCGAGCTTCCTCCACCTCTCAAGTTAATCTGATCCAACGTCGTAACGGCGCAATATAAGTAAAATGCAGCTGAAACAAGAGTTCAAGAATGAAACAAAGTTTTTAAATCTTGATATTTCCTCATTTGTAACCCTAGTAATTAATTTGAGGACACTTGGCGCCTAGTTTCCTTCTGACATTTAGGACCCGGTGCGATGTCTGGATTTTTGAGTGTCCGCGTGACAGATGGATTCTCGATTCCCTTGATCCGAGGCATCGCGAGGGTACTTATTAGGAGATGAAGGATAACTCTCTCCTTCATCCCCGCACACGCTTTCTTCAGGTAATTCTCTGCCCACGTTTCAGCATAGAGAGGGAGGGAATCGAGCGAGAGAGAGGGAAAGAGAGAGAGAGGGAGAGAGAGAGGCCAGAGATGGAAGGCCTCATCAATGGTTTGGTCGACTTAGCTCTCGATGTGGGTGGCGATAACGGCGGGGAAGTGCCTCAAACCCAATCCCCTCCTCACGATGAGTAGCGCTCGCAATCCACCTGGGCCGAGGTGGTTTCTTCAGGTACCATAAGAAAGCGAAAGAGGAGCAATATAGCAGCTATCGCTGCGACAGAACTCATGGAGCTCACGAAAGGATGAGAGCAGTTATCGTCATGATCAGAGCCCATGGAGTTCAAAAAGGAGGAGAGCGAGGAGAAAAGTGATGGAGATTGGGAAGCTGTTGTCAAAAGAAGCATCATCGATTACCCAGAAGACATCAAATGGCACCAACAGAGAACTGGCATAGATATAAATGCCCACCTAACGAACAGGAATACATTGATGTTGCTCATTATGGCTTAGATGTTGAGCCCACAAGAGAGGAGCTTGATGACTTATCGAAAGCCTGCAGCAGGTTATGGGAACTTGATTTCAACCGCTTGGTGCTTGGTAAAGACTATGAGATTGATTGCAGACGAGGAAAGAAGGTTTATCATGAGGGGGATATGGCACCAGAAGGCCTATTCAAGTGGGTCAGTCATGATACATTTAGGCGGCCAACATACTCTCGTTTTGTTCTCTCCTTAATAATTATAACCCATATGAAGGATGTAAAGAGGTCGTTGCTTCTGAAGAAAAGCATGAACAAGTTGCATTCATGGAGGAAATAAGCAAGACTTCACCAATTAAATATCTGTATAAATACTTAGTTTCCAACGGTGTCATATCTGATGGTTATGAAGAATTCAAAAAAATGATGATCAGTATGTGGTTTGATATCTATGGAAGAGGTGGTGGGTCTAGTTGCTCATCTGCTTTTGAGCATGTATTTGTAGGAGAGATCAAGGGATGTGGAGAGAAAGAAGTCTCTGGTTTCCACAACTGGATTCAGTTTTACCTAGAAGAAGCTAAAGGGAGTGTAGACTACCAAGTTTATATATTCACAAGGAGCCGAGGGCAAAGTTTTGGATGCTGTTAATCGAGCTCTAGACTGACCAAGGTATTCTTAGATAATCGGATTCAGGTACCCAAATGTCCAAATAGCTGGTTTACAGTTTGGAATAGCGTACTGGTAAGTAAGCCAATTATCATAATTTTATAAATTATTTAATTTATAAATCTTTGGATTTATAGATGTATACATATTTATGAAATGAGGAAAATGGAGTTTCATTTATATTGACTATTTTGAATTAGTAAATAGTACCATGAGTTTACAAATAAGTATTTGCTATGATTATTACAGCTGGTAATATTTTGCAAAGTAATGGCTTATATGTATGTGCAAAAGATGAAGTATATGCTTATTTTGACAATGCAAAATATAATGGTACCATTGATATGTCTATATGCAATTATTAATAATGTTCAAACCACTACATATGTGATGTGGCTATGAATATTACAGCTGATAATATTTGCAAAGTAATGGCTTTATATGTATATGCAAATATGAAGAATATGATTATTTTGACCTTGCAAAATATGTTGGTACTATTGAGATATATATGTGATGTGGAAGCTTATGCTTATGATGATGCATGATGTGTTATATGCAATTATGATGATATTGAGATATATTTATATGTGTCACCGTGGTTCTCATATGATGTGAATGATGTGAAATGCCAAGTGATACGGGACCCACCTTCACAGGAGAAGATATATGAAGGACACATATCTGTAGGATGTGTTGTAATTGATTATGATATATGGCATAACGCTAGTACCATGACCCTTCCTCTTAGGGGACATTTAGAAGTGATACATCAGTTGGGTGTTGTAGGGCCGTGGGACACATAAGAAGTGGTAATTATATAAATACAATGGATTTATTTACATTGCATATTTTGGCATTTATTATATGATTTAGCTTCCAAAATTACTTTGAGAAAATGATATAATATTATGATAATATGGCAAGTGTATTTAAAATTGGAAGCTTTTTATTTGTAAAGTTGATTTGATTTGATAATATTTTAAAATGATAATATATATATTATATTATAGTTAGCTTACTTATTGAGTGTGATCTCATGTAAATCTCACAATATTTTTCAGAGCCACATGATTGAAGAAGAAATTTTGGAGTAGATGGAGCTCCTACTAAATAAATTAGATCCATTATGTTGATGTAACCCCAGTGATGTTTGTGTGTAGGGCTTGTAGCCCAAACCTTATAATTATGGATTGTATTAAGTTGTGGACTTAGATTGATATATCGATATTGCCTTATTTGAATTAAGTGTCTTGTTTCGGGACGCCTTGCATGCCTGGCATGCGGCGGGTTGTCACCCTAGCTCAAATTTTGGTCTGGAATGTGACAACTTTTATGGTATCATAGCCTAGGTTTTGACCTTAGGGATACATACATGATGACACTCTAGGCAAAATACTAGGATGACATTGAGACAAAAATAATTTTAAAGGAATTTCAGGAATTATGCTTTGAAAGCCTGAAATTTAAAGTTTATCAAATATTAATTGAATGTGAATTTGATAGGAATTAAGATGAACTATCGCACCAAAAGCCAATGATATAATGGGACTCCTTGGCTGGTGACCTTGACCAGCGAGGAGGCCAAGGGCTTCTAGAGTTTTAGCTCTATCAAACTTGTTGGAAATGCTCGTAGCAGTTAATATGGGTAGATGAAATTTTAATTGGATATGCAATAAAAGATAGTTGAATATATGAAATATAATGTAGTAGTTGGAAATTGCAATTGATGACTAATATGACTAAGATAACATCATTATATCTATATTGCAATTGAGTTAGATATTTGGATTTTGAGTTATTAAATCTGAATTTGAACGTGGATGTATACAATGAATTTTTATTTGTAGAACTTACATTGTTGATATTGTATGTTAAGATTATGAGTTAATCTTGGTTATAGGGATGATTAATATTGATGATATTTTGGTAATGAAGTAGTTAACTTCATGTTTTTGATCAATTATAATTGAGTACTTAAAAAAAATTGAATTTGAGTTTGGATGGATAAGAAGATATAGTGAATTTTACTAAGAGAACTTTTATTATGGATATTGCATGTTCAAATCTGATTGTTACTTTGCTAAGTATAGAGATGGTTGATGCTGATGTTAATGAAATAGTTGACTGCATATTATATCATGATTGATCATTTAGGAAGAATATAAAATTTTAAATTCTGAGATAATTACTGTTTAAGTTTTTGAGAGTAGTAGACTCTATTAATCTTTAGAACTAATTTTGGCTATAAATGATTAAATATTTTGATGGTAGAAAGTGAAAGATTTTAGCAGTAATAAGAATAAGATAAATCTCACTGATAAAGAATTTCATAAGGATTTTCATCTGTTAATAGATTTCTAAATCAAGATATCATTCATTAATTTATTGTGCCTTTCTTCATAGTTCCTAAGTAGATATCTTTCTCCAGGATGAATAAATTATCAATCAGCCATAAGTGGCATAATTATTATTAAGGAAATAGGAGGGGATGATTTTATTTTTGGTTATTATCAATTATGGATTATGGTTAAGGATACATCTAATATCACTTTCAAATTATAGAGAGATTACTATAATTTTCTAATTATGTCTTTTGGATGGTAAGTGCATTTTCAATCTTTATAGACCTTATAAGTCATATATCCATCTAAGCTAGATCAGTGAGGTCACTTTGAGATATTCGAAGGGCTTAAATTAGTTGGCCATGATATGGCATGAGACATTGCATAATCTATAAAACCAACATGATTTTAGATGATTTTGATAGTCATTGGTAATAAAATATTGATTCAAGGATTCAAATTATTTAAATTGTAATATTTATTGAGAAAATACTGAATTATTCAAGAGAAATTAATTGGTTGTGGTGGTATTACTGATAAATTAATTATATCGATGATTAATGATGACACTATTATTCAAAGAAAATAAATTAGTTAATTATGATAATTATGAAAGATGTCCTAAATGATTGGCATAATATTCATTGATATTAGCTTGAAGTATTCAAGAGTAAAACCAAGTATGTTATGATGATTGAAATAAGTATCATAATGATTAATGGCACATTCAACTATTCAAGAGTTGAGAGAGCATTGGAAGAATACTATCATATATTTAATTCACAAGAATTTAAAATTGTCTTATCGAGGAATTAAGAGTAACTGATATGTTATTAACCTTAAGAATGGATGACATAATACATGTGATAGACTCTATGATATTTATGATGATGTGAGAAGTTAAGGTAAAAAAAAAAAAGCAAGAAAGAATACTTCTTAAGGAATTTAATTTTATTTGGTAGAAAGATCAAATTAATTTTTAAAGTTGGATATGCTATTTGGGTACTTGGGGATGAAATAAAAGTTCACTAGTGAGTATCTATAATGGTACAAAAATTAGTGGACATTTAATTTCGAGGATGAAATTTTAGTGAGATAAAGATGTTAATATTTGTTTCTGGTTTAGTAGTAAACTGAGTAAATTGAGTTTGTGTCCATTTGTCTCACTCTTCTAATTTGATGATGTCTTCATAAAACTTAGTGGATTAAGCTGAATTTAGTCCAGCCTTCCACCCTCTAATAGATGGACAACCTACAGGAACTAATTAAATTTTAGATGATATACTGCAAGCCTATGTGATGGATTTAGGAGGTACTTGGTATAGCTTCTTACCCTTAGTGAAATTGCTTATTTTAATAGTTACTAAGCCAATATTCCAATGGATTCATTTAAGTTATCTATGATATAAGGTGCAGATTTCCTTTATATTGAGATGAAGTCAGAGAGAGAGACAATTTTGGATACTGAGCTGGTTTAACAACTATGAAAAAGTATCGTTAATTAAAGTGGCTTCATGTAGCTCATAGTTAATAGAAAAGTTATGTTGATGTCAATAAGAAAGATTTGAAATTTCAGGTTGAAGATCATTTGGAAGTTTTCCTAACTAATGTTGTGATGAGATTTGTGTTAGAAGTGATTGAGTCCTCAATACATTAGGCCATTTGAGATTTTGATCAAAATAAAGGAGGTGGCTTATAGTTTAGCACTGTCTTCATTACTTTTTGGGGTGTTCAATGTGTTTCATATCTTTAATTGAGAAGGTATATTCTAGACCCCACTATGTATTAGAACTTGAACCAATTTAGCTTAAGAAAGAATTGACATATGAAGATTATCTTGTATGCATCGTGGACCGTAAGGATCAAGTTCTGAGATAGCGTAGCATTCCTATATCAAGGTTCAGTGGAGTAATCATTCTAAGATGGAGGCTACTTGCGAGCTTGAGGAGAAAATAAAAAAGAAATATCCATAATTATTTGTATCCTAATATAGATAAATGATGTATTGACTGTTGACTTTTGAATAAAATTTAGTTGATTATGGGATAGAAAATTTGAATTCTATATTTATTGAAAGTGTATCAATTTCGAGGCCAAAATTTTTATAAGGGGGGAAGAATGTAACCTCCGGTAATTAATTTGGAAACACCTGGCGCCTAGTTTCCTTCTGACGTTTAGGACTCGGTGCGACGTCTGGATTTTCGAGTCTCCACATGATGGATGGGTTCTCGATTCCCTTGATCTGAGGCATCGCAAGGGTGCTTATTAGGAGATGGAGGATAACTCTCTCCTTCATCCCTGCGCACGCCTTCTCCAGGTAATTCGCTGCCCACGTTTCATCATAGAGAGGGAGAGAATCGAGCGAGAGAGAGGGAAGAGAGAGAGAGAGAGGCCAGAGATGGAAGGCCTCATCAATGGTTTGGTCGACTTAGCTCTCGGTGTGGTCAGCGATAACGGGGGAAGCGCCTTGAACCCAATCCCCTCCTCACGATGAGCAGCGCTCGCGATCCACCTAGGCCGAGGTGGTTTCTTCAGGGCACCTTGAGAAAGCAGAAGAGGAGCAATATAGCAGCTATAGCTGCGATCAGAACTCATGGAGCTCACGAAAGGACGAGAGCAGTTATCGTCATGATCAGAGCCCATGGAGTTTAAAAAAGGAGGAGAGCGAGGAGAAAAGTGATGGAGATTGGGAGCTGTTGTCAAAAAGAAGCATCACCAATCACCCAGAAGACATCAAATGGCACCACCAAAGAACTGGCATAGATATAAATGCCCACCTAACGAACAGGAATACATTGATGTTGCTCATTATGGCTTAGATGTTGAGCCCACGAGAGAGGAGCTTGATGACTTATCAAAAGCCTACAGCAGGTTATGGGAAACTTGATTTCAACCGCTTGGTGCCTGGTAAAGACTATGAGATTGACTGCGGACGAGGAAAGAAGGTTTATCATGAGGGGGATATGGCACCAGAAGGCTTGTTCAAGTGGGTCAGTCATGATACATTTAGGCAGCTAACATACTCTCGTTTTTGTTCTCTCCTGGATAATTATAACCCATATAAAGGATGTAAAGAGGTCGTTGCTTCTAAAGAAAAGCATGAACAAGTTACATTCATGGAGGAAATAAGCAGGACTTCACCAATCAAATATCTGTATAAATACTTAGTTTCCAACGGTGTCATATTTGATGGTTATGAAGAATTCAAGAAAATGATGCTCAGCTGTGGTTTGATATCTATGGAAGAGGTGGTGGGTCTAGTTGCTCATATGCTTTTGAGCAGTATTTGTAGGAGAGATCAAGGGACGTGGAGAGCATGAAGTCTCTGGTTTTCACAACTGGATTCAGTTTTACCTAGAAGAAGCTAAAGGGAGTGTAGACTACCAAGGCTATATATTCCCAAGGAGCCGAGGGCAAAGTTTGGATGCTGTTGATCGAACTCTGGACTGACCAAGGTGTTCTTAGATAATCGGATTTAGGTACCCAGATGTCCAAATAGCTGATTTACAGTTTGGAATAGCGTACTGTGGTAAGTAAGCCAATTATCATGATTTCATAAATTATTTAATTTATAAATCTTTGGATTTATAGCTGTATACATATTTATGAAATGAGGAAAATGGAGTTTCATTTATATTGACTATTTTGAATTAGTAAATAGTACCATGAGTTTACAAATAAGTATTTGCTATGATTATTACAGCTGGTAATATTTTACAAAGTAATGGCTTTATATGTATGTGTAAAAGATGAAGTATATGCTTATTTGACTTTGCAAAATATAATGGTACTATTGATATGTCTATATGCAATTGTTAATAATGTTCAAACCACTACATATGTGATGTGGCTATGAATATTACAGCTGGTAATATTTTGCAAAGTAATGGCTTTATATGTATATGCAAATATGAAAATATGATTATTTTGACCTTGCAAATTTTGTTGGTACTATTGAGATAATTATATGCAACTGCTAATAATGCACAAACCACTGTATATGTGATGTGGAAAGCTTATGCTTATGATAATGCATGATGTGTTACATGCAATTATGATGATGATATTGAGATATACTTATATGTGTCGCCACGGTTCTCATATGATGTGAATGATATGAAATGATGTGAAATGCCAAGTGATAGGGGACCCACCTTCATAGGGGAAGATATATGAATGACAGACATCTATAGGGTGTGTTGTAATTGATTATGATATATGGCATAACGCTAGTACCAGGACCCTTCCTCTTAGGGGATATTTAGGAGTGATACATCAGTTGGGTGTTGTAGGGTCGTGGGACACATAAGAAGTGGTAATTATATAAATACACTGGATTTGTTTACATTGCATATTTTGGCATTTATTGTATGATTTAGCTTCAAAAATTAATTTGAGAAAATGATATGCATATTCTGATAATATGGCAAGTGTATTTAAAATTGGAAGCTTTTTATTTGTAAAGCTGATTTGATTGATAATATTTGAAATGATTAATATATTATATTATATTATAGTAGGCTTACTTATTGAGTGTGATCTCATGTAAATCTCACAATGTTTTCAGAGCCACAAGACTGAAGAAGGAATTTTGGGGTAGATGGAGCTCCTACTAAATAAATTAGATCCATTATGTTGATGTAACCCTAGTGATGTTGTGTGTAGGGCTTGTAGTCCAAACCTTATAATTATGGATTGTATTAAGTTATGGACTTGGATTGATATATCGATATTGCCTTATTTGAATTAAGTGTTTTGTTTCGGGACGACTTGCATGCCTGGCATGCGACGGATTGTCATCCTATCTTAAATTTTGGGTCTGAGGCATGACATAATTACTGGCACCAATCCAACTTCAGCAAGGTTTGGTGAGTCCAGTTAGATTTAGCAAAACTCCAAGAATCAGAGAAGGAGAGGAGAGAATGTGGAGAAGAAAGAGAAGAAAAAATAAGAACAAGAAAAGAGAAGGATGAAGAAGAAGGAATAGGCAGTTCTGGGTGGTTTAATGATCAAAACTAATTACTTCGTAGATGGAGAGAAGGGGGATTCAAGTTTGTCAAAATTTGTTAGATAGTTAAGAGTGTTTGCTAGTTAATTAGAGAAAAAATTCTAGAGTTTACTAGAATTGATGATAGAATAAAACTAATTTTAACACAAATCAAGATTATTTAAATTAAATCAATGGTTTAGATTAATCTAAACTGGTTGGTCTGAGTTTAAATTAACACACTTAAAATCAAATAAATTCATTACGAATTGACAACTGAAAGCCGTGGCTCTCTTACCAATAAGTAATCATTAGTGAATATCAAGTGGATGATCATTAACTTATCATCCTCACCATGTTCGGTTATTTGCAAACGGTGTAGAGAGTGATGTGGTTGATCATGCCACGTTAAGACTAAAAGACAAGGTAACTGATGAAGACGAGAATTAGATGGGCAACTTCGACTTCAGAGTTGGCCTTCAGCCTCGACTTCAGAGCCGGCCTTTGAAACCAAGACCGACTCCAGAGTTGGCCTCTAGCCCTGACTCCAGAGTCGGCCATTAGCCCAACTTCGGAGTCGGCCTTCAACCCTGACTTCAGGATAGCGGCCTCCCACATAACCCGTCTGACACTTGTGTCCGCCACGTGGCCCACTTACCACCTACAATTGCACGTGGCCCCCGTAGTCATTGCCACTTGTGGAACACGCCCGACAAGACCAGGCCTATCAGCCGACTGTGGTGCTATGCCAGGGGAGGAGAGGGGATGGCCGGTTTCCCTGACATGCTCAGAGGTGGTTGCGACCTATCCCTATCGGCCTTGTCGCCTATCCCCGACCAAGCGGAGACGTATTGAAATCAACAACCTTCCAAAAGTGGATAAGGGGACTTTCAACCAGGTATAAGAACCTTTGCTCATTACGAGAGAGGGGATCTGAACTCCAAGTTCTGGGCTAAGTCTTTTGATCCACTGTTCATCACTATTTCCCAAGTTACTCACTTGAGTGTCGGAGGGTCCCCATCGGTGCAACCGGTCCTCGGGGACTTTATTGCAGGATTCTTGTCCGAGGAGGAGGAGGAGACGTCAGAAGATTCCCAAGCCGTCCTTATCATCCTTCAGACCCTCGCCGTTCCCCGACGTTTAAGGAAAGCGATTTGGCGATAATAAATTGGCACGCCAGGTAGGGGTGAGATGAGGAGATAGAAAGCTCCACAGCAATCAGCTGCAGACCTCCACTCCCCTTAAAACAAAAAGATGATGGTGGCACGCGCCCAGGAGATTTTCACCAGCCACGCTGGGAGGCATCGCCAAGAGGCTGAGCAGCAGGAGGCCAACCTCCCTGTTCCACCTTCGCCACCACCTCAGGAAGACCGAATCGCCATCCTCACTTTGTAAGTCCAGTCACTTGTGGCGGCGGTTCGGGAGCTACAGCAGATTGGCGCGCCAGAAAGGAGGGAGACAAGGAGATAGTAAGCTCCACAGCAATCAGCTATAGAGCTCCACTCCACTTAAAAATAAAAGGATGGTGGTGACGCGCGCCTAGGAGATTTCCACCAGCCACGCTGGGGGCATTGCCAAGAGGCTGAGCAGTAGGAGGCCAATCTTCCCACTCTGCCTTCACCACCATCTCAGGATGACCGAATCGCTGCCCTCACTTTGCAAGTTCAGTCACTTGTGGTGGCGGTTCAGGAGCTACAACAGAAGCCGATGGCTGCGTAGCAGAGCCCAAGAATACCCTCATCGGACGCGGGAGCTGCTCAACCCAGTCAGCAATCAACTCGCGGGAGATCCCCTCAGAGGGAGTCTCGCCGCCATCGTGCCTCGCCTAGGCATCATCGCCGGAAGACCTCTAAGAGGCCTAGATCTCCCTCCTGCCATGCTAGTGATTCCCCTAAGCGAAGGCATGGGAAGGAGACCGAGCGAGGACATCATCATCGACATAGCCCCTCCCCATCCTTGGGATCCTCAAGGGAGGGGTCCTTCGACGGTTAGATCAGTTGTCGGACCGAGCGACGGCTGGACGAGTATAACCAACGGTTGGAGGAGCTCAATCGTAGAATTACAAATCAGCCAGCGGTGGACTATGACAACCATCCTCCGCTGTCTCGCTGTATCATGGAGGAGCCAATCTTGAGCCAGTTCCGTCTTCTCTAGTTGGACCCCTACGACGAAACCACCGACTCCTTGAACCATTTGGAAAGTTATAAGATCCTCATCCTCATGCAGGTCCAGGGAGCGACCGACTCCCTCCTTTGCAACGTCGCCTCGACCTCCGATACCCTCTGGAGGGCCTCGCTCTTAGCCGCAATGATGTCAGCCACTCTGGCATCGGCTGTGCAAGCAACCTCCTCAGCATCATTGGCCCGTAGCTTGGCCACCTTTGCCTCCAGATAAAGGGAGTGGAGGCGTAGATCTCGGTCCTCGATCATCGCCCGGGCGACGTCCAACCTCTCCTCGACGACCTGGGCACAATCGAGTTCGGCTGCCGCTCGATGCCTCGCCCCCTTAAGCTCCTTCGCCCACTTGGCCCGAGTCACCTCCAATGTGCCCTTGGCCCTCTCGGCTCGGGCCTGGGCGGCAACGATGCCAAAGCCCAGGCCTAGGCCAAGGCCTGACTCTGCATCAACGCCAAAGCTTGTCACCAGGACAGCATCGAAGATCAACTTCGCGTCGGCACAAAAGCCCAAGGCCAGCTCGACACCAAAGACCGTCTCTACGTCAGCACAAAATCCTGTCACCAAGATGGCACCGAAGACTGACTCCACATCGGCATAAAAGCCCGAGGCCAGCTCGGCACCAAAGACCGACTATGCGTCGGCACCAAAGACCGACCCCGTGTCGACACTGAAGCCCGAGGCCAGCTCGGCATTAAAGCCCGACTCCGTGTCAACACCAAAGACCAACCCTGCACCGGCACTAAAGCCTGAGGCCAGCTCGACACTAAAGCCCGAGGCCAACTCGACACCAAAAGCTCATCGCCAAGACTGGCTCTAGGTCGGCACCAAGGACCGACTCCGGGTCGGCGCCCAAGATTGAAACCAACTAGCAAGAAGGGCTCCAAGCCCAACCTCATCAGGCAAGAGTGGCAAGAATGCTATCACTCGCCATCCAAACGGCCCCCTCCCTCAGCTGGCTCTTTACCTTCGGGAACCCAAAAGCTAAGGAGAAGTTTAGCGAAGCCTCTCCTTTGCAGATTCTGGAGGTATTTATTTTCTCCCCAAGGACTATGGATCTTCAATGCTTACAAACTTTCATAGGAATGACCAAGGAACGAGGTGATCAGGTGCGAAGATCGACTCTGGGTCAGCACCAGAAACCGATGCTTGAGCCGGCATGAAGGCGAACTTACCACGAAGTTTGCATATGAGGCCGCCCCTAAGGGTGGCCCCTAAAGTCGACGCCTACACCGTTACTAGGCTCGACCCCAAAGCCGGCCTCAACGCTTGCTTCGAAGTCCACTTCAGTTGTAGGCCGAGTCGTTACCCGAGCTCACTCTGTCCAAACAGATAAGTGTCCTGACTTCGCAAGAGCTAAGTACCCAAAAGAAGTCTAAATATTTTGGTAGTTGAAAAGATTTTATTTTTCATTACTGATCAAAATGTCTATAAAGTGCCGACTCAAGCCAGACTTTCATACAAAGGTGAACAAGGCCAAAACGAAGATTACAAAAAAAAAAAGGGAAAAGAAGAAAGGGCCATCAAGCATCGGCCAGTGCAGACCCATCGTCGGCCGACCCGTGCACCTAGGGCGATCCCTTCGGCTCCTCGTCATCTGGCTTGAGGTCACCAAGGCCAAGGATGCCGAAGACTTGCGCCACCATCTCCTTGCACTCCCGGAAGCCCTGATGGTAGATGTCGACCGAGGCCTCCGCCAATTCTTCCAAGAAGGCCTCGGAGCCCCGATAGCGCTCCACGGCCTCGGCCGTCGCCTTCTTGGCCTTCTCCTCGGCGACCCGCAACACCGCCTCCACCTTCGATACCTTCTGGAGGACCTCGCTCTTAGCCGTGATGGCGTCAGCAACTCTGGAGTCGACCGTGCGAGCGACCTCCTCACATCATTGGCCCACAACTCGGCCGCCTTCGCCTCCAGATAAAGGGAGTAGAGGCGCAGATCTCAGGCCTCGATCGTTGCTCGGGCGACATCCAACCTCTCCTCGATGACCCGGGCACACTTGAGTTTGGTTGTCGTCCAACGCCTCGCCTCCTCCAACTCCTCCGCCCTCTCGGCCTGAGTCGCCTCCAATGTGCCCTCAGCCCTCTAGGCCCGGGCTTGGGCGGCAGTGATCTCTCATTGGGCTCGGTGGAGGGCCTTGTCGGCTCAAAGGGTGATTTCCCTCGCGGCGGACAGGGAATTCACCACCTGCACAAAGAAGATCTCTGTTAGCATGCAATGGAACGAAGAAAGATATATCTCAAAGAGGAGAAAATACTTACCCACAGCAGAGCGGCAGAGGCATCCCTGAAGAAGGAGGAGCACCCCTAATGCCAGAGCTCCTCCTGAAACTCCGGTAAGTAGGCCGGGGCTAGCAGCTGCTCCGCCATGTGGCCGTGATTCATCAGTGAGGGCCGGGATAGAATTGCCCTGAGCCCACTTCCCTCCGAGGGCTCAGCCGATGCTGAGGCAGCATGCGTCGCGCCCGAGGCCAATGACATTTCCTCTGCCGATGGCCCCACTATCGTCTCGCACTCCTCGCCCGCCTCCTCTTCCTCTGGCGGGCCTCCGTCTGCCGGGCCCCCGTCCGGGATGACTCTGTGCAGGATGTGACCAGCCCCATGGGCGAGGTGACAGTCTCAACCCTCGGCTCCTCCAGGGGGATGGTCTCGGCTCTCGGCTCCTCTGGAGGGGTCTTGGCAGTGAGGTCAATCGGCGGGGTGGCCCCCTAGCCCGGCAAAGGTTCATTAGGGGGAGGGGTCGATGACCGAGAACGAGTGTGAGCCCTCCTCGACCCCCCGACTTCGCTAGCAGCCCTCTTCCTCTTGGCCACTGCCCTTTTCACGATATCGGCTGACACCCTCATATCTGCAAGTGCCAAAGTTAGTCAAAAAAAAAGGGGAGATGAAGAAAAAGGGAAGAGAAAGGAAAGCAGAAGGAGACCCACGACCGCTCACCATCACTCGGGAGGATGTCGGCAAGTCAGAGATTCTCCTTCGATAGGAGTCTTCAGCGGGGGAGGGGGGGACCTCGGAGACTAGCAACCGCTCGTGCGCCTTTCGATTCCTCGGGACCACTATCAGGTTCTTGTTTGGCTCTAGGTGCGGGTCCCCCCAATCCCGCCTCACTCCCTCGAGGTCGATGAAAAAATATCGAGTCTTACACCTTTTGATGGATGTGGGGAGACTCAGCCAGATTGCCTGGCCCGGCCTGGGTGTGAATAACCATCAACTAGAGCTGGCCTGGCAGCGGAGGGTGTAGAAGGAACGAAACAAAGATACTCGGGCCACTATGCCTTGGAGGTTGCATAGCACCATAAACACACAAATGGTCCAAAAGGAGTTCGGGATCAGCTGTGTAGGCGCTAAGGCGTACCTACGGAGGTGGTTGACGATAAAGGGGTGGAGAGGAAGTCAGAGACTGGCCTTAAAGAACTCCTCGTATAAGGTGACCCCCCTGAAAGAGGAGGTCACCCTATCGTCAAGTCCAGGGTAGGTCAGTCGGACATCCTTGGGTATCCTATAGATTCCCTTAAAGGTCCTTAGCTCGAAGGAGGTGATGGTGGAGATGGTCCCTTCCGGGCTTTCCCCGCTAATCCTAAGTGGCTGGGCGGAGGACGATGGTGGAGCTGCGATAGCCGGGTGATTCCTGACAGGGATCCTCTCAGCAACCCGCTGCTGTGACAAAGGGACCTGGTCCTCTGAAGAAGAGGAGGACCAGTAAGATGTTGGGGATGAGGAAACCCGCAACTATGATGAGGAAACGCAGCCCTCGGAGGGAGGGGAAGAGGACCACGAGGGCGATGAAGACATAGAAGGAAAGCAAAGAGAAGTTGGAAGGACTGACCTGAATGAAGGAAGAAGAACAGCAAGGCCGGAAGGGGAAAGACTCAGGTAAGGCTCAAGCTCAGGAGGAGAAGAAGGAGATCTTGGAGGTGCAGGGAGCCGAGTTCAGGGCGACCCTCCTTTTGTGCATCCTTTTTGAATCGTCCCGCTCGACTCATTCCACCACGCGCACACCTGCCACTGGAGGAGACGCCTCGGTAACCACTGGGAGCATCGGGAGCATGATCCACAGCCGATGATGGGACATCGGTGATGCTAGCTTCATGATGGCGACTATCTTTTCGTGGAATCCGGAGGGTTTTCCTGGTTCCGAGGATCTCACCGAATCCGATGGTGGGGATTGATAGGACGATAATGTTGCAATACCCCATATCTCCCGCATTGAAGAGGTGTCGCTCCTCAGGGACATGTGCCCCTCTCCGCAATTAGAGGCATGCGGGGATCAGCCACCAAATAATTGTGCACCCCTTTCAATAGGCGAGAAATGTAACAACAACATCTCAGGGATGGGAGGGCATCTGATATGGCTGATCATGCCACGTTAAGGCTAACGAACAAGGTAATTGACAGAGATGAGGATTAGGTGGGCAAAGCCACTCGGCAGGGACTCCCGAGGCTCCCATCTAATCCAGAGTCGGCCTCCGGCCCCGACTCCAAAGTCAGCCATTAACCCCGACTCCAGAGTCGGGCTCCAGCCCCGACTTCAGAGCCGGCCTCCGAGACCAAGACCGACTCCAAAGTCGGCCATTAGCCCCGACTCCAGAGTCGGCCTCCAGCCCTAACTTTGGGATCGGTCTATAGCGGGCCTCCACGTAACCCGTCTGACACTTGTGACCGCTACTCATCCCACCTGCCATCTGTAATTGCACGTGGCTTCGGCGGCCGTTGCCAGTTGCGGTGCACGTCCAATAAGACCAGGCCTACCAGCCGACTGCGGTGCTGCGCCAGGAGAGGGAAGGGAACGGCCGACTACCTTTGACATGCTCAGAGGTGGTTGCAATCTGTCCCTATTGTCCTTGCCGCCTATCCTCGATCAGGCGGAGACGTCTTGAAATTAATAACCTTTCAAAAGTAGGTAAGGAGGACTTTCGATCAGGTATAAGAATCTTCGCTTATTACGAAAGAGGAGAATTTGAACTTTAACTTCTGAGCAAAGTCTTTTAGTTCACTATTCATCATTATTTTTTAAGTTATTCATTTAAGCAGCGAAAGATCCTTATTGGTACAATTGATTCCTGAAATTTTTTGTGCAGGATTCTTATTCGAGAAAGAGGAAAAAACGTCAAAAAATTTTTCAGACCGTTCTCATTGTTCTTCGAACCCTCGCCGTTCTCTGGCGTTCAAGAATTTTGGCGACAACAGAGAGAGCTTATTCTAACAAGCGTAAAAGAGACTCTGATCAAAGAATAGGGCAAAAGGCGACGTCCTTATCGGACCCACATCGAAGGTGAAATCATGAAAACCATGAATTGGAGAGACCATTAATGGCTCACCAATGAGATTCAAGTCTTAGAAAAGTTGATGTACAACAACAAAATAACCCCATCAAGGTCAATTCTAGGCTCACCGACGTCAAACCGGAGGGCCACGTGTTCTTGACTTGTTAGCTTAACTAATATGCGACTGCAATGCATCTCGTGCTATCAAGCAATTAATAGCATTTGATCAGGCCTTGAATAAATAAATCTTGCGCCAAATAAATTAATAAAGGAAAAAATGGCTTGAGGCAAATGGCGAGGACTTTGGCAATAGCCGCCATGTAGCATTAAGAGCTAGCAATTTATTATGATTTCTAGTTTAGTTAGGATCATAATCTCCATTGTTATTTATGCCAGTATCATCCTATCTATTTATCTCAATAGTATTTAGGTTGGGATAGGCTTTTTGTTTGTGTGGTGAGATAGTTCAAGGAAAAGTTAGCTACCAAGTATTGATTAAAACAGCCAATGATATCCTTAATTAAATTTGAAGAGAGCCGAAGATGAATACTAATTTATAGCTTTCATAAAAAGACTAATGTGACCAGTAAATGTTCCTATGGATTTTATTTATATTTTTATATCTAAATTTGTTTTTTATTTTATTTTATTCATATATTTTTTTTCTCTATATCGTTGTCAGCGCTTCTCTTTGGTGATGTTGGACTGTTGACATTATTTCACAAGTGATTGTGCCGTGCAGCATGCGAAAAGCGTCCGGATTTTTGACATGGTACACTAAATAAATGGAAATCTTTACAGATAGCGTGCTGGTTGGGAAGGAATCGGCATGCTCCCTGCGTGGGAAAAGTGGTGCACCGCCTACGGATGCCTTGCTTGACCCTGGCCTAAATGCCTGATAGCCGGACAATCGCCGGAAGCACATCGCGTCCCAATCCACGGACCCCACGGGACGACCGAACTTCCCTCCATTGCGACTGGCCGAACGAGATGGCCGTCCAAGGAGGACCAAGTCACCAAGTTCGCTGGGAGCGCCCGCCCCACAGCCCAATGTACCATAAAGAAAGCCAGCACTGTCACCCTTGTATCGCTATCTTAGTCCACAACGAAGCAACAACCTCTTCTTGTAGCGCCTCAAGAGAGCCATAAGATCTCGAAATACTGGTTCAGGTAGCCCTATACACACACACACACACACACACACACACACCTGCATGCATGCATGCAGGTCCTCGATCGGAATCCCAGATGAACGAGCCCGGCCGTTTCAAACTCGAAGTCGCCTATAATCGCTGCTGGCTGGCCAGTTTGAAGCACGACGGAGAGCTTACAAGCAGCCATGGCCGCTCGCCGGGAATTAGTTTAATAAATGTGGCCTGTCTAGATGCATGACATCATGTCGATCATCCCACCTGGACAGCCTTCCGATCGGTGCGCCGAGAAGCGACGCCAAGCATTTCCATGAATAATTAATTATTTCACTTCCATGTAATTACTTTCGTCTGTACTTTCAAGAGTTAATACGAAATCCACATCATTAAACTTTTTTAAAATTTTTTATCCTTCTTGCCGCACGATAACCGCCTGCCGCGAGGGAACAAGGGAACCAAACATAAGGTGGCCAACGGCTAAACGGAAAAGACTTTGCACCGCATCACATAATTACTTTTTTTTTTTTATTAATCCACGTATATCCTGTATAGCTTAACGTAACGGAACAGAATAACAGGGGTCATAATTATAAATTTATAATTTTTTTTATAAAACGAAACGGCTTATCTTTTGAATCTTATGACACATATTTAAAAAATATTAAGATAATTTTATAGTATTTCGATAAAAAAATTACGATATTTCAGTTATAAAATTATAACACTATAGTTATAAAATTATGATACTTATTTAAAAAGTCAAAAAAAATTATGACATTCCAGTTGTAAATTTACGATATCGTAGTTATAAAATTATCCTACATATTCAAAAAATGTTAAGGTAAAGCTTTACAATATCTCGATAAAAAAAAGTACGATAATTCAGTTATAAAATTATAACATCATAGTTATAAAATTATGATACTCATTCAAAAAGTCAAAAAAAATTATAATACATGAGTTATAAATTTATGACATCGAGCTATAAAATTATGATACTCATTCAGAAAATATTAAGGTAAAACTTTATGAAAGTAAAAAAAATTATGATATTTTAGTTGTAAAATCATGATATCGTATTCATAAAATTATGATACTCATTCAGAAAATGTTAAGGTAAAACTTTATGAAAGTAAAAAAAATTATGATATTTTAATTGTAAAATCATGATATCGTACTCATAAAATTATGATACTCATTCAGAAAATGTTAAGACAAAACTTTATGAAAGTAAAAAAAAATTATGATATTTTAGTCATAAAATTATGATATCTATTTAGAAAGTTAAAAAAAATTACGATATTTGATTATAAATTTATGATATAATATATAAAATTATGATACTTATTTAGAAAATATATAATGCATCGTTTCTTATCCGTAGATAAATTTTTTTTTTAAAAAAAGTTAAACCGCTCAAAATTTAAGTCGTATCTGCTATTCTATTTCATCCCAACATCAGAAAAATTTATGTGGACCAATAAGAATGAATCTATAAAGACTTTTCTGGACTAAACCGTGAACGTGACAGTCCGGTTAAATGACCGGTCGATCTATGGGTCCCACTGTAGCTGGCTGGTATATATCCGAAACGTCCTGGAACAGCATTTCTGCTGGCCGGAGAGAAACAGCCGATCTAAGGCTCAGCCGCACTTGGCCTCAACGTCGGTGGGTCCCACAGGACAGAGCCTTCTTCATCCGGTGTGAGTCTCGCACTAGCCAAGTATACACGCAACCCAGCGAAAGCTCTGCCCCCTCGCCGCTTGTATTAGACCCATCCCATGCGCCAGACTCACACCGAAAGGCGCCTCGTGGATCATATGATATACTTTTACCCCTGATTAAATAAAAAAAAATCAAGTGGACGGGGAAAAGGGGGCGCAACCGCGAACGATATCCACAACTTTAGAGAGAGAGAGAGAGAGAGAGAGAGAGAGAGAGAGATAAGTAGAGAAACATTAAAAGATTCGAGGGGTGTGGCTTACACGCCTTTTCTTCTGATTGGCTGAGAAACGGTGCGGGCCCCCTGGATCCCGGTTCGGGGGGTGATGGGGAAGCGAATGGGAACGGGGACGTGGCGTCGGCAACCGGAGTAGCCGGTGGAGTGGCAGGGTGGTGGTGCAGTGCTCGGATTCTGGTTCTCTTGCCATAACCGGAATAAAAAGGCGATACGAGGAGAGAGAAAAGGGGCGTTTAAGGTTGGAGATGGCTGCCGTCAGGGGAAAGGTTCGGGACGGGGTGGGGCCGGGCGGTGGGTGGTGGACGGAGGGCTTTTCTTTTCTTCGTTCGCTTCCCGTAAGGGGTGCTCCAAAGCAATGGCCCAGATTCCATCTGCTTTTGGTATTCTTTCCTTACTATTTTTGGGATGGATGTTGGCATTGATGGGCGTGATGATGCCGATCGGATCTGCTGCCCAGGAAGTGCCTCCTCTTTATTATTATTATTATTATTATTATTATTATTTTTGCGCTGGATTGCTGTTGGCTTTTTGGGTTTGATACTTTTGATTGCCATTTATTTCTTTTTCTTTTTTCCCGTGGAGTGGAGTCGACTGGAGTGCTGGACCCTCCATGCATCGTTATCCACATGGTGAACCACATACATCCCTCATCGCTCGGCCGTAGGTCCTGTATGTGATGCATGCCATGCTTGCTTTTCGAGAGGGAAGACATATGGTCTAAATTAATGTGCACATGACTTTCACTCGTAGATTTGTTCTTCAGTGAAAGAATTTCCTTTTCACAAATCGCATGGAACATAAAAGTAGCTTTACCTTAATGTTCAAGGTTGTAAATCAGTCTCTTCACCGTTTGATTGTTCTCGTTGAGTCTCATTTGCTGATGCATTCTTTTGTCATTCATGTTGTCGTATGATCATACGAAACCACCATGCGCATATTCACATGAGAGCTCGTTTCCTTGTTGAGATTAAACTAATCATTTGTTCCATCGACATGGATGCAATTTTCGCCATAATTTAAATTTCATAATGCTTAGATGCTAAATATCTAACTTTACATGTCGAATAGTATTTTTTAAATAACATGCAAAAACGTACGTAAGATCTCATATATATTAAGTTTTATTACTTATATGGCATACCAAAAAAATGAGGCCTCTTTTATTGGATCAATTTATTATCTTTTTATTATATCCTAAATAATACAAAAAATTAAAATAAATTTTAAATTAGCTTTTATTAAAATTTACTAACTATCCTAATAAAAGAAGCTTGCTTTTTTTTTTTTTTTTGCTACGATACGATTGTACTAAAATCTTACTAAAATTTGATTTGTAATAAAAAAATATGTAAAAAAATTTACATTGTAAATTTTTACTATAATTATAAAGTTTTAATTTTAAATTAGTTAGGATCAGTTATCATGAGAATAAAAACAGTATAAATTTTTACTAAAATTTTAAAAGCAAAAGACGATAAAAATTAAAAAATAATAATCTAAATAATTTTGAAAATAATCATTAATAATTGTTAGCTGAATCTAAAATAATCTAATAATCATTTTAAATGTTTCCCTTGTCCTCTTTAATAATAGGAAAAAAAATTCTAAATTCCTACGAGGTAACAGACCTGGGGGTTAAAAAAAGTGGTCGAGGACTTTAACTTAAAACTATTGCGTACGTGTAACTCCTCAATTTGTGAGTATTTATCTGATGTCTTCTTCTCCATGCTTTGTAAAATTTTAAAAAATTCTTTCATGCCCTATGATTCTTCTCCCACTTTTTCATCCTCTGGACATCTCCTTTTATTTCCGTCTTGTCTCGTTCCTTGATTTGTTTTTCCACCACCAAAAACCCTTCGTGACTTGACCATCCGTCTTTCCCATGGCCCTGCAATGGCTTGACTCCCACCTTGTCCTCTGGCCCGCTATGAAGTTTGTCTGAGTGCCTTCAGCTTTGTTGCTAATACTCTTGTCCCAATTCCTTCCACCGTGACTCATCCCGGCAGTTTGCAATTATTGCGCATCGTTGCTTTATTAAAGTTTTAACAATTTCAATTGAAAATACAATGCATTATTAAAACAAAATGCTATATAAATTAATTGCACGCTTCTCACATTTTTTTTTTTTTACTTAAAACATTTAGGAGCAATCTTTAGCTCCCATTTATTATTAGTCTAATATAATATGTACTCACAATTCAATAAGGCGTACCGCATAATAATATCCTATGTTTTTGTTTTTTTTTTTAATTCATTTATTTGTTTCCCAAACCCATCGAACTGACGACGTGCCTCAGTTTGATGCCATTGCGCTTACGGATAGCTTTGCCGGTCGGCCGTTACTTTTCCCATCATCATTAAAGGTCATATAATTTTAATAATGTCACTTTCTCACGTCCAAAATGGGAAAGTTAGTTATTAAGAGTCTAAGACATAGGATGGAACGTTAATTAACCGAGCTAATCAATAACACTATTGAAGCAATATAATATTATCGGCGCGGACGTGTACGGCTCCAGTCCACACTTTCCCGCAGGTCGCTCGCGTTCAATAAGGAAAGACCGCCCTCTCCTCGCACGCGGCAGTCGCGTCCGATTCGATCAGACGGCCCGGAAGGATGGATCCGTCAGATGGTTCGAAATATTTCTCCGCCGTACGGGGTAAAATACCGGGATGCTGGCCACTGCCGGTGGCCGCACCGCACAACGTATTTCCGCTGCCTTCGCCTCTATATATATTGGTATTTTGGGGAGGCCCTTTCGGACAGGATACCTGAGCTGTTCTGCTCTTCCCACGTCCCATCTTGGTTCTCTTATTTCTCCTCCGCCGTCCACGGCCGCCGGACTTCTCTCGGCCGGCCCTGTCGCTACCCACGCACATGTAGGAAGCATGCGATTCCTCTGAGGTTTTATTCTTGTCCTCCCTATTTCCTTTCGTGGTTGTTCTTCGATCTTCTCTTGAAGATCGAATCCCAAATGGTCATGGGCTTTTCGTTGTTTTTGGCTTTGTTTTTGATTAAGGATTCCCGATCGGATCTAATATCCAGTGTTCTGTGTCCGTTTTGTTAGTTCTTTATATTTAGCTGCGAGATAACAGGCGGGAAAGGACGAAGGAGGGAAGGGGGAGGCGGAGAGGTATTGAAAGAGATGGCAGAGACCATCTGGTTCATGTGTTGGAAGATCTGGAGTCATCGCTGCCTGTGAAGTCTGAAGCCAAATGTTCCGTAAGAACGACTCCGCCTTGTCGTGCTTTTACCTCTACTTGCTCTGGCTCTTCTTCCGCAAATAGGCGACAAGCGAATCCTTAGGCGAGAGAGGGTGGGATTTGATCGGATTCTTGAGAAACCGAAGTCTTGATAGTGATCGGATTCTGGAGGAGCGGTGATGATGTTGGATCTTAACCTTGCGACCTCCGGCGAGTCGTCGGCCTTCCGGGTGAAGCCGCTCCTGGAGGAGGACTCCGGTAGCTCCAACTCATCCGTTCTCAATGCCGAGGCCTCCAGCAACGGCCCCGATGAGGACTCCTGCTCTATGAGGCCGGCCGCCGTCTTCCAGTTTGGTATCCTCAAGAGCTCGGCTTCAGTGGAAGGAGAGAACCTGGAAGAGGAGATCGAGGAGGATGGAAATGATACCTCGCTAGAGTCCAACTTCATCACCCGGCAGCTCTTTCCTCCGGCTTCACCGGTCGTTCCGGAGTGGCCCCAGCCGCCGGCGGTAGCTGCATCTTCCTCCTTCTCATCCAGGCAGCATTGGGTGGATCTCAGCTTCTGTCAGTCCAACATTCCAGCTGATGTCAGGGTTTTGCAGCAGCAGCAGCAGCAACAGCATGTTAAGAAGAGTAGAAGGGGGCCTCGCTCTCGGAGCTCTCAGTACCGGGGAGTCACGTTCTATCGGAGGACCGGGAGATGGGAATCTCACATCTGGTTAGCTTACAATTTTCCTTCGATTTTGCGAACTTTTTTGTTCCAGTTTTATAATTTATTTAGAATTTGTTGCAAAAAATTTCATGCAGGGATTGTGGGAAACAGGTCTATCTGGGTAAGCAACTACGGACTATTCTGTTTGACTATCAGATATTTTTTTCTTGTTGATCTGATATATTCTGATTGATATGTTTCTTATCGGCTTCGATTTTATAGGGGGTTTCGACACTGCTCACGCTGCAGCCAGGTTGAAACTGGCTTCTCTTTATATCGAATCCCGCTGCTATCAGTCTTTTCCTGCTTCGTTAAAATTAGATTCGGATTGGTGTTCTAATTGCAGGGCATACGATCGAGCTGCGATTAAGTTTCGAGGAGTTGAGGCTGACATCAATTTCAATCTTAGTGACTATGAGGATGATTTGAAACAGGTAATCAGACACCAAAAATTTATGGAGATGGTTTGTTCAGTAGGAGGACTGTGCCTTATCTCCTGTGGATTTTTTTTTTGCTGAACAGATGAGTAATCTTTCAAAGGAAGAATTTGTGCACATACTGCGTCGCCAAAGCACTGGGTTCTCGCGGGGAAGCTCAAAATACAGAGGGGTGACCCTTCACAAGTGCGGCCGCTGGGAGGCCCGCATGGGACAGTTCCTTGGAAAGAAGTGAGCAATTATTTCTTTCTTATTTTCTTCTGGTAATTCATTCCGTTTCCTCCTTGAAATCAGAATGAGATCTTGCTCTTTCTTGTGACTCCTTGTTGGTAATCTATTGGGTCTTGAAGCTTGAGATCCTTGGTTTTTAGTGAAAGCCCCTACAGCTTTATGACTGGATATGTTAAACTGTCCTGGTTCTTAGACAAATTAAAAAGAACTTGGAAACCCGGCCTTTACCAATTAAAGAATGCAATACTTGGGTGCAGGTACATATATCTTGGGCTATTCGACAACGAAATAGAAGCTGCAAGGTCCTATTGAGCATGAATTTTCTCATTGTTGACAATGAATTTCTTAGTCTCCCGATTTACTTCAACGAGGCTCCATTCCAACATGAATCTCCTTTTTTTTTTTCCCCCTCCTTGTCTTTCTATTTTTTTTTCTCATATCAGGGCTTATGACAAGGCAGCCATTAAATGTAATGGAAGGGATGCTGTTACCAATTTTGAGCCCAGTATCTATGAAGAAGAACTGTTTACTGAGGCTGACAGTGAAGGTATCATCTGCAAATTGTAATCTCTTTCTTTATGCTCTTTGGAATAAGAGATTGTTGTATTCATTCATGAATATTAATTAGTCAATTGTGATGAATCGTTTTATTGATTGCAAATATTTTTGACATAGCCCCTCACCATGATGTTGATCTGAACTTGAGGATTTCTCAACCTGTCGCCTGTAGTCCAAAGAGGGATCACAATTCAATGGGTATCCAATTCCACTATGCCTCACTTGAATCTTCTGATGCTAAGAAAGCACTGGTAATTACTCTTTTACCATCAAATTTTCTTTATTACCTTGATGTCTCTCCACAAAAACAGAGAAGCTGAGAATCTCGTTACTCCCTTCCCTAAAACATGCCTTATTTACTTTGGTCCTGGTTGAGGTTCTCATGAATCACTTGGTCTGTATTTAGTTTTTCTTGACCAATATTATTTTCTAGCTAAGATATTTTTCTTTCCAAGATTAATGAGCGAGGAGACTCTGGAATTTAAAACCAGTGACCCATTAATTGCCTCACTGTTTTGTGCCCCACCACTACCATTATTTGTTGGATACCTACACATGCCTTGCCTTTGATTGATTTATAAGTGCTATCAGGCCTATATGCTACCAGAAAACTGTTTGATAGTCAATAATACTGACTGCTTGTTGTCATTATCTTCTACCATAGATTGACGGGCCTTCTTCCCAATTGGCTGGCAAGCCACATCATGTATGGACTGCTCAGCACCCAGTTATCTCTCCCACCATCAAGGTAATGTTTAACAACTTGTTCTTCTCTTATTGCAAGTTCTTTGTAGCCAAACGTCAAATAAGATTAGCTTGATCTTTTTCATTTTTCTAAAAATAGAATTTAGGTTGATCTTTACATTGTCGGCTCTAGTAAAAACTGCTGACATTCTGAGCCACTCAACGGTTTGTAGAATATTGGTGAAGAGTTTTTCTCCTTTGCAACGCAATATATAGCAAAATTTGTTTTTATTAATTGTAGATCGTATTATGGATGACATCTCACTATAGGGTGGGATAAGTTGTCAAGCTAGTGATACCCACTTGGATGTGGGGGAAGCAATTCCTCTGTATTTTCATTGAAGAATACCTTGAAAATCTCTTATGCATTACATCGATGGCACAGATGACAATCTTCTGGTAACTATTTTCTTGGTGAGTCCATATCCTTGAAGCATGTCTCATTCCCCATCAGCTGAGAAATACATATTGCGTCAGAGATTTCAGTATGAAATTTTCTAAACGAATTATTATTGCAGCGCCACTTCCCTCCCAAGGGAGGTTATGTTAATATTGACATATCCTCTCATTGGGAGGGTATCCTATGTCACTCTGCATGTCAGTTTTTGTAATGAGTGGGTGAAGGGCATGGGGACATCTACAACGTTGTTCATGGTAATAATTAAGAAGTTTGCTGATGAGTTTGGCTTCAGGCCAAGTGATAGATGGGTATTGTCTGAGTTCAGGTTTTCTTCTCTTGGTGGTGCTAATTAACCTCAAACTAGGTAGGTAACAGGGGAATTCAAAGACTTAAACGTCTAAACGGTAATTTTACAAGGGCAACCATATACTACTCCATTCGAGGATACGTAGCCTTGTCTCTCGGAGCTTACCTAACCTCGTAACTTTACAATTCTTTTTTGCAGTTGACCGTCATCTGTTGCAAGTTAAATAGATCTCGAGCCGTCATAGTGTGCAACCGACGTGCCATGTTTTTCCTGCATCATTTGTTTTCTGCTATTTTTGCTTGTTCCATATTGGTTAGCTGGATTGTGTTTGTTGTTGCATGTAATTTGTGTGTCCGCTAGATCTGATTGGTTGCTGCCTATGATTACAGGAAAGAGCCAGAGAGATGAGGCCTGAGGTTGGTTCTCAAGCTCTACCCGCCTGGGCATGGCAGATGCATGGCCCTACTCCATTGCCGCTGTTCGCTTCTGCAGCATCATCAGGATTCCCAACTACCCCTGCTACAACTGCCCATCCTTCCTCGCTGCCTCCCCCTTCGGCAACCCAGCATCATCCCCATTTCAACCCACCAGCTCCACCATCCAATTTTCTTTTCAGGAGCTAAAAACCCAGGTGCTTGGACCGGCGCTTGTATGCTCTGCGCACCAATATCTATCTGCAAGGGAGAGGCAGAGGATAGCCAACTGGTCATCTGCAAAGTAATAATAACGAGGTGGTGCTTGGTTTTTTTAGCGTTCCACAGGTTTTTATGGTTCTAAGCGATATGCAAGCCATGATCTCATGTGGGCGAGCGACTCTTTTCTTTTGGACTTGTCCGCGGCTTTAACAGCAAAGTGGATCGCTGTGATTGGAGATTAGCTTCTTGCCTCCTACTGTTGGCTTGGGGGGTGTCGTTGAGTTTAGCACTCTTCTCTTCTTTGAATTGGAGGGTACTAGGAATTGAAAGACGAGGGACCGACCGGCCAGTGACCCCTCTCTGGCGCCGAGCTCCACTCTGAGGAGTTCCTTTTCCTTCTTTCTTTATTCCGATGGGTTCCAGCAGGGTCCTGCTTTTGGCTAACGTGACGTTGTACCTTTTGTATTGATTGGTTCTCTTGGCAATAAAAACTGATGGAGGAACTGTGCGTCTCTGATTTCAGTATCCTCGGCATGGTCCTTTATTGATTCTTTTCTGTGTGCACCGTTGAAATGGATTGGCCGGGACGGGTGAGGACCGTGAGGTAATGTCCATGCGTGCTGGTAATGAAGCTGGTCCTCGTATCGGACATGAATGAGAGGAAATACCCGAGGCTTGGCGGTTGTTGCCGCTGGCCCTTGCATACAAACAACAGGACACCCCGCTCCGCTCTCTCGGTTCATGCTCCGTGCTCTGCTTTACTCCGATTCTAGGCTCCTGGCTCAGGCTAGCTGTCCCGGAAGGCTTGTCAAATCACGTGAAGAGCGCGGTGCTGCGAGGTCCCCGACCGGGGACCACAGCGTAGCTCAGTAGCCCGGAGTACAGCCGGCCCACCGGCAGATGGCCGTCGGAGTCGGTTTCTTCTTTAACACCGTGGGAGGGTGGTGGTCCTGCTATGGCGATGAGGGCCCCCTTTGGAGGTGGGGCAGCGGCTTGATTTGATTAGATGTCAGAAGTACGAGATGTGATGTACCAGCCAGCAGCCAGCAAGACGTCTCCTTCAGTAATTTTCAAATTTACTTTTCGAGAGAGGGGGGGAAGTGCAGCGTTGCTTTGTGTAACAGTTCCGAGGTTAGGGTAGGGCGATCACTGGGGCAACGAGGGAGTGCGGATTTTCCGTGTTCACAACAACTTTTTTTAATCAAAATTTAGGAGAGGATCCCGTCCAGAAAGCCCATTTAAATTAAACGGTTGGACTGATCTGAGGGCTCGGAATCTTTGCCGAGTATTTTCTGTTGTAAAGGACTAAATACAACGATTCAAAACTCTAATAAAATCTGACCGGAGGATATGATCACGCTCCTACAGTATAGTATATCCGCCTCGTTGTATGGATTGCGCAACAGGATAGCCTGTGCCGCATCAGCCGAAGTCCATGTACGCACTGATATGTTATACGAGTTCAACGTATGGACCAAGCATGTCACAGGAATCGTGACAACATCGCAGCCTAGCTATAGGGATCCATTATGCGTACCTTGTCCGCGCGAACATGTAAGTCGAGTTGACTGTTGCAAGCCTATCGCAAAAATCTCATGCACAGAAAAAAAAAAAAATTCCATCTGATGGTAACTTTAAATAATACATATCGGGTTAGGTTGCTATTTCCTGCAGGTGAGGTAATTTAATTTGCCAGCCCTCAGGAGCTGTTAGCTTTATTATGTGCGTGTTATGCGTCATCAAAGCATCTCTCCCGAGTGGTGTCAGTGGTTGTTGGTGGTGCTCCCTCCGTTGGTGCGTGCTCTTTGCGCTGCTTTCTCAGCAGATATGTATGTGGCTCAGTTAATCTCATGCGTGCCACCACTTCCGTCTTGGAGAAGGGATCAAATGGTCCGGTAAAATATTATCCGTGGGACGCTGACAGGATCCTATGTTCGTATTTCGAAATATGAAGTCCATCTAGAATATCATAGATGGAAACACTTCACTAAATCTTTATCTTCTCATGCGTGCAGGTAGGCTGGATTAGCATCTGTATTTCCTACCAGAGACGAAGAAGAAAGGTGGACGAAAGAGAAAGGCGACCAGCTAGAAGAGCTGTTTCTTTTTTCCATACGGAGGTTGAAAGAGTGACACAAGTTGGTCTTGATAATTCATTGATCGTTCACGCGACTTCCCTAAGGTTACACTTTCTGATCACTTGTCACAAATTAAGCAAGCCATGCTGCCCGCCCTATAAGGCTGACAGTGCATGCGATTTTACAATGCACGGGAGTCGCGTTTCTTCGAGTCAAACGGGCAATATCCAAGTTTAAATTCTAACTCTAGCTAAAAAGGGTTGGCTGAATTTCAGAATACTCTTTGCATTCGATCGGCATTGCTGCATGCCAACATTGAATGCCTTGATCATCCGCTTCCGTCTCAGGTCATTTAATTAATTTGCCCCTGCCAGTGCGATAAACAGCAAAGGAGATGGTAATTAAAAGTTGACGGCACATATGCGTGAGATTATAAGATGACGATAATTATTTAAATACGAGGTCCAAGGTCAGGAGGCATCATATCCTGTCTTAGTGCATGCGTTTTCTTCTAAAATAAAGATCAACAAAGAAATAAAAAATAAACAAGTAGCAAGAAAAGTAAGACATCGGATAAAACAAAAAGAAACTAATCATCAATAAACAAAAGAACAGATATACAAGGAAATACAAGAAAAGAGCCAAGATTCACAAATGCTCCACTTTGGTGATGTCTACCTCAGTACTCTTAGATCATCCAAGATGAAAGAGAACCTTTTATAAATTTCAATTTGACTAACCTTTTTCCAGAGCCAATTGAGAAGCATCTTCTTTTTAAATAGTACTAATGATTCCAGCTGCTATCAAATCATCCAGCTGGCAAAGCAAAGTGACCATTATGCATCTCTAAAACGAAACGAGTGCCTCCTAGCTAGTTCGAGCTTATCAGGTTCAAGTTGACCCCATAGCTTCTGGTGCCAAGGAATATATTTTTGGTGCTTCATTCCTTAAGAATAGCCTTTTCTGGCTCGATGTGGTGGGATTCCTTGTGTTCGACAAAACACACAATTGGGAAGCCGTGCATCTCCTTGATCTGATAACTTATTGGGAAGAAGAACGTCACTGCATGCGTATGCATTCACACTGTTGCTTAAATTATCTTCTTGTGCTCTGTGGTTTTGTTTCTTTAATATTCTTGTCCACAGTCAATCTCCAGGTACATGGACCTCGTTTTCTTTCTTTATTTTATTCGGAGCTCTAAACAATGCCTTTTTATTATATTTTTTGGGTACAGTAAAATACACCCACATCATGATGATAAACAATGGTGTTACAGACAACAAAATGGTTTGGGTCCAGCGCTTGTCCAACAATTTACCATATCCAATAGCACCTTAAAACAGATCTCACCTCTGTACCCAAATACGTGCATGATCGAAAATAATTATATTGGCTCGGTGCACCCTTTGAGTAAGGGTATAATCGAATCGAATCGAATAGGCATGCGTGTCTACTCGATTCTAAAATTTAAAGTTCAAAAATCAATTCGGGTTGATCAAATTTTTTATTTAGAGTTCAAACTTGAATTCGATTAAACAATCGATATACTCAAGCTTGACTTGGCTCGACTCGACTCAAATTTTTATATAAAAATTTTAAAAATAAATTTTAAATTAAAATAAAATATTTTTAATTAAATTAAAATAAATTATTATAAATATGTTTAATTATAAAATAAAATAGTAAAATATGTAAGTTTAATTAGGTTCGTAAGTTTTTTCAAGATGAGTATTTTAATATTTAAATTTAATTTAATAATATACTCAAATAATTTGAGCTTAAGCTTCGTTTAATAAAGTTAATTTTTAATAATTTTTAAGTTGATTTCAAACTATTCGTGAGCTGCCTCGTAAAATAGGCACGCGCACTGTAAACCATAAACAATAAATTAGACTCCATCTGTTTAGTTGGAAGAGACCAATTTTCAATGTTGAAGGTAGCATTCCAACCATATCTTTATATATATATATATATGTCTAATTCAAATTACTGTACAGAATAGATGAAGCTGTTGTACGTAGGCAATGATGGGTCCTTGGAGGTTTGCCAACCAGGCCTTCATGGTCCTCAACTTGTTTTTCATATCCTTGCTGCAGATGATTGCTTGCCACATGCTAAAATATCAAAAATAAATAGCTCTAGATTGAAACGGTTGGTGTAAAATCATTGCATTTCATCTAGTCAGCTTGTTGATTTTTAATAGTCTCATATTTGTTTTAGTCCTACTACTACAACTGCTGGTCAGAAGGAAAATAGTGGAGATTTGACAAAATTCATGGAAAACTTGATGGCCGGAAATGGCTTGAACTTTATCTCTTGCTGGTAGCGGTAGATCTATCCTTCTCCGGTCAGTGCTCACCTCAACTTCTTTGCACCCTGCTGCAAATGTTTATGTTCCAGTTAAGAGTGTTAGACATAACCCAGGAATATTATTGGTGGGCTTGGATTAGGAACAATAATCTCACCAAGAGCAGCAGGCCATGCCATTCTGCACCTAATAACAAGCGTTCAGTCATATATATGGAGAGCTATTTTTTATGCAACACATTTCTGATCAAAGACAGTTTCATGTGGGTTGTTGGATCTGGGAATAATATTAAGTCTCCGTGTTCAACCTTCGATTCCTGGCAATGCACTTGTTCTCCTCCAGACCTAATTAATATGACTGATTATAAATTATGATGATAATATAAAGGTTATGGACATGATTAAAGGTCAGATGGTTAAACCGTTTGTGCTCGCGGTAAAAACAAGACTTAGGGCATTTTTGTTTCTTGTTTTTTAATTTTAAAAGTAGGAAAAATATGTTTGATTATATTGTTTTATTTTTAATTTTTAAAAATGACTTTTATTATTTATAGAAAGATAGAGTTCACTAGGTACGAATTATATGGTTCTTCTCTCTCCTTTCTTTACTGCATCTAGCTAATTCTCTACATAATTACGTACCCAGCGAACCACACCGAAGTCCCATCCATTCTACAACATATTTCAAGAACGGCATTTGTTGAACAAATGATTTATGGACTTGTAGTTAGTATCGCATATCCTACATCTAGCACCTATCGCCCATTCTTTCTCACTTTTCTTGTGTGAAGCTTAATTTAGAAGGCCTAGCTAAAGACATATCTTGTTTTCTTCTGAAACAAACACCTTTCAAACTAGAATATAGGAGGAGGTACAAGGCTTCTCGCTGATTAATAAATTTGTAAAATAGGTTCATTAGGTATTTGTCATCTTTTCCAGGCTTTCATATTAGAGGGTCTATTGATGAGGATGAAATGGCTTGCAAGAGGCCTGAAGCTGCTGGAGTTGTTGATGCTTTTGAGGAATCCAGCAACAGATGCTAGGTTTCTACGTCGTGATCATGCAGGCCAAATCATTCATGCAACGACTAGACTCTTGCCTCCATGTTTGGTTCCTGCAGCAGAACTTGGGGCCGTATTTGTATTTTAATGCATGCCTACAAAGCCAAACAGATTTGAATGGAGGGAGATTCAAGGACATGATAGTAGATTAGTAGAAAGTAGCCTGAGGGTTCTACTCATCTACTTTTACTCCTGGGCATTTGGTGGTTCAAACGAACCCTCTTAATTTGCATTCAAAGTCTACAGAAGGCAACCAATCTGCTGATTGCCTGGCCAAAAAGGGGCTAGAAAGTGAAGCGGATTACGTAACCGGAGCGTCCATTCCATCAGATTGTGATTAAACATGAAATATAGTTTATGCCATGACAGTACATGGAAACGAAGTTTTGCTGATACTTTTCCTGTTTAGAATGAAAACAGAGCAGGAAAATTTTGGCCACGTATATCTTCAACTTCGCATCGCTCTCTTGCTTGTGGTTGAATTTTGTGCTTGTTTTCTTCTCTCTTCCGAGGCTTGCGCCTCCCTCTAAAAGCACATTTTAAGATTTTCGTTTCTATACGTTAGATTATCATTTAAATTATATATATATATAAATTATTTCAGTAGTTGCATACGAAGCATTGTTGCCTTGTTTTGAAATATATATAATTGTCGAAATATTTTTAAACAGATCAATTCACGGTTGAGTGTTACGATGACCCATGAATGCTCGAATCACGCCCCTGATCATCATCAAAGTCATGCAGTTGTTTCCCGTTTCAGCGACCAGATCGAGACACTTGACGGCTTGAAGCCTAACAAAATGAGCTGATTGATCAATCAGTCCGCATGCGGTCCAGCCTAGATAGGATCATGACGGGCCCTTTGCCGTGGAATCCCTACCGCCTGAGATGCACAGGCTCGCTCTTCTCGCGAATCTCAAGGAGGGACTTGGCTACCCATTTAATGGTCATGGCATTGGACCTCATCCACCACTGGCACTGACTGCACTTTGGGTAGTGCAACAGGTTGCTGCAGAGGCAATGGTCCCATTTAGCTGTAGGCCAACCATTATTGTCCAATGGCCTAGATCAGAGACACGGCATTGGAATGCTGAGAATTTGTCCCAGATCCTAAACCAAAAGCTCAGGAAAACTGCGAGCGTCGTCACTAGCACATTCCGTTGTATCCGATCAGGTGATGATGCTATTTTGATGAGCTTTCAGCTGTACGGGAAGTGAAGGGCTTCTTCTTTGCTTTGGTAGGAATGAACGGGAACGTAGAACATCACACCAATTAAACGGAAAAGAATATGAAGCACAACATTACTTAAAGCGTATTATAGATCGGCCGGGCTCGAATTCGAAGGAATGCGAACGCAAACCATGCTCGGCCCAGCAGCCCTGGTTCGGGCCTGCCCTCCGAAACCAAAATACATTGGCAACCGAGAGGGCCTACTAAGCCCATCGACACCCTGGGCAGGGGAATGAGCCCAGCGTTAATCTGGGCAGAGGTGGACGAAGACACGCTCTAATGATTTGAAATCAGCTTCAAAGTGTACGTACGTAAAACTGCAATCAAAATCCCTGGGAGGCTATGGTGCAAAATGCTCTGATTCACCTCAAAACTGTCTCTGTTGGAAAAATATTTAAGATGCTAGCTGCGCTTGGGCGAAATAGAAGCACAATTGCCTCCAAATATTACTGTCATCTGTGACAGACTTCATTAACAATATAAAAATTAGAGTGTATAAATTATCAAAATAATAAATTCATGTGCATGGTACATGCTGAAGATGCTGTGAACAATAATCATGTGACTGCCACGTGCTGGTATCATCGACCCATGAAATCCCAACAGAATCATAGCCGTCGTCTCTGCATCCTTGTCTTGCTAAAAGCAAGGAGGAGGAGTGTATGAAGAAGCATCAAGAATCTGGAATTTACATCGAAGATTACATAGGTATTGTTGCCGCTGAAATTCGTCCTCCGACTCAGGCGCGGTCGATCTCTAGGAAGAAGGGGGGCGGACCTGCAAAAGAAGTTCACACGCGGAGGGACGCTGGAGGTGGTCCTCCGCGGAAGACCCTCTGACGCTTAAGTCAGTGGAGAAGAAATCGGCGATCAACCAGACAGTGGGGAGGTGGATCTCTCCGGGAGACCTCTCCGGAGGCGGCCAATCGGAGGCTCCAGAGGGCAGGAGCGCCGACGAGCTACCGGCGAGAGCAGAGAGTAAGAGCGGGAGTGTAAGCGCGCAAGTGTGCGTACAGAGTTGCGTACCTGAGGGAATCTGCGATTATGATACTTATAGGCTGTCACCTGGGTCTTGAGCGTCTTCTGGAAGGTTCGGAGGTTGTTAAGATACGGAGGTGGGCAAAATCAGGCCGTTGTGGGGCCGTTAGAATCCATATCCCGCCTGTTCTGGTATCGACGGCTGGGAGAGCTCCTTGATGTCTCAAGATCTGGTTGAGTAGGCTTGGGGTGGTTATGATAGGTTTTAGGCCACGTCCCGACATGATTCCTTATCTAGGATGCCGTTCTGGTAGGCTCGGGCTCTCCCGCGTCAGGTTCCGCGGAGGTGGGTGTTAGGTTGTGGATCGCTCGAAGAGGCCGAGCTATGGAAGCCCGGAAGGGACCGAGCTACGGAAGCCCGGAGGAGCCGAGCTAAGGAAGCCCGGAAGGGCCGAGCTAAGGAAGCTCGGAGGGACCGAGCTACGGAAGCCCGGAAGGGCCGAGCTACGGAAGCCCGGAAGGGCCGAGCTAAGGAAGCCCGGAAGGCCGAGCTACGGAAGCCCGGAAGGGCCGAGCTAAGGAAGCCCGGAAGGGCCGAGCTACGGAAGCCCGGAAGGGCCGAGCTAAGGAAGCCCGGAAGGGTCGAAGAGGGGAGGTTGGCCTTAGCCGCCTCGCACAGATATTAATGCAATGATGATTTTACCCCCCAACACATGCCCTCCACTCCCTAGTTCGAAGCGTAGGTTCGAGCGTAGGGAGTACGAGTTCGAATGGCGCGTCTTGGATGGGACGTCTTGGTTTAACTAGCTTGCGCAATGATGCCCTAATTAATGCGACAGGGCCATCCTGCCTTCGGGGCTAAGGATCCCTCGCGAGCGACGGCTGGGATTGCACCACGCTACGAAACCCGATCGATCGGGCGTTTGTCGAGGCGATCCGGGATGCCTAGGATGAGACGTCCCACCTTTTTAGGGAGGCTTCCTTGGCAGAGAAGCGAAGTGACGGCCGCATTGTCGCTATATATATGTGTGCGCGTGCGCCCGGCGTCTTCTCGTTTTGCTTTCAAAAGGGCTCTGGTCTTTCATCTTCTTCGACGCTTATTGTTTTCGTTTGGTTCTCTTTCAATGGCGATGAGCCCCGACGATGTGGCCTCCAAGATCGTTGCCGAGGACTTGGGGAGGATTCATCAGCGGTATGGCTTGCCCTTGGACATCGTCCTACGGGCGCCGGAACCCGAAGATAGGGTTACCCGGGATTTAGAGTCTGGGGTCTTCATCTACGAAGATAGTTTAAAGGCGGGTCTTCGTTTTTCTCTCTACCCCCTGGTGAAGGAGATCATGACCCACTACAACATCAGCCCATCAATGGTGGCTCCGAACAGCTGGCGGAATATCATCGGATTCATCTCGATGTGCCACCAGATTCGGATTGTCCCCTTTTTCGCACCTGCTACCACCTGATTCCCGGAGGAAATCGGAGTGGCCCTACATCGGGCCCCGGAGGTCCTTCAACGTAATCGCGGATAAGCCCTCTTCCATCAAGGGGTGGAAGAGTCGATTTGTTATTGCGGAGGGGAACGTCGGCTCTGACTTCCCTCGGAGATGGGGGGAGGTTGTAAGGGATGCGGAGACGCATCCGGCCTTATCGGCGCAGGAGGAGAAGGACTTGGACGTCCTCCGCAACGGGCAGGTGTTTTCGGCTAATGACTTGCTATCGGAGGGGGCCCTCTTCGCAGCCGGGCTCAGCCCCCTGGACCCGCAAGGTGAGTCTCTTTCGTGCAGTTCATTTTTCTCGATTAATGTGCTCGGACCTGAGCACGTGTGCTCTGATGTGGCAGCCACAAGGTCGGCGTTGTCGAACCTCTCCAAGAGGAAGAGAAGAAAATGCCTGGGGGAAGGGAGCGGCGTGGATAGTGGCTGGCCCAAAAAAGGGCTCATATTTCCGCGAGAAGCCCGCCGGACGCCGGGGCAGCCACAGCAGAAGCGCCGGGGGCGAAGGAGGGCCCGGAGAAAGAGGTTATGGCCTCCGACCCTCTCGTGCTGGAGATTTCAGACAGCTCGGATGAAGCTCCGTTGGCTCGCCAGACCGCGTTCCCTCTGAAAGAGGAAGCGGCGGCGGATTCGGCGGAAGCGGCCATCTTCGAGGGGGCCATTGTCCCCGCGGGATCACTACCGGCCCCAGCGGGGGAGGAGACGGCCGCAGTTGAGGGAGTTCAGGGGGAGCCCCTACTTGGTTTATCTGCCGGGGAGTCTGGTAGCAGTGAGGTCGGGCCGCCCTCGATGGGTCGAGAGGCGGGTCGGGCCGAGGCTTCAGGGGAGCCTGCGGAGGAGATGCATGTGACGATAATCGGGAAGGATGCGTCGGAGGAGGAGCGCGGCCAGGTGAGAGTCCCGCAATCGGGGCCCCCTCAAAGAAGATTTTTGGAAAGCTGGCACTTGGGCTGGCTGAAATATCTGAAAAAACCCAAGCCAGGGCCTTGATAGAGGAGGCTGGGATGTTGAAGGCCTCCCAGGCGGAGGCCGCCCAGGCCGGTCCTTCAGGCGGGGTTGGCCCATTCGGCAGCTCGGACGCTAGTATTGAGGAGGCGTTCTCTGCCATGATAAGGTCGGCCCTGTATCCGGGTGCGGATCCTTCGGCGGACAAGTTTGCCGACCTGGGGTTGGTGGATGCTGCATTCGGTCAGCAGGGCGTGGCCGAGAGTATCCATCTCCTTCCCGATATTGACAACACAACCCTGATGAGGATGACTCGGGCCTATGCTTCACGGGTGAGTTACTGTTCTTGCGCGACAGATGTCTCCCGATTGACCCTATTGTGGGTTTTTATTCATTTTTTGCCTTTGCAGTGCGTTTTACTTTCCCGGGCGATATGCTGGCGCTTGAGTTTGGCAACGGGGGCCAGTGTCCAAGCCAGGAGGGCTAACGCCGAGCTCCAGTCGCGGTTGAAGGTGTCTGAGAAGTTTGAGGAGCTCATGGACATGATGGACGGGAACTTGAAGGGGGCAAGGGCGGCACACCAGGTCGCTCTGGCTGAGGTGTCCAAGCAGAAGCGCAGGGTGGAGGAGTTGGAGGAACTCCTGGCGAAGAACGACAATGCGTGCTTGGAGTTGGCCAGAATTGAGTCAAAACACTCCGCGGAGGTGGCGGCAATGCGGCGGGAACACGGCGAAAGTATGAGTCGGTTGGGAAGAGAGGCCGACGATGAAAGAAGGCGTTTGGCGAGGATGCTCGGCGAAGTGGAGGAGAAATTGAAACGACGTGATGGTGAAATCGCCCATTTGAAGGAGGGTGCTAGGTGGGACCAGGGGACGATAGCTCGGGTGAGCGACGAGTTATCCCAAGCCTGGAGGGATGTTGAAGCCAAACAGTTGAAGATCAGCACTCTACAGGAGAGGGTTGAGCTGATAGGGGCTGACAGGACGAGAGCCAGGAGCGAGGCAGAAGAGATGGCTAAAAGGTTGGCCAAGCGAGAGGGGGAGGTACGCTCTTGTTTTACCCTTTTTGTTTTTTCTACTGGGTTCTCGCAATGCTGATTTGATTTTGGGTTTTTCAGATGGCGAAGATGGAGTCGGAGGTTCGGGCTCTTCAAGGTGAGCTCACGTCCACTCGCAATAGGAGCTCGGAGCTCGAGACGCGGGCTAGCGAGCTCGAGGAGCAAAACGTCATCCTGAAGGCCCAGGTGATTGAGGCTGAGAAACAGACGACATAGGCCAAGACGCAGCACGCCATACTCAGGGGGAGGCAAGACGCTATCAGCATTGACGCCTTCCATCATGGGAAGGAGGAGTGCAAACAGCAGATTCTCAGCGAGCACTCGGAATGGGACCTCTCTTTCCTGAGTGCTGAAGATCCCGAAGATGGCGAGTCCGAAGAAGAAGATGAAGACGAATATGTTGATGTTTCTGACGCCGAACCTGGCGCCGCCCCCTGTCCCAGCGAAGCTGCAGCTTCTGAGGGGCAGTCGCAAGCTGCCGCCGAGGGGGCAAAAGTATTGGAGAAGGGCGAGTCTAGTCACACTTTCGCAGATGTAACTGAGGGCCCTCCTAAGGCTGATGCAGCTCCCGGTTCTTAGGAACTGTTCTTGTATCTTCGCTCTTTAGACATTTGTCTGACATTTCATAGTGAAAGAATTTCCTGTTTCCATTTAAGTGTCTTTCTCGCGTGATTTTGCTGTCGTTTAGCCTCGGTTGTGAACGACCTATGGCCCCCTGAGGCTCTTAGGTCATCCTTATCTCGAAATTGAAGGAAAATGTACCGGCTAAGGCCGATGGGCAAACCAGGTAGGCAGGTGCCGACAGACAAAATAGGTCGGCTGGGGCCGATGGACCAGAATAGGTCGGCTGGGGCCGACGGATCAGAATAGGTCGGCTGGGGCCGACGGATCAGAATAGGTCGGCTGGGACCGACGGATCAAAATAGGTCGGCCAGGGCCGACAGACGAAATGGGTCGGCCGGGGCCGACGGGCGAAATAGGTTGGCTGGGGCCGACGGGCGAAATAGGTCGGCTGGGGCCGACGACCAAAATAGGTCAGCTGGGGCCGACAGGTAGAAAGGCCTTTGCACTTTCTGCTGTTCTGTCAATCGTCCTGCTGTTCTGCAGGTGATTCGGTTTTTATTTCATCAGAATGGATAATACGGCGTAGTGGGGGGCATAAAGCTGCATCAAAGCTTTCCGAAAGGTGCTCTTTTCCCATGCAGATCACTTCGTCGCACACGCAATCGCTCACCATTGGGGGACATCACTTTCAAAGGACGATATTCTGAATCCGTCAGTTTTCGAAGCGTCAGTGGACGATTTTCTGCATTTAATGACCGTGATTCGGGATCAGGAAGGGATCTCCGTACACGTCACAACTAAGGCGGTGGGCTTGGCGCGCAGTGGGGTGCTGCGTTCATCCTGAGGGGCCACGTGGAGGCACGGGCCAGGTGTTTGAATCTCGAGACTTACAGCATGGGTAGCTTTTCCTGGTCTGTTTCCGCCTATAAAAAGGGGAGAAAGGGGTCATGCTTGGCTATCCCCAAAGTATATTTTCCCTTAGAACTTCCATTATGCCCATTTCTCTGCTGCTACGAGTGGGAGAACCGATTCTTCCTCTCATAGGCTCCTTGCCGCCGGACAGCTGGGGCGACCGAGGAGCTGCCGAAGAATGGCTCGCCCTTAGGGGATGGGTCCCGGAGATCATATGGAGAGCGCACAAAGAGGGCGCGGGGATCACACGGAGAGCGCTTAATAACTCTTCCAGTGTGACCCTTGCGGTTTCCCTTCGGGGTCGTACGGTAGGAAGTGCATGCGGGTCTCCCATGGGTTGCATGAACTTCGCCTCCTCCCCTGGTTCGGATTCCGGGTTCAGCCGCCTGGGGAACCTCTCGTCACCCGGGAAGGGGGGGGAAGGAACCTCGCCCGCTGACTCGTTGTCCTTGAGACTTGGGAAGGCGCGGCGGCACGCACTCGGTTTGGGAGAGCGTTCCGACGCCAGGGTCCGCTGGCCTCCTGCTTGCTCGCCGAGGGGTTCCTCGTTGGATGGTCTGGGATGGTCATCCAGATATCTCGGTTGGGCCACCGAGATATCGCTACCATTTGAAGCCAGTCGCAACTATTGGTCCACGTCGATCGGCAATTATCGGCCCGAACCGACTGGATGCGACTCGTCTGGCTCGGCGATCGAATGCTGGAGCGTCATAGATTGGCCAGGTCTGCTTTGGAGCAGTTGTCTGGGTTTTGCATTTGCCTTTATTTTATGCATTTCAATGTTCTTGTAACGCCCGTGAGGCATTTGTAACTAATCTTAATCGGCAATAAAGAGAGTTATGTTCTATTTTTTGATCTCTATCTTTTCTTGTGCCGAACTTGTAGTCATTGTTGTTTGTGGGGTACAAAGGCGTCCCACTCGTCCCTTGACGAGGATCTCACGCCGTCCGAACTAATCGAGGTTCGTGTGTGGCGGTTCATAGATCATTCGGCGAAATATGCTCCTTGCTCTGGTCGGAAACCTGGTGTTTTCGTGCTTCGCTTTTACCGGGGCTCGGTTTATCGTGGATCGGCCTTGGCCGAAATTCAGGGAATTCGTACCCCCCTTCCCATATGGTTCAGGGAACCAGTCACTCGGGTTCGTCGAGTTTCGGAGAACATTTTACGTGGCCCTGCCAAGGTTTGGAGAATTTTGTAGCTCGGCCCTACCGAGGTTCGGAGAATTTTGTAGCTCGGCCCTGCCGAGGTTCGGAGAATTTTGTAGCTCGGCCCTGCCGAGGTTAGGAGAATTTTGTAGCTCGGCCCTGCCGAGGTTAGGAGGCCCAGGCTCAAGGGAGCGACTTAGTTGTCATGGTGGGCCACATCGTTAGGTCCATGTGGCACTTGATAAGGGGCGTCAGAGCAGAACGGGCGGTATATCTTCACGCTTTTATTGGTGGCGCCACTCTTCTCGAGGGGACAGGTTATTGGCCGAATGCCAGACTTCTGCGTTTCCCGAAAAAGAGGCCAGCATTAAGAGGCTCGGGGAAGCGCCGAATGCATTTATTGCGGGGGCGACAGATCGGAAAATGTTTGCTTGGGGAACTCCCGAACAACCTGCCCGCGCTTTCCGATTTTACTCTGGATAGGGCGTGACTCTTCGGATTCCTCACGCATTAAAATGATGACACGTGGCGAGTTCTCATGGGTCGGCAGTCGCGGTGCGGCCGATCGAGATACCTGCCTGGCGGGTATAAATATGACCGAGGGGGACCGGTTCCTGCCATCCCTCGGTTTGAGTTCGGAGAAAATGGCCTATCCCGGGCGATCGTCAGGCGAGCTGCATTCCTTGCTCGGCGGTCTTTTACGTTCGGAAAGAGGGCGCATCTCCGTCACTGTCGACGGGCTGAGCCTCGCGTCGGCCTTCGTGAGCAATCAGCAACTCGCGAGGGTTGCCGAGGAGTATATGGACGTGACAACCAGGGAGGTGGAGGCCCTACGCCGGATAATGGACCGGCAAGAGAAGGAAATCGTGTCTCTCCGTCAGCAGGTGGCTGATTTGTCGGGACGCTTGGAGGAGTTGCTGGCCTCTGGGGGTGACTGACTCCAGGGCCTCTCTTCTTGTTCTTGCTTTTGTTTTTCTTTCTATGTTTTTCCTGTCTCGCTGTAACCCTTCTTCTTTAATGAAAAATGGATCCATTTTTAGGAATCTTTTTCCTCTTTGAGAACGATTGCCCTAATGCGCTTGACAGGCTAGGGTGTCGGCCTGGCCCCGTTGTCCTATGCATTAACGTAGATATTTTGAACGACGGGTTACAGGGGGGGTCACCCAGAGAGGCTTTCAGTAGCAGAGGGGGAAATCTCCTAGCTCTGCCTGGGGCCTTTGGCCGTCTACGTGGGGCTCGATGGCCTCGAGAGTGGGTTTGCCAATGGTGGCTTCTTCTTGTGCGTCGATGGTTTTTATTTAACGCGCTCGTTTTAAACCGGACGAAGTCCTTCGGGGACTATTTGGGGGCCGTTCGGCTTTGGTCGAGGCTTGTAGGCTTAGACTTTTTCGCTGGAGTTTTAGCCCGAATGACTTTTACCTGGGCTTGCCATGGCTCGGAGGATTCGTTGCTCGGCCCTGCCGAGGTTCGGAGAATATTTTACTTGGCCCTGCCAAGGTTCGGAGATTTGTTTTACTTGGCCCTGCCAAGGTTCGGAGATTTGTTGCTCGGCCCTGCCGAGGTTCGGAGATTTGTTTTACTTGGCCCTGCCAAGGTTCGGAGATTTGTTGCTCGGCCCTGCCGAGGTTCGGAGAAATATTTTACTTGGCCCTGCCAAGGTTCGGAGATTTGTTGCTCGGCCCTGCCGAGGTTCGGAGAAATATTTTACTTGGCCTGCCAAGGTTCGGAGATTTGTTGCTCGGCCCTGCCGAGGTTCGGAGAAATATTTTACTTGGCCCTGCCAAGGTTCGAAGATTTATTTTACTTGGCCCTGCCAAGGTTCGGAGATTTGTTGCTCGGCCCTGCCGAGGTTCGAAGAAATATTTTACTTGGCCCTGCCAAGGTTCGGAGATTTGTTGCTCGGCCCTGCCGAGGTTCGGAGAAATATTTTACTTGGCCCTGCCAAGGTTCGGAGATTTGTTGCTCGGCCCTGCCGAGGTTTGAGAATATTTTACTTGGCCCTGCCAAGGTTCGGAGATTCCTGTTCAATCAGAGAGCTCGGCTATGCCGAGGATTGGTAAGCAGTATCTGTTTCTTCTTGCGATTTATAGCAATATGGTGCATAATGATTCACGCTACAGGTTTTGAGGAAGCAGATAAGCAGGAATGCATAGCGAGGCATGCGAAGGTGAATTCAGGGGGGACATACCCTATTGATAATACTTGCGAAGGTTGTCCACGTTCCAAGTCCGGGGAATGAACTTTCCGTTCAGATCCTGCAGCTTGTAGGTTCCTGGTCCAATAATCTCCGCTACCTGGTATGGGCCCTCCCAGTTTGGCGCCAGCTTTCCTTGCTCCAGCGGTTTGGAAACAGAGGCTTTCCGGAGGACAAGGTCGCCGGGCAGGAAGGTCTTTCCTCTAACTCTGGAGGCGTGGTAACGGGCCACCCTTTGTTGATAGGCAGCCGTTCTGATCCGAGCCTTCTCTCTGATTTCCTCTATCAGGTCGAGGTTGGTGCGGAGTTGTTCGTTGCTTGCTTCCTCTGAGTAGCTCTCCACCCGCAATGATGGGAGGCCAACTTCCACAGGGATAACGGCCTCTGTACCAAAAGCCATTCTGAAAGGGGTCTCGCCTGTTGGGGCTCTTGGGGTTGTGCGGTAGGCCCATAAGACATGGTGTAGTTCATCTGCCCACCTGCCTTGGGCTCTGGAGAGACGAGCTTTAATTCCCTGGAGGAGGGTTCTGTTGGTCACCTCGGCCGCTCCGTTGGCTTGTGGGTGCCCGACCGAAGTGAGGTGATGACGGATCCTGTGCTCCTCGCAGAACTGGCGAAATTTGGAGTTATCGAACTGCTTGCCGTTATCGGTGATTATAGTGTGGGGGAGGCCGAATCGGCAGATGATGGACCTCCATACAAAGTCTCGGGCCCGTGCCTCGGTAATTTGTGCGACCGCTTCCGCTTCAACCCATTTGGTGAAGTAGTCGATGGCGACAAATAAGAATTTCCGCTGCCCTGTTGCAAGCGGGAATGGGCCGAGGATGTCCATCCCCCACTTGGCAAAGGGCCAAGCGGAGGATATAGAAACTAGCTCGGCGGAAGGGAGTCTTTGGATGTTGAATGTCTTTGGCAGGGGTCGCAGGGCGGACCAGATCGTCCACGTCTTTCTGCATGGTCGGCCAGTAATAGCCTTGTCGCAGCACTTTATGGCAGAGGGACCGGCTCCCAGATGGTTGCCGCAAATCCCTTCATGTACCTCGCGCAGAGCATAGTCGCTTCTGATGGGCGGAGGCATCTAAGCAGCGGCATGGAAAATGACCGCTTGTAAAGTTGGTTGTCAATCAACACATAGTGGATGGCCTGCAGCTTCAGCTTCCTAGCCTCTCTTCGGTCGGACGGAAGCGACCCTTCTTTGAGATATTTGAGGATAGGGTCGAACCAGGATGGTTCGGCTCAACTTGCATCACGCGGTCGGCTTCCGCGATGCTCGGCTTTTCCAGAGTCTCCAGGTGGAATTTTTGCTCGGCATCCATTGTCTCCGTGGTTGCCAGACGGGAGAGTAGGTCGGCACGGGCGTTCTCGGATCTGGGAATCCGAATAATTTCAAATTCGGAAAAATGGGAAGCAAATTACGCACCTCCTGGAGATATCGAATCATATTCGGTTCCCGAGCTTCAAACTCTCCCCGAACATGGCCGGCTACCAGCTGAGAGTCGGTGAAGGCGTTGAGCTTTTCCACCTTCAGATTGCGGGCGATCCGGAGACCAGCTAGCAGAGCTTCGTACTCGGCTTCGTTGTTGGAAGCCGGGAAGGAGAATCGGACGCCATACTCGAAGGTCATCCCCTCAGGACTAGTGAGAACTAGACCGCGCCGGAGTGATGGGCATTGGACGACCCGTCGACGTGGAGGAGCCACCGGGCTCCAGACTTTGGCTCTTCCAGAGAGTTTGGGGTAGAACCGTCCTCCGGGATGGTACACTCGAGGAGGAAGTCGGCCAATACTTGAGCTTTGATGGCTGGGCGAGGCTGAAAATGTATGTCATGCTCGCTTAACTCGACGGCCCATTTGGTCATTCTCCCCGATGTTTCCGGACGATGGATCACCGCCCTGATAGGTTGGTCAGTCAGGACCGTTACAGCATGTGCTTGAAAGTACGGCCGCAGCTTTCGAGGTGATCAAGGATCAATCTGCTGTACCTCGTCTCCGCATCGCGGAGCAGCCTGCTCACATAGTAGATCGGCTTCTGGATCTTGCCTTCTTCTTTGACTAGCACCGAACAAACCGCGCTCTCCGAAACGGCCAGGTACAAGAATAGGGTCTCTCCTGGGGTCGGGCTACTGAGAAGCGGAGGCGAGCCGAGGTACTTCTTGAGATCTTGAAATGATTTCTGGCATTCGGGAGTCCACTGGAAATTTTTGGCCGATCGGAGAGTTTTGAAGAAGGGGAGGCATCTCTCGGCCGACCGCGCCACAAAGCGGTTAAGGGCCGCTATCCTCCCGGTTAGGCGCTGGACCTCTTTAACTGATGCTGGGGGCGCCATTTGTTGGAGAGCTTGAATCTTCTGGGGGTTAGCTTCGATGCCTCGCTGGGAGACCATGAAGCCGAGGAACTTCCCCGAGTTGACGCCGAAGGCGCACTTGGTCGGGTTGAGTTTCATTCCATATTTGCGCAACGTTGCAAAGCTCTCCGAGAGGTCCTCGACATGCTGTGAGCCTCCTTGCTTTTGACCAGCATGTCGTCCACATACACCTCCATGTTCCGGCCGATTTGCTCCTTGAACACCTTGTTGACCAGCCGCTGGTAGGTCGCCCCTGCATTTTTAAGACCGAAAGGCATAACTCGGTAACAGTAGGTACCTCGGTCGGTTATGAAGGCGGTCTTTTCTTCATCTTCAGGGGCCATTCGGATCTGATTGTAGCCGGAATAGGCATCCATGAATGACAGCATTTGGTGGCCTGAGGTGGCGTCCACGAGCTGATCGATCCGAGGGAGGGGGAAGCTGTCCTTTGGGCAGGCTTTGTTGAGGTCGGTGAAGTCGATGCAGATCCTCCACTTGCCGTTCGACTTTTTCACCATGACGACATTTGACAGCCAGTTCGGGTAATTCACCTCTCGGACGAAGTTGGCCTTTATGAGTTTGTCGACCTCTTCTTCAATGGCTTTTTGCCGTTCTGGGGCGAAGCTTCTTTTCTTCTGCTTAACAGGCCTGTGCCTCTCGTCCACATTGAGATGGTGGACGAGGACCTCGGGGTCGATTCCCGGCATGTCGGAGGCGGTCCAGGCGAAGATGTCGGCATTGCTTTGGAGGAACCTGATCAACCTGTGCCGAGACTCTCCTTTGAGTAGCGACCCGATCCTTGTGGTTCGGTCGGGCCGAGCTTCGTCCAATGGTACTTCCTCCAATTCCTCTACCGGTTCTCCCCGCTGTTCGGCGAAGTCCTCGCGAGCGTCTAGCCCGTCAACTTCGGGCATCCTAGACTGAAGGCTCGTAACGAAACATTGCCGAGCCATGGCTTGACTTCCCCGAACCACTCCAACTCCTTGCTCGGTGGGGAACTTCATAGACAGATGCGGGATGGAGACAACTGCCTTGAGAGACATCAAACCAGGCCTGCCGAATATGGCGTTATATGGGGACCTGAGGTCGGTCACCAGGAAATCGGTCTGTACAATGGCTACAAGGGGCCAGGTTCCCGCGCGGACCGTCAGGGTGACGATTCCTTCCGGGACGATGACGTCGCCGGTGAATCCCATCAAGGCGGAATCCACGGCTCGAAGGTTTTCCATGAGCAATTTCATCCTGGCAAACACACCGAGGTACAAAACGTTTACCGAGCTTCCACTATCAACAAGGATTCGGCTTACATCATAATTGTTCAAATTAAGGGATACAACTAAGTGCGTCATCGTGGGGAGTTGTATCCCAGAAGATCATCATCGGAAAAGGAGAGCTCGCCCGTCCGTGCCTTCTTTGGCACTGATCCATCTCGCCGCCTCTGGGCTCGATCCGCCGGCCTCTTCAATCATAATATGCCAACCACGGGCGGATTGGGTGGAGGAGGAAGTTGTGGGAGCTCGGGCTGGCGGTCACCTCCTTGCTGCTGCGGCTCGGGTGCCCTCCTGAACTGATCCAGCCGTCCCCGCCGAATCAACCTCTCTATTTCATTCTTCAGCTGCCAGCATTCTTCAGTGTCATGACCGTGCTCCCTATGGTAGCGGCAGTACTTGGCGGGATCTCTTCGGGTCGGGTTCCCTCGGAGAGGTACTGGCCGGGGAAGTTGCGCTCTATCTCCATGAGGATCTGCGCCCGGGGCACAGTCAGCGGAGTATAGCGATCGAATCGCCTGGGAGGACTCCGGAGCGATTCCTTGGCGGCAGTGGAGGGACTCTTTGGCGGCGAGGCGGACTTGGTCGACGGACAGGACGGTGTCTGTCGGGGACTTTGGGCTCTTGTTTCTTCTTCGCTTGCTCAGCGCGGGCCACTCTCCGCGACTCCTCGACCCTAGCGTACTTGTCCGCAAGGGCCATCATATCAGATAGACATGGGGGGTAGCTGACCTCCATGCCAAATAGAAGTCGCTCTCCTTCGAAACTCCCCCGCCAGGGCGGACATAGCCACCTCATGATTAAGGTGGTCCACCTCTAACATGGCCTTGTTGAAACGGCCAAGGTAATTCCTCAAGGACTCCCCCTCTCTCTGCTTGACTTCGGAGAGGGAGTCGGATCTTCGTCGTGGCGGCGGCTGCTGACGAACTGGCCAATAAAAAGGTGGCTCAGCTCGTCGAATGAATCAATGGAACCCGGCTTCAAGGCGTTGAACCAGGTTCGGGCGGATCCTCTGAGGGTGGATGGGAAGGCTCGGCAGAGGACCGCATCAGATGCTCCGTGGAACATCATTATTGACCGGAAGCTACTGAGATGGTCGTCCGGATCAGTGGAGCCGTGATAGGGCTCGACGGCTGGCAGTTTGACGTGGGAGGGAATCACTTCCTCCATGATTCCCTTAGAGAAAGGGATGCCCTGCTCCGCCTTGGGCTGGGCAGATGGGTCTGCTTGGCGGCGTCCAGCTCCTGACGCATCTCCTGGATCTGACGGCGGATCTCCTCTTCGCCGGTTAGAGGAGGAGCTGGGCGGGAGAATCGCAAGGATGGCGTGAATCATGGTGAGATGTCGCCGGGGAGAGGGAGCGGGCTCGCCGAGATCTGGGAGGATCTCTATCATAACCGGCTTGCGGGGCTGGTTTGTCCCCCCTGGGGCGATGTGGGGGATCCGCCGACCCATGCGGATCAGAGGAGGAGGTCGCCGGCGAAGAAGAAATCGCCGTTTCTTTCTGAGGATGCGAAGCAGGAGGAGCTACAAGGCGCTCTTGTACCAGGTGGGTAAGGGCCTGGACCTGTTGGACCAGTGTAGCGAACTGGTCTTGGGTCACCGGGATAGCAGGCGGCGACGGGGTTTCGACCGGTGGAGGTTGCGGCGCTGCAGCGCCAGTCGGATCAGGCCTCTGGGAAGCGACCTGATCTTGGGCTTCAGAGGGCTCTTCTCCGGTTGGCCATTGGGAGAGGTTCTTCTCCGGATCTAGATCCTTGTCTCCTTTCTTCAAGTTTTAATGGGACTTGAGGCCCTTCCTCTAGCGCCAATCTGTTGCCGCTGAAATCCGTCCTCCGACTCGGGCGCGGTCGATCTCCAGGAAGAGGGGGGCGGACCTGCAAAAGAAGTCCACACGCGGAGGGACGCTGGGGGTGGTCCTCCGCGGAAGACCCTCCGACGCTCAAGTCAGTGGAGAAGAAATCGGCGATCAACCAGACAGTGGGGAGGTGGATCTCTCCGGGAGACCTCTCCGGGGGCGGCCAATCGGAGGCTCCAGAGGGCAGGAGCGCCGACGAGCTACCGGCGAGAGCAGGAGAGTAAGAGCGGGAGTGTAAGCGCGCGTGTGCGTACAGAGTTGCGTACCTGAGGGAATCTGCGATTCTGATATTTATAGACTGTCACCTGGGTCTTGAGCGTCTTCTGGAAGGTTCGGAGGTTGTTACGATACGGAGGCGGACAGAATCAGGCCGTTGTGGGGCCGTTAGAATCCATATCCCGCTTGTTCTGGTATCGACGGCTGGGAGAGCTCCTTGATGTCTCGAGATCTGGTTGAGTAGGCTGGGGCGGTTATGATAGGTTTTAGGCCACGTCCCGACATGATTCCTTATCTAGGATGCCGTTCTGGTAGGCTCGGGCTCTCCCGCGTCAGGTTCCGCGGAGGTGGGTGTTAGGTTGTGGATCGCTCGAAGAGGCCGAGCTACGGAAGCCCGGAGGAGCCGAGCTAAGGAAGCCCGAAGGGCCGAGCTAAGGAAGCCCGGAGGGACGAGCTACGGAAGCCCGAAAGGGCCGAGCTACGGAAGCCCGGAAGGGCCGAGCTAAGGAAGCCCGGAAGGGCCGAGCTACGGAAGCCCGGAAGGGCCGAGCTAAGGAAGCCCGGAAGGGTCGAAGGGGGAGGTTGGCCTTAGCCGTCTCGCACAGATATTAATGCAATGATGATTTTACCCTCCAACAGGTATCATCAATCTCATGGATGTCAGTAAGAGCTAAAACTTCGAAACAACACCGAAAACATCAGAATTGTTGGTATTTATATTGAGGCATGGGATCGAGATGGGCCTTCGGGCTTCCTATCACCTCGGACAAGAGCCACTGGCTATGACGAGACCGATCCGAATATATCATTGAATTAACTTTCACTTTCGGCTTTGAGTAAGCCCTTGCTGGGGGTTCCGCAATCCTCCATCAAAGATGGAGATTAGAATTCTTTCGATCGATTGGGAGATATCCTCGAGTATCATGTCCTTGATCCGTCCCCTCCTCGGATGGGGATTCCCGTTGCCTTTCTTCACGGGACGGTGTAAGATCTCGGAAAATTTGGCGTCTGATGGTTCCATATAGAGAGCGAGAGAGACGGGTGATCGTAAAGTCCCTGCTTCAAGCTTGTGTCTCCTATGCAGAGGGGGTGAAGGAGAAAGAAAGAAACTTGGAGAAATTTTGATATGGAAGATGGGTGGTGAAGTTGGTGCCTTAAACTGTACGGGAGAGGCGAGGCTACTTTCATTTGATTTCAAGCATTTAACTTTGGGCTATATTTATGGCTGTGGTGGGGGGAGTGGCGCCGAGAGAGCTGGGGGTTACCGATTTTTCGGACTCCATCGGCCCCGTATGAAGCGTGTGACCTGGTAAACATGAATTTGTGGACCGGTTCCCTCCTCTCCGAGACCGGGTCCAATCAAAGGGCAGCTTCACCGGCTGATCCAGTCCAGACCCGATATGATCTTATACGAGACGAATCGTATCAGATACGGCACCGCCCGTAGTCTGTTACTGAACCCATCAGCATCAGGTACTAATAAACTAGCCTGCGGACCGGCATGTCAGCCAATCTGTTAAACGCTCGTTGGGCTGACCAGCATAATGACAAGCAGGCCAGCCTGTCAGAACATACACTTGGCGTCCGAGGCTTCTTGATAAGACTTTTTCATTAAAAGAAAAAAAAAAAAACGAAAATGTCCTTTCTTAGTAGCACAAAGGGCTCGTTGAAGAAGAAATTTCCATCCAAATTCTAAAGTACCATCCATACCATCAAAAAACTATTTCAAGGGCATTCTAATCTTTTAATCAAAAAGAAAAAAAACATCTACCTTTTTCAACCACGATAAATAATTAATTTTTAAGATTATTTATGTTATTTGAAAACCCTTAATATTTATAAATAGGCTCTAATCTTTTTTTTATTTTTTTTTCTTGCTTTATATCAAACCATAAACCCTTTAAACCTTTCTCAAGCTTTTTAAAGCTATCCAAAGCTCTCATAAGCACTTCTCATTTTTCTATAAGTTTTCTAAGTTCTTCTAAGCTATCTTAAATTTTTTTTTTTTTTTTTTACTTTCTAGTGAGCTATCCTAATCTCTCTCCACTCTCAGTCTCGATCCTCTATTGTTGACAATGTTTGGTGCTGATAGCTCTTACTAACCCCGCAGCTAAGGGTTCAAGTTCAATGTCAGCATGATAGAGTATGGGGTATACCAATTACAAACTGAACCTAGTGTTCCTAAGCCTGTATCATTAGTGTCACATCAATGACCATTAGATACAAGGCTAAATTCAGAATCTCTAAAGTCTGGCTATACTTCAACATTGAGAATATCATCGATAAAGAGTTTCGTGCTATTTATAAAGTTTGCAGAAAAGACTATAACTATGATACTACTAAAGAGATTAATCATTTTGCCCCGCACTAAAAGAAACATAAGAGTATGACACTTGATGCCACCCAATTTTAGATTAAAATTAACTCAAGAGGTAAGAAGAAAATTTTTCTTATTTTAAGAATTAAATATAAAATAATTATCAAAATTTATCGTAGATAATGAAATGCCTTCTTACTTTGTTGAAAGTTCAAGATTTGAATGAAAGTTATATGAAAAATGCTTCAAATCTTGCATATAAAAAATTTCTCAAATAATGCTAAATCTGATTATTTAAAATAATTTTATTACTTAAAAAAAATATAATTTTATATTTTAAAATTTTGATGGTAGAATAATACTTACATCTGATATTTGAACAAATATAGTTGAACTATCTTCTATATATGTGTGCTACCGCTCATTTTATTGATTGCAACTAGGTATTAAAAAAAAATTCTTAGTTTTAGATTAATCAAACACCTACATACTGACACCACCATTTATGCCCATATCAATCAAATAGTACATGCGTACTACATATATAATAAAATTTTTCAATTACTTTAGATTTTGCATATAAAAATAATGTTGCTACTGAATTACTTAAACTGCATCTGTATCTTATCTTAGATGAAAAATTATTTCATATTAAATATATATGTCATACTATAAATTTAATTATACAAGATAGATTAACAGTTATTGAATTATATATAAATAAAGTTAGAAATACTATTAAATAGATACAATCATCTGGAGTTAGAAAATAAGAATTTAAATCTTTATGTATTGCCTATGAATTAAAATGTAAATTAATTTTATTATATATAAAACATAAATAAAATTCAACATATTTAACACTACAATCATGTTTGACACATAAAGATAGTATTACTATGATTTATAATAGTCACTTCCCCAATGAACCTTTATTAGAATATCATTACCAAAATTTTGATATTATTATGCAGAGGGAAGGACGCAGATTCATATAGCTGACCCCATATAATTGGAAAAAGGCTTAGATGAGTTGAGTCATAGATTATACAATTTTTATACTGTTTTTATAAAGCTACTATAATATTTTATTTGGTACTTATTATTAGACTTTTCTTTTGTTTTGTAACAAATATATAACATTAGTAATTATTTTTTATAATATAGGTAAAGTGATAATTTTGAAAGCATAATTTTATTAATGAAAACAAAATTTAATAAATATTAAAAAATTTATTTTTTTTTGTCTAGTTTTGGTTATGGATCTTAAAGTTAAATTAGAAGGTTCATATATAATATTGAAGCAATTTCTAAAAATCTAAATTATGAAGTAAATTGCCATTACCTCCTTAATAAAGGAAGGTTCAGTGGGAAAATTCAAATCACGAGATACCTTGGCCCCCTAATTTTGGACATGGAACGTTGTTTCTTTAATTTTTTGATATATTTCTTCAAATCGCCAATCAATTTTGAATATGGGTTTGAGTTTTTTTGGCCAAGATACTCATTTGAACTTGAATGAAAATCAAGTGAGCCTACTCCAAAGGTATGAGCATCTTCATTTCCTTATCAATCTTGGTACATACTTTGAGATCGGCCAAAATCAACCTCCATTCTTGTAATCCCCTAGATATCTTAATTGCTCGTGAGAGTTATCACGAGGTCAGATGATAGACTCCAGATATTTGAATTCCAAGTATATCTTAATTGCTCATGAGGGTTATCACGAGATCAGATGATAGACTCTAGATATTTGAATTTCAAGTATATCTAATTACAGAGTCCCTTGATTTGGGAACTCTGCAATGCCTATAAAAGATGATGTAGAACCCTCCTTCCATCATACATGGACACCCCCTTCTCATTATCTCCTCGTGCGGACGTTTCTTCCCCAGCGCGCCTGCCTCTGGTAAGTCTCCTGTCCATGCATGAGAGAGAGAAGGATTGAGAGAGAGAAAGTTAAAAAAAAAGAAAACAACAGAGAAGAGGGAGGAGCCGGGTTACAGAACCCAGCTCCCTCCCCTTCCACTGTGCACCGGCACTGGTTCAGGCCCGGCGGCGTGCCCGTCGCCTCGCCGGGCCTGAGCCCCGGCGACAACCCCACCGGCACCGGGGGCGGCGTCCGATGGGGTGCCTGAGAACAATGAGAGAGAGAAGAGGGCGGAGGAGGAGAAAGAGACGATCTGGGAAAGAGCTACCGCCGGTCCGATCCTTGGTTCGGGCCCGGCGGTGTGCTCGCCGCCTCGCCGGGCCTGGGCCTTGGTCGGAGACCTCCACCGGCGCCGGGCATGCGTCCGGTGGAGGTCCGGCCGGCCATGGTGGCCGACCGTGCCGCCGGCGTAATCCTTAAGCCACGGATGACAGTGAGAGTGTAGAGAGAAATTAGGGAGAGAGAAAGAGAGGGGAGGCCGGCCACCGGAGGCCGGACCGCTCCGGATTGGGCCGGCAAGGTCGTTGGCGTGATTTCGAGCCGCCGCGATGAGACAAAGAGAAGATGTAATTAGATTGAAATTGATGAGAGAGAAAGCATGGGGGAGGCTGGCCGTGGCGGCGGCCGGCCACGTCCGGCCAACGGCGGCCGGACCGCCTTTAATTTGGCGGCGGCGGCCCTGGCCGCCGGCGCGAATCTCAGCTCCTCTGTTTCTTTTGAAACAGAGGAGCTGGGTTAATAAGAAGTAATGGGCCGTTGGGCCGTCCGATTTTTGGGCCTTGTTGGGCCGTCTCTGAGCCCAGTTTGAGCAGCATTTTGGGCCTTGTATCGGGCCGAGAATGACAAAATAAATATATGGCCCGAATCAGGATTGATTCTAGTTTCTGGGAATAATTTTATTTCCCTATTTGGGTGTATACATTGAGAGATATTCAAGCCCAAAGTTGGGCCCGTGAAGTGGTTTGGGTAGAGTTTAAGAATTATTTTATAATTCAGATTTTAGAAATTTAATAATGGAAAATGATTCTGTAGGTGTCCAGGAGTCCAATTAGCTGGGTTATCAAGTGAAATTCGTGTACTATGGTAAGTAAGTCAAGTATTATAATTTTATTAATTATTTAATTTGTAAACTTTGAAATTACAGTTAAATATAATTATGTTAATTTGGCAAAATCATGTTATTACTATGATAATATGTAATCATGATAATGACAGTAAAACTTTATGTGTCGCCGCGGTTCTCACATGACAGATTATCACATAACAGATTCTCACATGACAGATTATCATATGATAGATTCTCACATGACAGATTATCACATGACAGATTCTCACATGATAGATTATCATATTATCACATGATAGATTATCACATGACAGATGACAGATACTGGTACCAGGACCCTTCCTCTTAGGGATATTTAAGAGGGCTACACATGATGTGTAATGTAGGGCCGTGGGACACATAAAGAAAAATAATGACAGTATAAACAATGTAATTGTTATTGAATTAAGTTTCAAACTAATTGATCTGATGACATGAACCTAATGATAGCCTGATAAATGAAATTTTGAAATTATATTAGGCTTACTTATTGAGTGTGAGCTCATAAAATTCTCATAATGTTTTTCAGAGCCTCAGGAATGAAGATGGATAATTGAGATAGAAGGAGTTTCTATTAAGAAGACTTAGTTTTATTATTTTGATTTAGTTCAGATTTGTTTGTAGGGCAGATAGCCCAAGACTGATAATTCTGGTTTGTAATAAATCATGGATATGGAATTTGCTTTATATTGATTTATGTGATAAGTTCAAGACGCCTTGCATGCCTGGCATGCGGCGGGTTGTCACCCTTAGCTCAAATTTTTGGGTCTGGGGCGTGACAGCTTTAGTGGTATCAGAGCCTGGTTATGACATTAGGAACATATACATAATGACATTTCAGGTAAAACACTAGAGTGACATAGAGACAAATTATAAATTTAAAGGAATTCTCATAAATTATGCTTTAAAAGCCTAACAATTAATGTTTACAGTGATATTAATTACAACTAATTTATCAGGAAATAAGAATGGCACGTCGCACTAGAAGTCAACAAAATGATGAGAGTTCCAGGTTGGTAATGCTTGCCAACCGGGAGGTCTAGAAGCCACCGGAGCTGCTGCCCCTACCAATTCAGTTGGGACTGATCAGCAGCAACTCCAGACCGAGATGCTTCAGGTTCTCTCGGGTATAGCGCAGTCGATGCGGGACTTGCAGCACTAGATTCTGCAGGCTTAGTCCGCTCAGCCTGAGTTCAGTTTTATTGGTGGTCATAAATCACCTAGCCTCAGTGTTCATATCAGCGATGCAGGCTGGAAAGTATTTGATGAGTGGTGGTCAAGGATTTCTTGCTGTAGTCAAGGACCTTCAGCAAGAAGAGACCAAGTTGGAGGATATTCCCATAGCTCGAGAATTTCCAGATGTCTTCCCTGAGGATTTGACTAATTTACCTCCTGATCGGGAAGTCGAGTTCTCTATTGATCTAGTTCCTGGAACTGGGCCTATATCAAAGGCCCCTTACCGTATGGCCCCGGCTGAGCTAAAAGAACTGAAGGATCAACTGCAAGAGCTCCTAGATCGAGGATTTATTAGACCCAGTGCTTCTCCTTGGGGTGCTCCAGTCCTATTTGTTAAGAAGAAGGATGGCAGTCTTCGACTCTGCATTGATTACCGGGGAATCAATAAAGTAACAGTGCGAAATAAGTATCCTCTGCCAAGGATTGACGACTTGTTTGATCAACTTCAAGGAGCCCGGATATTCTCAAAGATTGATCTTAGGTCCGGGTACCATCAGCTTAAAGTCAAAGAAGGGATGTACCAAAGACAGCATTTAGAACCAGATATGGCCACTATGAGTTCTTGGTGATGCCGTTTGGGTTAACTAATGCCCCAGCAGCATTCATGGACTTAATGAACAGAATTTTTAAACCATATCTGGATCAGTTTGTGGTGGTTTTCATTGATGATATTCTGATATATTCCAAGAGCCATAAGGAGCATGAGGACCACCTGAGAATTGTGCTACAGATTCTGCAAGAGAAGAAGCTTTATGCCAAGCTGAAGAAGTGTGAATTTTGGTTGGATCAAGTAGCTTTCTTGGGTCATATAATCTCTAAAGATGGTGTATCTGTGGACCCGAAAAAGATTGAAGCTATCACTAACTGGAGCCGACCTACCAATGTGGCAGAAGTCAGAAGCTTCTTGGGATTAGCCGGGTATTACCGAAAATTTGTGGAGAATTTTTCTCGCATTGCTCTACCCCTAACTCGCTTAACCCAAAAGCGAGTGAAGTTTGACTGGACAGTGGAGTGTGAGGAAAGTTTCCAGGAGTTAAAGCAGCGCCTGGTGTCAGCTCCCATTCTTGTTCTTCCAACGGGATCTGAAGGTTTACTATATACACTGATGCCTCTCGAAAAGGATTGGGATGTGTTTTGATGCAGAATGAAAGAGTGATAGCTTATGCCTCCAGACAACTGAAACCTTATGAGCAAAATTATCCTACTCATGACCTGGAATTGGCTGCTGTGGTTTTTGCTCTGAAGATTTGGCGGCATTATCTATATGGAGTGTCGTGTGATGTGTATACAGATCATAAGAGTTTAAAATACATTTTCACACAGAAGGAGCTGAATTTAAGGCAGAGGAGGTGGTTGGAACTATTGAAGGATTATGACCTGAATCTACAGTATCATCCTGGGAAGGCCAATGTAGTAGCTGATGCCTTGAGCAGAAAATCCTCTTCTGAGTTAGCTGCTATGATTACCTCCCAGCCTCACGTATTGAGAGATCTGGAGAAGTGGGAGGTTGGTCTGAGAGTACAGCAGTCTGATGGACTTATTGCAGCACTTGTACTCCAGCCGACCTTAGTTGACAGAATCAAGTCCTCCCAGATGGAAGATCCAGAGCTACAAAGGATTAAAGAAGTGGTACAATCAGGAGTTCAGAATGAATTTTATATAATGGATGATGGATCCCTGAAATTTGAAGGAAGACTTTGTGTGCCAAACAGTGAAGAGCTAAAGGCTGAAATTTTGAAAGAGGCTCACTACTCTCCCTATACTGTGCATCCAGGTGGCACTAAGATGTACAGAGACTTAAAGGAAAATTTTTGGTGGAAAGGCATGAAGAGGGAGATTGCTCAGTATGTGGCCAAGTGCTTGGTGTGTCAGCAAGTGAAAGCCGAGCATCAAAGGCCTGCAGGACCTCTTCAGTCTCTGATGATTCCACAGTGGAAATGGGAAAAGATTACAATGGACTTTGTGACTGGTCTGCCCAAAACTCCTAAGAGCAACGATGCAGTTTGGGTCATTGTGGACAGACTAACAAAATCAGCTCATTTCCTACCTTTCAGAGTTGGGGTCTCTAGTGAAAGATTGGCTAATTTGTATATTGAACAGATCGTGAGACTCCATGGTGTTCCGGTATCTATTGTATCAGATAGAGATACCAGGTTTGTGTCCCAGTTTTGGAAGAGCCTTCATAAGGCCATGGGAACCAAACTAAACTTCAGTACAGCCTATCATCCCCAGTCAGATGGACAATCAGAGAGGACCATACAGATTCTGGAGGACATGTTGCGAGCCTGTGTGATGGACTTGGGTGGAGCTTGGGATAACCACTTACCTTTGGTGGAGTTTGCATATAATAATAGTTACCAAGCCAGCATCCAGATGGCTCCATTTGAAGCTCTGTATGGTAGGAGGTGCAGATCTCCTATATGTTGGGATGACGTGGGGGAAAGGAAGTTGCTAGGCCCTGAGCTGATTCAGCAAACAGTAGATAAGGTGCATTTGATCAGGGAGCGTCTTCGTACAGCTCAGAGCAGGCAAAAGAGCTATGCTGATGTCAGAAGAAGGGAATTGGAATTCCAGGTTGGGGATCATGTCTTCTTAAGGGTATCACCAACCAAAGATGTGATGAGATTTGGGATTAAAGGAAAGCTGAGTCCACGTTATATTGGACCTTTTGAGATCTTGAGCAGAGTTGGAGAGGTTGCTTACAGCCTGGCACTGCCTCCGATTCTATCTGGGGTACACAATGTTTTTCATGTATCTATGCTGAGGAAGTATATCTCTGACCCCAGCCATGTCATAGCATATGAGCCTATACAGTTGAAGAAAGATTTATCATATGAAGAGCATCCTTTGCGTATCGTAGACCGCAAAGATCAAGTTCTAAGACGGCGTACCATTCCCTATGTCAAGGTGCAATGGAATAATCATTCTGAAAGAGAGGCTACTTGGGAACTGGAAGAAGAAATGAAAGAAAAGTATCCACGACTATTTGTATCTTAAAATAGTTAATGATTGAAAACTGTTACTTTAGTTGATTGTTAGTCCTTGGGACAGAAATTTGGACCTTTAATTTTCTCTAATAAAAGTTATCAATTTCGAGGCCGAAATTTTTATAAGGAGGGGAGAATGTAATCCCCTAGATTTCTCAACTGCTCGTGAGAGTTATCACGAGGTCAGATGATAGACTCCATATTTGAATTCCAGTATATCTTAATTGCTCGTGAGAGTTATCACGAGATCAGATGATAGACTCTAGATATTTAAATTTCAAGTATATCTAATTACAGAGTCCCTTGATTTGGGGACTCTGCAATGCCTATAAAAGATGTGTAGAACCCTCCTTCCCACCATACGTGGACGCCCCCTTCTCATCATCTCCTCGTGCGGACTTCTTCCCCAGCGTGCCTGTCTCTGGTAAGTCCCTGTCCATGCATGAGAGAGAGAAGGATTGAGAGAGAAAGTTAAAAAAAAAAAAAAACGGAGAAGAGGGAGGAGCCGGGTTACAGAACCCAGCTCCCTCCCCTTCCCTTCTCCGTGATTGGTTCAGGCCCGGCGGCGTGCCCGCCGCCTCGCCGGGCCTGAGCCCCGGCCGACGACCCCACCGGCACCGGGGGCGGCGTCCGGTGGGGTGCCGGAGAACAATGAGAGAGAGAGGAGGCGGAGGAGGGAGAAAGAGTGACTGTGAAAGAACCGCGGTCCGATCCTTGGTTCGGGCCCGGCGGTGTGCTCGCCGCCTCGCCGGGCCTGGGCCTTGGTCGGAGACCTCCACCGGCGCCGGGCGTGCGTCCGGTGGAGGTCCGGCCGGCCATGGTGGCCGGCCGTGCCGCCGGCGTAATCCTTAAGCCGGATGACAGTGAGAGAAGAGAGAAATTAGGGAGAGAGAAAGAGAGGGGAGGGGCCACGGCGGTGGCCGGCTCTGGCCCGGCCACCGGAGGCCGGACCGCCCCGGATTGGCCGGCAAGGTCGCCGGCCGATTTCGAGCCGCCGCGAGAGAAAAGAGAAGATGAATTAATTGAAATTGATGAGAGAGAGAGTGGGGGAGGCTGGCCGCGGCGGCGGCCGGCCACGGTCCGGCCAACGGCGGCCGGACCGCCTTCAATTTGGCCGGCGGCGGCCCTGGCCGCCGGCGCGAATCTCAGCTCCTCTGTTTCTTTTGAAACAGAGGAGCTGGGTTAATAAAATTAATGGGCCGTTGGGCCGTTGATTTTGGGCCTTGTTGGGCCGTTTCTGAGCCCAGTTTGAGCAGCGTTTTGGGCCCTGTATCGGGCCGAGAATGACAAATAAATATATGGCCCGAATCAGGATTGATTCTAGTTTCTGGGAATAATTTTATTTCCCTATTTGGGTGTATACATTGAGAGATATTCAAGCCCAAAGTTGGGCCCGTGAAGTGGTTTGGGTAGAGTTTAAGAATTATTTTATAATTCAGATTTTAGAAATTTAATAATGAAAAATGATTCTGTAGGTGCCCAGGAGTCCAATTAGCTGGGTTATCAAGTGAAATTCGTGTACTGTGGTAAGTAAGTCAAGTATTATAATTTTATTAATTATTTAATTTGTGAACTGTGAAATTACAGTTAAATATAATTATGTTAATTTGGCAAAATCATGTTATTACTATGATAATATGTAATCATGATAATGACAGTAAAACTTTATGTGTGGTTCTCACATGACAGATTATCACATGACAGATCACATGACAGACATGACAGATTATCACATGACAGATTATCACATGACAGATGACAGATGACAGATACTGGTACCAGGACCCTTCCTCTTAGGGGATATTTAAGAGGGCTACACATGATGTGTATTGTAGGGCCGTGGGACACATAAAAAAAATAATGACAGTATAAACAATGTAATTGTTATTGAATTAAGTTTCAAACTAATTGATCTGATGACATGAACCTAATGATAGCCTGATAAATGAAATTTTGAAATTATATTAGGCTTACTTATTGAGTGTGAGCTCATAAAATTCTCATAATGTTTTTCAGAGCCTCAGGAATGAAGATGGATAATTGAGATAGAAGGAGTTTCTATTAAGAAGACTTAGTTTTATTATTTTGATTTAGTTCAGATTTATTTGTAGGGCAGATAGCCCAAGACTGATAATTCTGGTTTGTAATAAATCATGGATATGGAATTTGCTTTATATTGATTTATGTGATAAGTTCAAGACGCCTTGCATGCCTGGCATGCGGCGGGTTGTCACCTTAACTCAAATTTTTGGGTCTGGGGCATGACAATTCTCTATTCCTTCTTGGTCTCGTTCTAAGGATGGCCAAGTTTTGCATCAATTTTTGGCTCAACAAGTTGGCTTCTGATCCATTTGTTAGTCTATTATATTCTATTATTGATTTTCTTAGTTTCTTTTTGAAGGGACTTCCTTCTAAACTTTTGAGCAAATATGCTCTAAACTAAATTTGTCCAAGTATCAAACTTATGATTTATATTCTTAATTTTTTCTTGGATGAATAGGAAGAAAATGACATAGTCGAACTAGCTGGTGCTTCCTTTGATTCTTGAGATCTTCTAGTTTCTCAACTTTAATTATTACTTGAAGCTGGCTCTTTCTTTTTAACCGTCATGGTTGAACGTTGTTACATCTTGCTTGAATTCCCACAAACGATGACAACCTGTTGATTCTTTTTTGACCTTTTTATTTTATTAAAGAATGAGATTTGTTGAAGAAGAATTTGATAGCGTATAATTTTTGTTGACGTCTGGTCACCGATTAGGATTGTCAGGGAACTCCGTAAGGTTATCGATGAAGCTTTCCTCGTCACGAAGAAGGATCTGCAAAAAGTTTCGGGGCCGAAAGTTTGGACGGGGCCCCTCTGACAAGTTAGTGACCAAAGTCACAGCCGTAAACTTAAAAGGGTTCAAAGATGAAAATTTTCTCTGAGTGTTAAGTGTTCATACCTCGCCTAGGATCCCTCTTACCCTTTTTATAGACCATGGGTCCCCATCCAAGGTCAGCCACATGAAATCCCGTGGAAGAGAATGTTTGATAGGCTCATAGCGATTACATGAGCTTGACGACGGTTGGTGGGCTTAGTCTCATTAGGCATGTGGGCCAGGTGGTTGGTGGGCCTGGTCTTGTCAGACATGCGGGCTAGACGGTTGGTGGGCCTGATCCTATTAGACATGAAGGTCAGGTGGTTGGTGGCCCGACTCACGTGGGGGCCACGTGGGCACCACAGCTTATTTGGGAGTTGACACGGAGGCTGGCGTTGTAGCCAGTGTTGAGGCCGATTCCGAAGTGAGAACCACCTTAAGAGGAGCCGCCTCGAATTGGGGCCATCTGGGAGACGGGGCCGCTTTGAAGAGAGGGGGCTGCCTTGGGAATGGGTTGCCTCGAAGAGCAGGAACCACCTTGGATCGGGGCCGGCTTGAAGAGAGAGGGCCGCATTGGAGACGGGCTACAGAGCAGGGGCTGCCTTGGATTGGGACCGGCTTGAAAAGAGGGGGCCGCCTTGGAGACGAGCCGGCTTGAAGAGAGAGGGCCGCCTCGGAGAGTAGGGGCGGGCTGCCTTGGAGATGGAGCCGCCTTGAAGAGAGGGGGCCGCCTTGGAGATGGACCGCCTTGGAGAGCAAGGGCTGCCTTAGAGATAGGGCCGGCTCGAAGAGAGGGGCCACCTTGGAGATGAACCGCCTCGGAGAGCAAGGGTCGCCTTGGAGACAAGGCCGCCTTGAAGAGAGAGGGCTGCCTTGGAGATGGGCTTCCTCGGAGAGCAGGGGCCGTCCTGGATCGAGGCCACCTTGAAAAGAAAGGACTGCCTTGAAGAGAGAGGGCCATCCTGAAGTGCCTTGGGGTGGGGCTGCTTCCTTTAGTTTTTGTCGTCAGTTAGCTCTGGTCGTTAACACTGACGTGGCGCCATCAGCCACATCAATTTTATTATAGAAAGTCTTATCCAATGGAAAACTCAGCTTAAAACATCAAGAAATTTAGCCCAAATATTAAAGAATTTAGCTCAAGAGATTACCGCATTCTCTTGGATTCCTACACTCTATCAAAAACACATAAAGATGTTCTAAAATTTTTCTATAAGAAAATTCTTTGATGTTCAAGTCAGTAACAAGGACTAAGAAAAATAGAATACATAGAAAAAAAAATAAAATAAAAGGAAATGAGAGAGGACCTTACACGAGTTTCATTTAAGGCCTGCATTCTTTTTTTATAAGCATTTAAAATAGATTAATCATAGAATGGGCTTCTTGATGATGAGTGGCCTAAAATTAATTCTTGCCTTGGTCTTGACTAATTAACTTAATTCTTAAGGTGGTTAAAGTAGTGATCCAATTCATTTACTTTTAGCCAATCAATATTTAGTTTATAAATTCATAATTTTTTTATTTATTAAGTTATTCAATCATTTATTATATATTGTTATATGTGATCAACATATTTTACCACGTATCATTATTATAGTTTGTCATATATCATTATTATATTCATTTAATAAATTAATCTTCATCACAAGTATTATTGATAATTTTAAAACTTCAGTATTATTGATAATTTTAAAACTTCTGACTTTAGTTGTGATCTTAATCCAAACCAGCATACAATGGCGCTTTGGGTATTTAATGCAGCCAAGTGCAGGCATGGAGCGGCTTTTTTTTTTTTTGGTACAAGCGGGCGATCACACTAACCTCGTGCGAGTCAGCCAGACATATCAGAGTACAAAATCTACTTAAGAACAATAGGACAGGAGTCGCCCTGATTACATGTCCAAAAACCCAAATGATGAGCCACCGCCACCGCAACCCAGTCAGCCGCAGAATTAGCTTTCCGATAGATGTGCCGGATGTGAACTCTGTGGGTCTGACTCAGAATCGACTAGATATCACGAAGAAGGGGATTGGACGAAGAATGGTCACCATCTCCCGCCTGAATCCACCGAACGACAGAAAGAGAATCTCCTTCAATGAACAGGCTATGAGCATGGAGCCTCCGAACGGCATGGGAGATACCAGCCCACACAGCATAAAGCTCCGCCATAGGGACAGAGCAATCTAAGGAAGCAAACCCACATGCCGAGAGAAGAGCTCAATCAGTCCCTCGAATAACAAAAGCATATCCAGCTAGTCTTCACCGTACACTTCCATCAAAGTTGATTTTAACAAACCCTGGAGGGGGGGCTCCCAAGATATGAAAACCGTACGATGGTTCGCTGCCGGAGCAGCAGGGGATCCCCAGAGGCCAGGGTTACATAAATCAATCCCATTGATTAGAAGTGCACTTTCAGCAACCATAGATCTTATCTTTTGCTCTAATCTGTGAGGAGAGAAGGGATCATCAGAGAAAATAAGCTGGTTTTGTGATAGCCAAATCTGATAGGCCGTAATAGCCCAAAGAATACTCCACTGTCGGATGGAACTCCGAAGGGCATCAACGAAAGGAAGACATGAAGAACCTGACCCGTCAACGAAAGGCACCACCGGGAGACCCCTTCTGGAAAGCAATGAACAGTAAGGGAGACAATTCCACAAAATATTCCATATAAATAACTAAACCCTAGGATGAATGGGGAGCTTCCATATCCAGGCAGCATCCCTCGATTCCTGGGGCTGAGTTCTGAACTCCTTGATAAGATCCCTAAGAAAAGCCCGAGAGAGACAGGATCTCCGCCATAATCTAGTGTCTGGTGAGGGCCTCGGGATAATAGGAATAGAAAGAATCCGCCGAGCAAGCTCTATCCCAAATAACCTGGTCACCGTCGAGATGTCCCAAGTGAAAGAGTCCTGAATGATGAGCTCCCGAACCCGCATGTCGGGCTGGACATCCATGCTAATGAATGACGACCAACGGGAGAGGGAAAGATCCAAAATCCAAATATCGTGAGCAACATTCACCGATGATCCATCACCAATCACCCAAGATACATTGTTCAGGATAGTCGGAGCATGTCTACAGACCTCCTTCCAGAAGAAAGAGTGCCCCCGAGTAGGTAACAAGTCCATGGAAGTAGACCAAACACCATACCTAGCTCGCATGAAGGAGCTCTAGAGACAATAAGGATCAAGAATAAATCTTGAGGCGTGCCTGGCCAACAACGCCTCTCTCCTAGCAATCAGAGACTGGATTCCCAGACCACTTCATTCAAAGGCATACAAATGGACTCCCAAGCCAGAAGGTGAATACTATGACCGTCCTGCATAGAGGCCCATAGAAAGCCCCGAAAACAACGCTCAATCCTCCGCAGGCAAGTAATGGGGACCGCTGCATTAGATAGAAGATACAGAGGTAGGGACAAAAGGACAGAGCGAATAAGAGTGATCCTCGCCATCATAGATAATCCGGTCACCTGCCATCCATCCAACCGATCACGAATACGTCGCTCAAGTATAGTATAATCACTAATACGCAATGTCTACCCAAGAGAGGGATCCCCAGATAAGATAGCTCATCGGTCTTATTAAAGATACCCAGGGCATGATGTATAGCATTCCTAGCAGTCCTGGGAGTCTTAGGGCTGAAGCAGATCATGGACTTATCAACATTGATCTTCTGGCCAGAAGCATAACAATAGCACTGAATGATAGAAGCAAAGCTAACAGCATTATATAGAGAGGCCTGGCCCAAAAGAATACAGTCGTCCGCAAAAAGAAGATGGCAGACAGCAGGACCCGAGGAAGCAGCCATGAAGGGGGCTATCCGACCATCCAGCTGAGCCTGATGAAAAGCACGAGAAAGATGGTCCGCAGCAAGAACAAACAGAAATGGGGATAAAGGGCATCCCTGCCTCAGACCCACAGTAGACTGGAAAGAAGTGGTCTGCACACCGTTGACTAATAGAGAGAATGATGGCTGCCATATACAGGCCATGATCCAGTCTATAAACAACTCATGGAAACCAAACTCAAGCAGGTTTGCTGTAGAAAGACCCAACTCATCCTATCATAGGCTCGCTCCATATCTAGCTTTACTGCCATAAGGCACTGCCTAACCGGGGCTCTCTGCAGATCATGCATAAACTCATGAGCAATGAGAACATTATCAGAAATACTCCGACCTCTGATGAAAGCCCCCTGTTCAGAAGAGATAAGCTGAGGAATAACCACCCAAAGACGGGACACTAGAAGTCGCGCACAGACCTTGTATAAGGTAGTTCAAAGACTGATCGGCCGGAAGTGATAAGGGGAAGAGGCATCAGAATGCTTCGGCACCAGTGTAATGAGCGGCCGGTTCCAATCAGCAGGAATGGCTTTAGACAGGAAAGCACTCTGGATAGCCTGGGTGACCTCCTGACCAACAATATCCCAATAATGCCTGAAAAATAATGGTGGAAAACCATCCGGTCCTGGCGCCTTATCAGGCCCAAGATCCCATAAGGCCAAGCGAATCTCATCAGCACTGATTGGCCTGGTCAGCAGGTTGTTCTGAAGAGCAGAGACCTTAACCGCAGAAGAAACCTGGAAGACAGGAGCTCCCCTACCTGAACTCTCCATCCATCTAGATTGAAAGAACTGAAGCAACTGATCCCGGATGCTTACGACATCCTCCTGAGAATTCCCCTCCTCATTAATCAACCGCCGAATCCTATTGGCTGCCCTTCTTTTCAGGGTAGCCTGATGAAAGAATCTGGTGTTCCGATCCCCCTCCCGAAGCCACTGAACTCTAGATTGTTGTCTCCAGTAGGACTCCTGCTGCAGAAGCAAAGAGTGATGAAGAGCAAGCTTGGATCGAAGAGTGAAGAGATCAGGATCAGGGAGACAGCCATCCCGATCCTCCCTATCCTGAAGGACAACAATGTCAGCTTCCACCTGCTCGATGTTTCTCACAAGGTTCCCAACCTCAACTCTACTCCATCTCATAAGGCGACGTCTAACCAACTCAAGCCGCCTAGAGAGACGATAGGTTGCATTACCACGCATCGGTAAATGCCAAACCTGACCAATAATAGACCGAGCCGAGGGGTAGGAAGTCCAGAACTACTCAAATCTAAACTGGTGCTGCCGCAGAGAATCAGTGACAGTAGAGATCAATATAGGACAGTGATCGGAGGCAATGCGAGGCAGGTGAGTAACATTGGCAGAGGGGAACATCTGAGTCCATTGAACAGTGGCCAAGGCTCTATCCAGTCTTTCCCAAACTCTAGCCGACCCTTGGAGATTGTTACACTAGGTAAATTGGGATCCCGAGAAACCGAGATCTATCAGACCAGTTGAGGATATGAAGGATCTAAACTCCAATATAGCAGGTGACTCCATAACCCGCCTACCGTCACGCTTTTCATTAGCAGCAGTAATGCAATTAAAGTCCCCAGCCATGATAGTAGGAATGCCTTGATCAAGAAGAGAGAGACTCTCAGCCCATAGAGCATGTCGTTCCCTGAAATCTGTACTAGCATAAACTCCCAATAAGAGCCAAGGGTTGGAGGAGCCCTCAGAAACAAGAAGAGCGATCTGTTGATTACACTGGTGAAAAGCCGTTACTGTAATCGAAGAATGCCTCCAGAATGCCACCATCCCACCAGATAGGCTACTAGACTCCACTGCATAAGAGGACCACGTTCTGGAAGCCTATCTCCGAAACCGGACTAGACTATCCCCCGATAACCGGGTCTCCAGAAGAATACATATATCACAATTGTATATCTGCATCAATCTACCAAAGGAGGATCGAAAAGAAGGTTTTCGAGCTCCTCTGACATTCCAAATAAGGATTTTCATTTGGTAAAGGGGGGAGGGTGAGACCCACCCTGGTCATCCACCATAGCCTGGTCAGAAGAATGCCCAATATACATCATATCATTCACTACCGTCTGGGTAGTTAAATCCAGCTGGATATTGTCGACCCCGTGGGAACCAGCCTCAGACATAGAATCCGAAGACCGGGATTCCGCGATAGGGAGAGCTGATTCCATGGACTGATCCATAATAGCCGACTTGAGGCAGGCTAGGATCGAATCATGGTGACGGATCTCGCCCTTAGATGACTGGCCCAAGTTCACACCACAATTAGTGACTTGACTACAAGAGGCCTTATCTGGCCCTCCAACCAAATTGATGGGATCCTTGCCCGGGATCAGAGGATCAGAAGTGGATTGCATCATCTTCATGTCCTTGGACTTAGAATAGTTACCCTTCCCTTTCCTATTCCCATTTTTAGAAGTAGATCGCATGTGAAGGAATTCCTCCGGCCTAGCCCGCTTGGAAGGACCCGGATTAGCATCCAACCTGGCCACTGGCCCACAATCCACATTGCCCATAGCTAGGAGGGCAAAAGGATTCTTTGATTTCAGTAACTGAGGTTTAGAAGTCACCCTAAAAGAGTCAGCAGGTATCTGAACATCAGAATTCCCTGTAGCTTCCAAACCGGCACGGGAGCTCCCAACCAGCACACCATCAGAAGCAGCTTTCCTTGAAGACTTATCAGCTTCAGCTTTCCTTAATACTTCCAAACCACCCGAGAACTGCCCTGGGGCCACTGCGACACCGTCATGGACCTTGTCAGCCTTGAGGGAGTGCCGGCGAGCCATCTTGCCAGGAGAAGACCACCCATTAGCCGAAGCTCCATTCCTCACTGCTACAGACGAAGGGGGAACCGGGACAACAGGGGGGGATCCAGCAACTTGCACAGCTTCCTTTCTCATGGAAGCAGAGGAAATCCGACGACGAGAAGCTGACATCCAGGGGCCAAACAAATGTCCTGACGAAGCCTGGTCAGCATCCAAAGACTCGGACGACGAGGAACAGGGGCCGAAGAGATGAAGAGAACTGCAGCAGGGGCAGATTCCAGCTAGGTGCTCATACTGGAATTGCTGCCAGAATGGAGAGGCCGAACCCTGAACTCTCACACCAGGCCGGAGTGGTCGCCGAAGATCCACTCTGAGGCAAGCTCTAGCAAAAGCGCCCCTGGACAAAGACTGAGTAGCTGGATCAGAGAAGACGAACTGCCCTACCGGCGCCAGGATAGCTTCAAGCACAGCGTCACTCCAGAACTCCAAGGGCAGAGCAGGCAGGCGAACCCAGAGGAGGACCGAGGAGACTGAGTCGCTGGCCGGAATAAACTCAGGGCGCCAATTCTCCGTAGCTACAGGCTCCCCATTGATGACCCACGGGCGAGCTAGCACCAATTCCTTGGCACCAGAGTGCTCAAACCGGAAAATAAAGCATCGGTGAGCAAGACATACTGGATGGATTTCACCGGAGATGCCCGCGCGCCTGAATTCCCGGATGAAGGCTTTCGGTGGAATCCAACGGTGGAACGTCTGAGCTATAATGGCTCTCTCCTTCCAGCAAGCATCAGACGAGTCCAGCAACGCGGAAGGAATTTGGACGACGTCTGGGAAGCATCCCTCTAGTTCAGTAATCTTCGTCGGTGAAAAAAAAGGACATCCATTCAAACCTTAAAGTTGACCCCTTACTTCAGACCTTAGGAGCATCCTGAGCTCCATCTGTCGCCATAGGAGCCAACAGAAACAGGCATAAGAAAACCGACGGAAGAAGAGCTGCAGCGGCTTTAATAGTTGTATGCCAGAAAAGAAGATCGGGCCAAAGGAAAGAGGGCAGGAAAGGGCAGGGAAAGTTTTGACGTAAAAGGAAGAGGGGCCCCCGTTTTGAACCCGCACCCTCGCATTTAGTGCTGTGGCTTCCTGTCACTTCTGAGGGCCAGGCAAACGTGGCACTATCTGGTTGTCGCTGTTTTATAATATCTGATTTATTTTTTAAAATATTTATACAATTTAAATTTATTATATTTATTAAAAAGCTAATTTATTGCAGATTGGATTATGATTGTTATAATCTATCATTCTGACTTTTGGATTTGAATTCAAAGAGATTTCTGCCGTTGTATACTTAAACAAATCAATTTTTTTTTTTTTTGTAAAGAATGGATCGTCCTCTTTCTATCCTTGGAGCATAGCACGCATTCGATCAGTATTTCTAATTTTTGAAATAACATATTGAATTATGTTCATGCCAACTTGAATAGAAAGATTTATATGATATGTATATTTAATAAGAAATAATTATCCATTTAAAATGGGATATAAAGAGTCATTTAATAATACAACAATAGAATTATTATTAGATGCATTATCAAACGTAATAGATATTATTTATCATTAATATTATATGAACATGCAGTTTAATAAATAGCATTTGAAATTTATTAAAAGCATGAAAAGCAAGAATTTATTTATTTAGTTCCCAATCATTATCAATATAATGAGCAGTAATAGTAATAAAACAATTACTACCTATATATGCCGACCAAATATCAGAATTAAAAAAACTCTAGCATTTAAATTTGAGAGCGTTTCAATTAAACTTTGTTTCATTGCTAAAAAGTTTATCATAGCTACTCTTCTAAATGTACGCCTACTAGTTATTCTATAAGCATGTTGTAGGGCTAATTGAATATATTATTGAAAATTATAAGATTCACATAAATTAAAAGGCAATTAATTCTGAACTATCCATCTAATAAGTAATTTTCTCTGATTTTCATGATTATATGCAAAAGTAACTACAAGTGATTCCCTTGTATATTTAGGGTACTTTGCAGACCAGAATCTTACATTCTATGAGTCTCTTGATGTCTTTTTAAATGTCATATTCGCCCACTGCTACTACAACTATAAAGTTTTGCACATTTTCTACATTTTGCTTTCATGACTCCATCAATCATAACTCTATCAAAATTATTCCAAACATCACTAGTCCTCTTATGATAAAAGGTTTGACCTTCACTCCATTCGCTAACACTGACTCTAGAGGGAACTTGAGGATTAGTTTTCTCTCCCTCAGAAACAGTGGATATGTCAAAATAAATTTCGTCATAAGATGTCATATCTAAAATTTTAAATTAATGAATAAAAAAAATAAAAATTAACCACAAGAAGGAATTGAGAAGAGGAGTCAGAGGACCAGAGGTGGAGGCATGGAGCCGAAATTTGTGAGCTTCATCTTGTGCTATCGTCTCTCAACAAGAAGTGACCTTCTTTCTCTTATACTTCAAACTTTTCAACAAGAACCTCATCTTGTGTAGCACTTGAACACTTGCTAGAATACTTGCCACTTGCCACTTGCCAAAATACTTGCAAACTAAAAATTAAATTGCTAGAGAACTTGCTAGAAAAGAGAAATAGTAGTAGTAGAAAAGAAGAGAAGAGTTGGTTTGGTATGGTGAGAATAAGGAGGGAATGAGCCATTTATAGAAGTCCCAAATTTTTTTTTCTAAAATGCCCTTCAATATAGCTGTTATATAGCTATTGGAGGGGATAAAATGGTCAAAATCTTTCTATATGACCGTTTATAGCCATTTCTAGTTATTTTCAATGGCTAGAAACGACTATAACTGGATCGTGTCGGTCTAGCCCATTGCGGGCACGGCCAAGTTAAGGCCGTTAGGGGTTGTGCCGGTACGGCCCCTAGCGGGCCGTGCTTGGCACGGCCTATGACGTGCCATGCTCGGCACGGTCCAGCCCAAAATGGGCCACGAACGGTGCTGGGCTGGCAATTTTTTTTATGGATCATGCCCGGCATGGTCCGTTTATTAAACAACCATGCCAGACATGGCCTTATTTTGATGAGGCCCAGCGGGCCTGAGCTATGCCTGGCACGGTATAGCCCAGTGGCCATCTCTATTGCTATCCTTAACTTTTTTAAAAAATAAAACAAAAATAATTACCGTATCAGTCCAAAATTGGACAAAAACACCAAAGCAAAAGTCTTGAGATCTTTCGTACAGTTTACGGTGAATAAAACTTACGGCAGATATTGAGCACTGGTATTAATATTATTAGGCAGAATAAAACATGGGAATGATACTGTAGGTGAAGCTCGTGCGGAGACCTGCTCTTGGTTCATTTTAATACTAAAAATTGATTTTATTAATAAAAAATGATAAGAATTCATGATGTCCTTTTATTTTCCAATAAATGATGGGTGTTTCGTGATAATCTTTTATTTTCTACTTTGTTATAAGATAATTACATCTTTTATTTTAGATAAAAACTTGTCTCCTCGTATGAAAAAGGATTAATATTTTGTCTGACAATAGTTTTTTGATCCATCATTCATTAATTATATATGTGTCTTTATGAAACTCTTGAGCGAGTTCATTAATTATACGACTCTTTAAAACTCCCAAATTCATACATTAATAAATATATAATTCTTAAACTTTTTCATTAATGGATGAATATTTAAAGATACCTATCAATAGCCTCCAAACTAAGAAAATCAACATACAATTACACATCTACAGCACATATATTCATACACATTTTCGGAATCTGTAGTCAAAGAAAGTATTAATTCTTTATGGTAAAACTTTGGGTTTTGACTATTTAGTGCAAAATTCAATCTCAGCTATACGTCTAAGCTTCTGAGCTGTTGTATGTTGAAGGGAACAAACCAAAGAGAACGTCTGTTGCATCGGTTTCTCAGCTTTGCCAATCATAAAAATTTTAAATTATTTTTTAAAGAGAGTAAAATATCTATGCCTCAACTTGGTTTATTTTGTGTGCAATTCATCTTTCTTGTAAATTCAAAATTTTTATTGTAATTTTTATTTCAATTTAGTGTACCATCTTTAACACTAGCCTTTATTGGATTTTGAGAGCTCCAAATCATTATAAACATCATTACATTTCTAGCTTTGTACTATATCTCATTCCAACCTTATATTATAATCCAGATATAGCTTATAAGCGAGACCATAGTTTTTCACAAAACTAAAGGGCTTTTTTAGGAAAAATGTCATAGTTTTTCACGTCGTTACAGCTAAATTTAACCAGCTTAACTAGATAAGCCCCCACTACAAATGAGACTCTTAGAACTGAATAAGAATAAGTTTGGTTTTATCGTACGCATTCATAATATGCACAGATAGCTAGGCTAATAATAAGATTGAAATTTTTTTTTGTTATGTCTTGTGATAGCATATACGTACGTCTCATTTTGGCAATTTAAGGTATGTAGCTCCTGTAGTTATTAAAAATAAATTTTACATTTTATGGCGGTATAAAAGATCTTAATGTATATATACTTTTAAGGTTTAACCATAGCGACACTTTTGTAAGGTTATATTTTCAATTGCAAAGGTTTATTGGATTATTTCTGCTTCCTCCTTGCATTCAATAATTATGATGTTTTTGAAAATAAAAATAAAAAAGAAGGGGCCTTTAAAGATTATGAAGGATTTGGAAAAGGAAAAAAGAAATTGAGAACACTAAGTTATATGACTTTAGTATATAATGAATAGAAATAAGATAGAGAGAATTTTAAGGTATAATCTTTTAGATGGAACAACTACAATCCTTAAAAAGGCTGAACCCAACGTCTCCCGCTTTATCCTCATGGCTTGCTAATAGCCTTCACGCCGGTGCACCGAGAGATTTCTGAAATGCTCAAGCTATTTCTTGCGTCAGTTTAATTACAATTCCTATCACTTGTATGAATTTTTGGAGCCACAACAAATGGAGTTGTGGTATCTGTTTGATGGAATTATCTCACAAAGACTGCACAGGTGATCAAGGAGAATTTTTCCTCTTTGTGCCAATCTGCTTGCAAACCGCGTGTAATTTATTTATTTATTTATTTATTTATTCCTTTTCGATCGTCTCTTTCGTATACCATATATTAGCCATATCATCCAAAATATTTTAGCAATAACTCAAACGCTAAAAAAAAAAAAGTCACCCAATCAATTGATCGGATAATCTCAGCCAATATCTTATTTACACAAAAAGTTTACTACAAGACTCCCAAGGAGGAAAAAGATTTCACTTCACCCATACAGCAATACCCTGCTCCTCCTGTTCTCTTCTTCTATGAAGAGTGGAGTAAGAAAAGGACTGGTAGAGTTGCAAATGAAAGCAAACGAACATAAATTCCTCACCAAAACTATGCAATCAACACAGCAAAAAAGGGGGACTGGACTTTCTGGCGCACTTCTGCTATCTTCTCCAGGGCAAAGAAGCCTCTAAGTTCTGTACAGGAGCTATATATGCATGCGTTCGAGTGAGAATTGGCCGGCTTTGGAACACGCTAGTTGCCGAGTCATATATATACTGATCAGGACTCGGAGTTGGCATCTGAGGTGTAGCCGCTCGGCGGTGGGGTCGAGGGGGACAAGCCTTCTTGCCGGGACTTCTCTCCTTTCTTCGAGCCTTTCGGCATGACCGCTCGGACCAAGCTTCCAAATATCTGCGCTTTGATCTGGCCTCGCTTCGGCAGCGGCCTCCCCTTCTTTTGAAGATCAGAAACCTGATGATACTCCATCGCTGACGGAAATCGTTCAGAACTAGAAGATTAGGAGGAGATTAATTGTCTTTTTGGCAGTGATGGATGGGTGGATGGTGAAGTGCGAAGAGAGACAGACACAGGATGTGTGCTTATATAGGCGTTGGGACTTGGGGCAGTTGGCTTCGAAAGTCGTAGATAGAATTCCAAGTAATGGGGCCAATGGGAGGTGCGACCATTGGGGCACAAGAATTCCAGTCCATCCAAGGGGAGGTGCGATCGAGCCCTTTGAAAGTTCAAATGAGACCAAGATATAGGCTCAATTTTGTGGAAGAGAAACCATCGGACCCAGTAAAACTTGTTATATTTGCTCACGCCATACGTCAAACCGCGGAGGTTTTATTTGCGAGACATGATGAGATGCGTCCTGACCCAAGATGCTTGGGTTGCAGACAAAAAGCCAGGAGACGAAGCATTGTTTCATGAATCAAACGGTCAAAAATGCGTGTTTGGATTACAACAAGGGACTTAGTATGTAAGTCTAGTTCGTCTGAACTTTTCCCACCAAAGGTCAGGGTTTTGGCTCCAGGCGAGGTTGTCCGCGCCAGCAAGCTCTGTTCTTCGGCCAGATATTCCACGCCCTTGTGTCATCCTCCACGTCAGCTTGCGTTGAATTGTACGAAAGCTATATCCTCGACGGAAATATTATTATGATGCTTTGTTTTGTAATTTAATACAAATATAACCATCACCTGAGGACATGTTTGAATGCGGTACTAGACCTTGATAGGAACTGAATAATGATAACATCCTTTACTTGGAACTACTACATTTCAAGAGTAATATCGTTGTCAGTCATCTTATTAGATCGAGGTTAGCAAAACAATAGTGATTTCTTTCTTGTCTTTATATAAATCAACTAGATTATATAACATTGCATAACCTAAATAACTCCAGCAGACTTTTCGGAAAGAAAAAAAAAAAAAAAACGAACATAAAATAGATGACTAGAATTTGTTGATCCATTCCTGATACCAAGTTGGCTGATATATACTGATCGGTCAACCTTGAACTCCTGAAGCCGGGTCAAACTTCAGAGCTACTCCAGTCAATCTCGGAAAATATGAACCCTCTTTCAACAACAAAAAAGTTTAACTAGATCATAGTTGATGTTTATCTTGGAGCATAAAACCCCATGAAGGAATGACGCCTCTTTCATTTCCAGCTGTCCATGGACCCCGTGTTTGACTGGGTCTTTCCTAACTAATAGTTCTCCAACGGAATACCATTAAATACAATCCACACACGTACGTGCACACATGCACATCCTTTTAAAGGGCATACAAAAAATAATAAAGAAAGAGGACATAGCTTGCCTACTATACTGCCTAAAGAAAAGCAAAGCCCGGCCATTGCTGGCATTTGAAATCACGGAGTTTTTGAAGGAGTCAAAGTTACCAGCAAGCTGGGCTTAGACCACTCTCTACGGCATAAAGAAATCGGAATTTTGTCATCTAAAATTGCGTAGGTTATTGCAACCCATCAATCATGTGCATGGATTCCCAACATAAAATACCAAAAATCAGAACAAGAAATTTCCGATGTAGCTCTGCTACCCCGCACCAAGAGTAATGCCAAGTGTCTTGAGATGACAAACGGAAGACTGATGCTATTAGAGAATCAAAAATCAATGAAATAATATTAATAATTCTTTCTCCAATTTGATGAACAGTTTGATTTTTAAAACATTGCTGAAGACAAAGCTTCCAGTTAGCTAGGATATTGAAACAAAAAACAAAAAAGCTTCAAAAGGTCACCATGTGATTGCCATGCACTTGTCTCATAAGCTAAGATGGATATAATTTCCCTTCCATGATCAATGGAAAGACACCTAGTCAATGTGCAATTAAATAATCAATTTCAGATCAGCAAAGTTTCTGGTCAGCTGAGGACCATCCAATTTGGTGCAGCACTAGGTTCACATTTGTTCATACCTTCTAGGTTGGGGCAATTCTAGTAATTAAATTCTGAATCTCCGTTTAGACCATGTCAATTATATTGGTCAGAATGGATATGGTTCGGTGCGCCCTGGACTAAAAGCAGTGAAGCCAAATATGAATTGCTCGTTCTTAGCCTTGTGCTAGCCTTACAAATTGGTACAACATTTTTTGTATGATCTAATGGGGATCTGATGTGGCATTGACCATGCGATCGCCAATAAAGAAGCATGGTTTAGACGTCTATCACGCATGGAGATGCACATCTAAATGAACTTGGTGCAATGTCGCTGTATCTTTAAGCATTTCAACTTGCAATCAAGCGGCCAAGGTTGCATCAGACCATCAAATAATTGGACCTACTGTGCTCTTATCCATGTCTTTGCCGAAGGTATGAAGGTATCGTTAAGGATAATGAAAGAAAAAGGACGCGAAACTCGCCTGTTGCCTCCTCCTACCAAAATAAATTTCGTTTCTTTTGGTCATACAGGAAGCCAAGGAAAAATTGAGAACTGCCATCTAAAGCCTCCCCCAGACGAGGTAGGCAGATGTTGGACGGTGCCTTTCCAGTCTTTTATGTATGTACGTACATATGTACGTACATATATATATATATATATATATATATATATATATATATATATATATATATATATATATATATATATATATATATAGGGTGCATTTTCAGAACGGAGCTCTCATAATGACCAACTTACATAAGATCAAAACGTGTTTATTAAAACAGATCTCAGCCAATTTTTTATATATATATGATTTGACACAGCTAACAGCTATCCATCACAATATAAACGCAATTTGAAAGGTTGTTTCTGTTAAGGTTTAGAACACCAATGGAATCAACCTCGCAAAGTACAGACAATTAGATTAGCATAGAAGTAATGCGGCCCTTGATCACGGGTTCAAATCTCACAGCCCTCTTTTCTCTCCTTTCCCTACTAGAATTCTCCCTAACCAGTTGACCGGGCCTTTAACTTTCTCCCAAACTTGGAACTCCCCTTCACTGTGGATTTTTCTTTCCATGGGAGAAGCCTTTCTTCCGCTCCACACTTGCTGGCCCAGCATGTCTTCACCCAAAACCGTGAAGCCTTCCCCTCACGTTGAAGCCGTGAGTTAGGGCCGGATTGGGATCCCACGAAACGCTTCGTTTCTCCAGCCACGCAAGCACAAAGCCTCCCTCCCCCACGCGTTCGTCATCCTTTCTTGGATCAAATCGTGGAGGGGACCCTCCTACCGTGCATGAAAGCCTGGGATTCTACCGTGACAGTAGGAGGGGGAGAAGAGAGAAGATGATGAAAGAAAACACTTTCTTGTGACGGTAGGAGGGGAGAGAGAGAAGATGATGAGAGAAAACACTTTCTTGGGAGAAAAGAATATGTTTTTTATTCCATCCAAGCCCTAAAAACTAGAGTTTAAATACATCCACTAAGTGGGCTAGGCCCAGACTTAACAAAAACTCCCATGGACTAACCCAATGAGATTAAACTAATCCCCAAGCCCGTGTACACCTGTGACTTAATTTAATCTCAACCCTTGGACCCACACCCAGCTCAATACAAGTTAGCCCAACCTGGGTCTTGATAGCACCACATCAGGCCTAACAATCTCCATATTGGTGCTTCAAGGCCTCAGCACGTCCGTCGTGTCCATCAGCTGCAACCTACTGCGTCAACCCAGAACATCTTTGAAAGCACTGCCTGTAGCCTCAAGCATCTTGCTTTTTTCAATAGTGTTCTGTTCATTCTCTCAGCCACCCTTTTATGTTGAGAAGTTTTCATGATCAAGAAGTGCCTTTTGATGCCCCACTCCTCACGAAATCTCTAAAACTTCATGTTGGTGTATTCCCCGCCATTGTCTAACCTCAAACACTTCATACTCCTACCCTGCTCTTTCTCCACCTCAGCCTTTCAGATCCTGAACTTGGTGAAGACCTTTGATTTCTCCTTCATGAAATAGATTCACAGTTTTCTTGAGAAATCATCTATCAAGGTCAAAAAGTATCTGACCCCATTTCTTGCAGAAACTGGGGCTGATCCCTAGACATTCATGTGTAGCTCTAAGGGTTCTGCACTCCTAGCTGTGCTAACCAAGAATTGTACTCTTCTCTATTTTTCCATCTAATATGGCTCACATATCTCCATGACTCCATCACTTAGGTCTGAAAGCAGTCCTCTCTTGCTCAGTTCTTTCATCCCATGTCTCCCATATGGCCTAGGCGGTAATGCCACATTCTGTACACATTTCGAGGATCTTGTTCCATAGCTACTGCCTTAGATATCCTGATCACCATAGAGCCCTCCAACCTGTATAGGTTGTTCTCCAGCCTTCTCCCTCTCATCATCATCATAGCTCCATTGGAGATGTTCAGAACTTCACTCCTGGCATGATTGCTGAAGCTGTATCCAGTATGCTTCAATACCCTAGTGACACCAGATTCTTCTTGAGTTCTGGGACATGCTTCACTCTGGTAAGAGTGCGCACCATGCCATCAAACATCCTCACCCTCACTGTGCCAATCTTTGCCACCTTGCAAGGATGATCATCTTCAAGAGTCACACACCCCTCATCAACATCTGTGTAAGTGTTAAACCACAACTGGTTGAGAGTGTAATGATGAGAACAAACTGAATCCAAGGTCCACATCTCTGTACTATGCCTATGACCATCTGATACTACCAAGAGATCATCCTTTACCTCCTGACTTACAACTGTACTCACAGTCTCAGATCCACCCTTTTCTTTCTTCTGATTTTTTCTCTTAGGACAGTCCCTCTTGAAATGTTCTACCTCACCACACTTGTAGCAATTAGCCTTCCTGGACTTTGACCATCCCTAAGGCATACTCCTGTCCCTACCTCTGCCTGACCCTTCCCCAACTGATAGACCCTCATGGGGAATAGCTTTCTTAGTCATCTTCTCCCTCTGCTCATTTGTTCGAAGCACTGAGACAATATCTTCATAAAACAATGTCTCCTTCCCGTAGAGCAGCGTCATAACCAATGAGTCATATGATGTGGACAGTAAACACAATAGCAAAAGTACCTTATCTTCCTCCTCCATCTTAATCCTGATGGCGCCAAGACACCTTTCTCGAACGTCGGGGATGACGGACGTCTCCCTCCTCGAAGTCCTGCAAGAAAAGTCCCCGGGGACCGGTGGCGCCGGTGGGGACCCTCCGACGATCAAGTCAGTTGCTTGGGCTCAGACAAAGAACCGCTCCAGCGAAGAGGAGCTGAGGCGGTTAGGGTTTTTGCTGGGAGGAAGAAAGCTCAGAAAAACCAGAGTTCAGATCCTACTTACAGCGTGAGCATGTGCCTTTTATACCTGTCTGAATATCCCAACTTGCGGCTTTGGAAGATCTTCATCGTATCGTTGACACGTGTGATGCCACACGTGTCCGTTAGCCGTGTAGGCGTTCAGTGTACGTCACCGGTTGATATGACTGGGCACCATTGCTAGAGGTAGCGAGTCGTACGCTGTAGCGAGGCGTGGTGATGCACAGGGACATGCAACGCGCCAAACACCGTTATGAGGCATGGCCCTCCGTAATGGGGCACAATCACGGGAGTACCGAATGGTACGCCGTGGCAAGGCATGGTCATGCACAGGGGCATGCAACGTGCCAAACATCGTTATGAGGCATGGCCCTCCGTAATGGGGCACAATCACGGGAGTACCGAATGGTACGCCATGGCAAGGCATGGCCATGCGCTGAAAATCATGCGTGAGCACCGTGCAACCTGATAGTTGTTGTTTTCCTTGGCAGTCGAGTCGCATGCTAATCACCGATGACCCCACCCCCCGACCCCGAGGGGGTACCAGGGGTGGGGGAATGACAGTGCACCCCGAGACCGGTGGGGGCCTCGGGGTTAAGAAATGATGACCCCACCCCCCGACCCCGAGGGGTACCGGGGGTGGGGGAATGACAGTGCACCCCGAGACCGGTGGGGGCCTCGGGGTTAAGAAATGATGACCCCACCCCCCGACCCCGAGGGGGTACGGGGGGTGGGGGAATGACAGTGCACCCCGAGACCGGTGGGGGTCTCGGGGTTAAGAAATGATGACCCCACCCCCCGACCCCGAGGGGGTACCGGGGGTGGGGGAATAACAGTGCACCCCGAGACCGGTGGGGGCCTCGGGGTTAAGAAATGATGATCCCACCCCCCGACCCCGAGGGGGTACCGGGGGTGGGGGAATGACAGTGCACCCCTAGACCAGTGGGGGCCTCGGGGTTAAGAAATAATGACCCCACCCCCCGACCCCGAGGGGGTACCGGGGGTGGGGGAATGATAGTGCACCCCGAGACCGATGGGGGCCTCGGGGTTAAGAAATGATGACCCCACCCCCCGACCCCGAGGGGGTACCGGGGGTGGGGGAATGACAGTGCACCCCGAGACCGGTGGGGGCCTTGGGGTTAAGAAATGATGACCCCACCCCCCGACCCCGAGGGGGTACGGGGGGTGGGGGAATGACAGTGCACCCCGAGACCGGTGGGGGCCTCGGGGTTAAGAAATGATGACCCCACCCCCCGACCCCGAGGGGGTACCGGGGGTGGGGGAATGATAGTGCACCCCGAGACCGGTGGGGGCCTCGGGGTTAAGAAATGATGATCCCACCCCCCGACCCCGAGGGGGTACCGGGGGTGGGGGAATGACGGTAGCTGCCGTTACCTTTTCTGACAATGCTGGGATCAGTCATATCAGATGCCCCCTCGCCCCTGGGGCAAAGCGGGTCCCACCGCTGAGGCTCAAGGGGCATTCTCCATGTGGCTGATCCCTGTCCTCGTCTTTTATGCGGACGGTGCGGGGAATGTAAGGAGGCGGCCTTCCGTACACTGTGCCAGCCATGATCACCATCGAGAATGAGGACTGGCTCTTCGGAGTCTGCGCGAAAAGGTGTATCATCATTTCCTCTCATTACGGCGACGTCAGCGAGGTCCCATCACTGGCTGGAGGCGTGCCACACCACGCACCGGGGCGTTCCTCGAGGCAAACCGGCGTATGGCAAGGAGCCGCGTGGCCGAAGAGACATGGCGGGACGTTTTGAAAACTCAATAAAGCTAGGTGAGGGGGGTGGGCTGATGCCACACTGCCCTTGCCATTGTCTTCTTCCTTGCTTATTCTCCTGTTTCTCCTGCGACCTGCGAGCCTACGCCCGGTTTTCTTTGGCTTCCCAGGTTAGCTTCCCGTCCTATTCATGAGTTCCCCTTCCTGGACCTCGGAGGACGGTTCTGAGGACCGTCCTCCCTCTATGAGGCGCCAGATCTCTCCCACTCCTTCTCCCCCACTTGAGTGGTCCTCCGATCCAGAGGACCACGTCCCTTTGGCCCGGCGACATGCCATCGGGGGAGCCCCCCCGAGGGGCCACCGGCTGAGGGCCGGGACCTCCTCGAGGGTGGAGGAGTCCCCAGAGGGGACGGCCTCCTCAATGAAGCGGTCGAACCTGGAAAGGATCCGGGCCCACTACAGAATCCCCCAGGAGATTGAATTATTCCCGCCAACTCCTGACGACCGGGTCATCTCCTCCCGACCCGGTCGGGTAGCTCTCTACGAGATCTGCCTACAGGCAGGTCTTCGTCCCCCTTTTCATCCTTTTTTTGTCAACCTCCTCGATTTTTACTCCTTGACCCCCTCCCAACTGGTCCCGAATTCTTGTCGGGTAATCAGTGCCTTCGTCATTCTCTGTCATCGTTTAGGTATCACCCCTAGGATCAGTTTATTTCGCAACTTCTATTCCCTCCGAGCCCAAAAGGGATGGTGGCTGTTCCAGCCCCGACCCAATAGGGTTCTGAAGCTCCTCCTGCCTTCATCAATCAAGGGGTGGAAACCCCGCTTCTTTTTTGCCAACATCAACCAAGTCCGGCCCCGGTGGGGAGACCCCGACCTCCGAGGAAACGCCGTGGCTATTCAGCCTAGAGACCGGGAGGCGATGGGGTTGCTGTTGACCACCGAAATTCCCCGATACACCTTGCTGCTATCGAAGGACCACCTGGAGTCGGCGAGCCTCGTCTCCCATCGGGGTAAGCCTTTTCCACACTTAGCCAGAAATTCTGCCTCTCTTCTTCTTTTTTCTCTCTCTTCTTCTTTTTTTTTTTTTTTTTTTTTTTTACTGTTCTGAAAACCTAACTTGTGTCATGCAGCAATGAAAATTCCGACTTCGAAATTGATAAGGGCAGCCAAGAAAAGGGCCCGAGAAGGGCCGCCTAGGGACCAGCAGGCCCCGGCCCCGAAACGCTCGGTGGTCTGGGCCTCCCTCCCGACACCGGTCTCCCCACCCCCGGCTCCGCCACATGTCCCAGCCGTACCGGAGGTCGACCTTATGGCCAACACTCCACCAGAGGTGGGAGCGACAGCGGGAGCCACCGCCGAAGAACCAGCAGCGGGGGCGCACGTGCCAACCGAAGAGCTCCCGGTCCCTGGGGGAGCGACCTCACCAGACGCTGCCAGGGACTGGGGCGAGGGACCATCCGGCCCCGCGAGCCCACCCCCTGAGGGGCCGCTTGGGAGTGGCCCACACACAGAGCCGGGACATCCGAAACGGCGGAGGGAGGCGAGGGCGCACCCAGGCCGCCCCGAGACTCCCTGGACGACGGCCATTGGGCCGAGCAGGCCCTGGGTCCAGTCTTTGACCTTAGGATCATTGAGGATCTCAGCCATCAGGGGGCGGGTGCATTCTTCCGGGACTCTTACGCCGCCGTAGTCAGGGTAAGCAATCTTTTCATTTTTCCCCCTTTATTATTCATACATATATATTTTGCTGACCTGGGCTTATGCGTGCAGATCGCGCACTCCCTGAGGGCTGCCAGGGAGGTAATCCAAGGGGAAAGAACGTTCTGCGGGAGACGCAGAAGGAGGTCGAGGAGGCCCAGCGCCGCGCAGAAGAGGCAGAGAGAGCGCTGGAGGCGGTCAAGGACACCTGCACGAGTGAGGTGAGGGCCGCCATGAGCCGGGCGGAGATGGAGGCCAACCGTACGCGCGCAGCGCTTTCTCAGATGATGGAGGCTGAGAGCGCGGTTATGGCCAGAGATATGCATATCTCTGAGTTGACCTCAGCTCTCCAGGAGGCCGAGGACCGGGCGGGCGCGGCGGCGGAAGAAGCAAGAGTGGCAAGGGAGGAGACCTGCCGGTGCGAGGAGGAGATGAGCCGCGCTCGAGAGGAGATAAGCCACACTCGAGAGGAGATAAGCCATGCTCGAGAGGCTGAAAGGATCGCGGCGGAGGCCCTCGCTGCGGAGAAAGCTCGGGCCGCCGGGCTTGTTGAGGAATACAAGGCGTCTGGGCATTTCGCAGACGACCTGGCCGAAGCTTCGGCCGCTGTATTCCTTGACGGGTTCCAGCACACCAAGGAGAAGGTGGCCAGGGATTTGAATTTCCCCCGGGCCCTGGAGGTAGAATTGGAACAGTTGTCAGACCAGGCCTCTTCCGATGATGAGCCCGCACCGGTAGAGCCATGAGTTCGCGCCCGTGATTTTGCTTTTTCTTTTCTTGCTTTTGTAAGCCCGACTACGTCGGAGTTTTGTAGTCCTCAGTTAATGAAAATACTCTTCACAATGATCTCCGAATTGTTGTTGACTTCATCAATTGATATGTGGCCCCGCGACTCTATTCATTCTGATAATTCCGGGGGACACCTTTCCCACCCGCGCTACCCTGCCTTAATCACTTGAACCCGAGAGTTTGAGCTAGGTGGAGTTAAATTTTAGGAGCAGGGACACCGTCGGTCGAAGATTAGGCTGGTAGGCCCCCTCGGGGCCACAGGCGCAGCGCCTTGTCAAGCATTGGTACACTGGGCTTTGTGCCTGGCTAGTGCAGGGCTTTGAGTACCGACGGGGCACCGGGCTTTTGTTGTTGAGAGCCAGTGGCACACTGCTCTGCCAGTGGTACACTGGGCTTGTGCCTGGCTAGTGCAGGGCTTTGAGTGCCGACGGGGCGCCGGACTTTTGTTGTTGAGAGCCAGTGGCACACTGCTCTGCCAGTGGTACACTGGGCTTTGTGCCTGGCTAGTGCAGGGCTTTGAGTGCCGACGAGGTGCCGGGCTTTTGTTGTTGAGAGCCAATGGCACACTGCTCTGCCAGTGGTACATTGGGCTTTGTGCCTGGCTAGTGCAGGGCTTTGAGTGCCGACGAGGCGTCGGGCTTTTGTTGTTGAGAGCCAGTGGCACACTGCTCTGCCAGTGGTACACTGGGCTTTGTGCCTGGCTAGTGCAGGGCTTTGAGTGCCGACGGGGCGCTGGGCTTTTGTTGTTGAGAGCCAGTGGCACACTGCTCTGCCAGTGGTACACTGGGCTTTGTGCCTGGCTAGTGCAGGGCTTTGAGTGCCGACGAGGCGCCGGGCTTTTGTTGTTGAGATCCAGTGGCACACTGCTCTGCCAGTGGTACACTGGGCTTTGTGCTTGGCTAGTGCAGGGCTTTGAGTGCCGACGGGGTGCCGGGCTTTTGTTGTTGAGAGCCAGTGGCACACTGCTCTGCCAGTGGTACACTGGGCTTTGCGCCTGGCTAGTGCAGGGCTTTGAGTGCCGACGGGGCGCCGGGCTTTTGTTGTTGAGAGCCAGTGGCACACTGCTCTGCCAGTGGTACACTGGGCTTTGTGCGAATGCCGACGGGGCGTCGGGCTTTTCTGTGAAAATTTAGGTAGCTAAAATTGACTCGTTAATATTGAACAAGGGGCGAGAACCCAAGCGAGCATAGGAAAGTTGCTTAGTCATGAAAGAAGAAATACATTACTGATAATACCGACGGAGGTTATCTACATTCCACGTCCTAGGGAGTGGCATCCCGTCAAGTTCTTCAACTTTATAACCTCTGTGGTGGAGCGTCTCGGTGATCCGGTAAGGCCCCTCCCAGTTAGGGGCTAGCTTGCCTCCCTCAGTTGGCTTTGAGACCTCCGCCCATCGAAGGACTAGATCTCCCGGTAGGAACGCCCGGGGGCGCACTCGCGCGTTGTAGTATTTCGCGGCCCGTTGCCGGTAGGCTGCCATTCGAAGCCGCGCTCTGTCCCGCACTTCCTCCACCAGGTCGAGGTTGGCTCGCAGTTGGTCAGGGTTACCTTCTTCACTATAAGCCTCCACCCGGGGGCTGGGTGCCCCGATCTCCACAGGGAAAACAGCTTCAGATCCAAAGACTAGGTTGAACGGCGTTTCGCCAGTGGGGGCTCGAGGCGTTGTATGATAGGCCCATAGCACGTTGGGGAGCTCCTCTGCCCATCGTCCCTTGCAGCCATCCAGTCGAGACTTCAGTCCCTGGAGGATGATTCGGTTGATCACTTCAGCTGCCCCGTTGGTTTGAGGATGCCCGACGGAAGTAAACCTCTGACAAATACCCAGCTCGGAGCAGAACTCTCGGAAAGGCGCATTGTCAAACTGCCGGCCATTATCAGTGACTAATGTGCGCGGCAGCCCAAACCGACATATGATTGACTTCCAGAAGAAAGATCTCACTTTGCTCTCGGTAATCTTGGCCAGAGCCTCAGCTTCGACCCACTTGGTGAAGTGGTCCACCGCCACCAAGAGGAACTTCCGCTGCCCGGAAGCCGGGGGAAATGGACCCAAGATATCCATGCCCCACTGGGCAAAGGGCCAAGGCGCCACTAGGGGGGTCAGGTGAGATGTCGGCTGTCGCTGGATATTGGCATGACGTTGGCAGCTATCACACTTCTTGACAAGCTCGGCCGCGTCCTCCTTCATTGTCAGCCAAAAGTACCCTTGGCGCAGGGCCTTGTAAGCTAGGGCCCTGCCCCCCAGATGACTCCCGCATACGCCTTCATGGATCTCCCTGAGGATATAATCTGATTCAGCTGGCCCCACACACCTGAGGACCGGGTACGAGAAAGATCTCCGATAAAGCTTCCCGTCCATCATCAAGAATCTCGGGGCCCTTCGTTTGAGCAGCTTGGCCTCAGCGGGGTCCTCCGGGAGAGTGCCATCAGTCAAGTACCGGATGTAGGCGTCCATCCAGGAGGGCTCCTGCTCCACCGGCAGCACTTCATCCGCGGCCTCAATGCTTGGGACTTGTAGATGCTCCACGTATGTTCTTCCCAACGTCCCATCGACCGAAGTGGCCAAGCGGGACAGCGCGTCAGCCCTGGCATTCTCCGCCCTGGGGATATAGCTGACACGGAAATAAGAAAAATGAGACGCCTGGGACTGCACCTTGCTCAAGTAGCGGGACATGGTGGGGTCCCTAGCCTCGTACTCCCGGCGACTTGTCCAGAAATGAGTTGAGAGTCCGTGAAGGCCCTTAAGCGCCCCGCGCCCAGCTCCTCGGCTAGTCTCATCCCCGCCAGCAGGGCTTCGTACTCTGCCTGGTTATTGGTCGCCAGGAACTGGAATCTGAGAGCATACTCCACCACGTCTCCCTCCGGGCTCGCGAGAATGAGTCCGGCTCCACTCCCTTGAGAGTTTGCCGCTCCATCTACATGCAGGATCCAGTCCTCCGCCTCTCCAGTTGAGGGAGAGTCCTTAGGCTCCTCCGGTCGCTCCTCCTCCATGTCCTTCTCGGTCCAGGAGCACTCGACTAGGAAATCCGCCAACACTTGGGACTTCATGGCCGATCTTGACCGGATGGACAGGTCGAACTCGCTTAGCTTGATGGCCCATTTAGCCAGCCGGCCGGAGGTGTCGGGGCGAGACAGAATAGCTCGCAGGGGCTGGTCCGTGAGCACCACGATGGGATGGGCTTGAAAGTAAGGCCGAAGGCGCTGAGTAGAGACCACCAAGGAGAAGATAATCTTCTCAGTTTTTGAATACCTGGTCTCAGCGTCATGGAGTACCTTGCTGGTATAATAGATTGGCTTCTGGGCTCCACCGGTATCCATGCGCACAAGCACGGAGCTAACAGCCTCGGGGGAAGCGGCCAGATATAAAAAGAGCTCCTCTCCATTTTCAGGCTTGGACAGTAGCGAAGGAGTAGAGAGAAACTGCTTCAACTCTTCAAAGGAGCCCTGACACTCTTTCGTCCACTCGAAGCCGTTAATCTTGCGCAGCGCCTTGAAAAAAGGTAAGCACCTCTCCGCCGACCTTGACATGAAACGACTCAAGGCCGCCACCCTCCCCGTCAGGCGCTGCACCTCCTTCTTGCTGACTGGAGGCCGCATCTCCAGGATGGCTCTGATCTTGTCGGGGTTGGCCTCGATCCCACGCTGGGTCACCATGAAACCCAGGAACTTGCCAGCCGCTACTCCGAAGGCGCATTTGTGGGGGTTGAGCTTCATCCGGTACCGGCGCAGATTGTTGAAAGTCTCCTCGAGGTCTGCTACATGGTCTTCTGCGTTGGTGCTCTTGGTCAGCATGTCATCTACATATACCTCCATGTTGCGCCCCAGTTGATCCTCAAAAACCTTGTTCATTAATCTTTGGTAAGTAGTCCCGGCGTTTTTCAGTCCAAAGGGCATCACCCTGTAACAGTAGATCCCCTTCTCCGTGACAAAGGAGGTTGCTTCTTCATCTGCTGAGCTCATCTTGATTTGATTATACCCCGAGAACACATCCATGAAACTGAGCGTCCCATGCCCGGAGGTGGCGTCTACCAGCTGGTCGATTCGGGGGAGCGGAAGCTGTCCTTGGGACACGCCTTATTGAGGTCGGTGAAATCCACGCACATTCTCCAGCTTCCACTGGCCTTACGAACCATCACGACGTTCGCCAACCAGTCGGGGTAGCGCACCTTGCGGACGTGGCCAGCCGCCAACAGCTTCCGCACCTCCTCGTCAACAGCCTTCTGCCGGTCCGGGGCAAAACTCCTTTTCTTCTGCCTGACGGGCCGGCACTCTGGTCGAATGTTGAGCTGATGTGTAATCACCTCCTCTGGGATCCGGGGCATGTCGGACGCTGACCAAGCGAAGACGTCGGCGTTGGCCCGCAGAAAGGTAAGGAGCCGGTCACGAGCTTCGTCCAAAAGTAAGGCTCCAACTCGAACCGTCTGCGTGGGGTCCTCCCCGAGGGGGAAAGTGAGCAGCCGCTCGGCCGGTTCCCCCCTCCTCTCTAGGTCTCGCAGGTCAAGGGCCTCGGGTGTCGGTACAGACGGCGGTGCAGGGGCTGCCTCCTGGGGACTAGGGGCCAAGTGATAGCAAAGCGCCGGTAGGCCCTGCTCTCCTCGCATCTCGCCAACCCCTCTGGCGGTTGGGAACCTCACAAGGAGCCGCTTTGTTGGCCCAGATGGCAACCCAAGAGGGGGGGGGGTGAATTGGGTTCTTAAAAAATTTAAGACTTTTTAGAAGATTTAAACTGTTTTGCTCACGATGTGCAAGTAAGTGAAATTAACTAATAAGCAATGCACAAGCAATTAATAAAGAGATAGAGAGAGAGAAATATAGCACGACAAACACAAGATAATTTTATAGTGGTTCGGTGCAACCACACCTACGTCCACTCCCAAGATTCACTTGGGTCCACACTATAATCTCTCTAGATTACAGCCGAGTTGTTTTCCAAGCTCACAACTCAAACTTGTTGTTTTACCGGGTGCACAACGAACCCAGCTGGTTTTACTCGGGCTTACCAGCACAAAACCCTACACGTTGTTTTTCTAGGGCTCACAACTAACCCAAACACAAGCACTCCGGCTTGCAACGAGGTATACCAACCTCCACTGATTCAATCCACTGATTGAATCAGCAAACAATAGAATAGAAGTGTTTGGATAATAAAATGCTCCCCTTGAGCAAATATACAAATGAAGTACAAAATAATATAAGGTTAGAAAAGCCTGATAGTATTGCAGATGGTAGAGGCTTGGGCTTTCTTCTTTCTTCTCTTTAACTCCTCTTGAAACGTTGAATCACGCCTCAGCAAGATTCTTGACCGTTGAAGACTTTGGAGTTGAGATGAAGCTTTTTCCTCTTTTGAAAATCCTCCGATTTGACCTTTGAAATGCTTGTGGATTTTCTTTTGGCTCTTGTGGATTGATGAGAAGGAGCAGACGAAGCTTCCACTTGGATTTCACTCCTTTTGAATCACTCTCCTTTGAGCTAGATGATTTTTTCAATATGCTCTGTTTTTCCCTCTTTTCAAAAGATATTCTTTCTCTCTTTGATTTTCAAAATCGATAGTTCTGAGTTGAAAAGAGCTTCTCTATTTATAGAATCTGCAAAAATATATCCGTTAGAGATAAGAAAAATAGCCGTTATTTAAAAATCTTACCGTTGGGGCTGATGTGTCATCGTTAAAAATCGTGCCCAGATTTCGCGGAGTCGACTCGAGCTTTGTGGGAGTCGGCTCGAAGTCGATTACAAAAATAGAAACATTTTAAGCATTGAAGGGTCGACTCGCGAAAAACTAAAGTGTCGGCTCGCGAAAGTTGGGAGTCGACTCGAGGAAAATGGGAGTCGACTCGAGAAGTGCTCAAAAAACATGGGTTCTGTTGTTTGAGCGGAGTCGGCTCGCACAGACAGGAGTCGGCTCGCAAGAAGTCAGGGGTCGACTCTTGAAAACCAAGGGTCGACTCGAGAAAATCAGACATTTTGGGGAGTCGACTCGGAAACCCTTGAGTCGGCTCGGGACCGATACAAAAATCAGAAAAAAGTTCTGATAGACTTTAAAACTTGTCCCAATTAAATTTAAATATAAATTTGACTTGAATACTTTAAATATGACATTTAGCACGGATTCAAGACGTGTTTCAAGAATTCATCGATTGAATTATAATGTGTAAAATTCTTTTTGAAATCTTTTAAGCATAGAGCATGAAACTCCTTTTTCTAAAAGATTCAAAGTTCATTAATATAACCTTGATAGTCCATTCCATTCAATTTGAATAAGCTCAAGGTTTTTGATAAATAAACACATTGTATTCTTTAAGGTACTCATGGCTTTTGGAAATCATCAAAATCAATAAAGTTGGGGCAATTATGTTTCAATAATTTCTCAACAATCTCCCCCTTTTTGATGATGACAAAAACATTGAGTATATGCATTATAAAATTAAAAAAATTTGTGATTCCAAAATCAACTATTGTGTTCATGGAAAGGCTCCCCCTCAATGAGGTAGCTCCCCCTATGAACCTTAATTTTATAAATCATTCAAAATTTTTCAAAATCAGAAACTTAAGCATTTTCTTTATGAAATTCAATTTATCTCTTCCCCTTATGAAAATTAAACTTTGATTGAATTGCATATACGATTGAATAAAAACTCTCCCCCTTTTTTGTAATCAACAAAAAGGTTAGGAAGTTCAATATCAATAACATTCTTTATCTTTTTCATTTAACTTATCAATTGAGGATAATCATTCAAAGTATTCAAGATACTTACAATTGAAATAGACAAAAGTAATGCATCAAATTTTCTCATTGAAATGAAATTACATGAAAATGTAAACTTGCTCATTGCATTGAAAGTAAACTTGATTACATCAAAAAGAGATTACATGAAAACTTAAAAATTTCTTCTAGTAATTCTATTCAAGTGATCAACAATCTGCTTCATCCTTCACATTGAAGTCTAACATAGTCTTTGAGTTTTCATCAACAAAAGTACAAGCAGTGTAATTTTTTCTTGAAGCTCGGCGTTGCATTGGGAGTATGTCTCCGATCTCCGCAGATATCCTTAAGTTCTTCAAAGATATTCTTTAAGTTATCACTTAAGGAACTGGTAGATGAACTGAGAGTAGACTCAATCGATGCAACTCGATCACTGAGTGAATAAAGGCTTCTTTTAAGTTCATAAACTTTTCATTAAATTCTTCTTTCAGTCTATTTTCATGCTCACTTATTTCAGACTTGAATAATGATCTAAGCTGATCTAACTGTATATCAGAAAAGCTACCAGATGAAAATGTGAAGACTGAGCAGGAGCAACAGCAGGAGCAGGGTAGGAGCAGGAGCAGGAACAGACTCTGGAGATGAGCACTGAGGAGGCTCAGGTGATGAATGTCTCATAGAAGGTCTGGGGCCTCAGCATCTAAGTCTCTGTCCTCTGTAACATTCTTTTCTCCCAATTGCCATTCCTTTTAACAAACCCCATTCGATGTATAGTGGCCAAAGATAAAAGTCCGTATGCCTTAGTTCCTTTTTGGCTCACTATCAAAAAACAATCCCTTGGCTTTGAAATAATTTAGTTAAAACCATGCCATAGGGCAAACTGATTTCTTTTTCCCTCCACAATCTGCAATGTACCATATATCATCCGAAGTAGATTGATGGGCTTCCCAGAAACAACAGCATCCATAACAAAAATATCTCGCTCAGAAACATAGTCAAATCTGCCGGTCTTGGGAAAAAAAATCCTACTGCAAATGTTGTGGAGTAATCTTAATTCCAAAGGCAATTGATTAGCAAATACTTCTTCAAATCCTTCAAAATTTCGGTTAATAGTCGAGTGAGGGCTGGAGATCTATCTTCTCAAAGGTGGATGGTCCAGACAAGGGTAATTTCAATAATCTAGAAGAATAGAGGATGTGATGTTCAGACCAATGCCTCTAACCTTGCTTACCAAGCCATCATCTCCTCTGGTCAAATTCTTGTAAAACTCCTTAACTAGAGCAGGGTAGGTGGGACATCCAAGAACAATCTCTCAAATCCCATCTCAATTAGTTGTCTACCTATGAGAATCCTCATTCTCAAATAATTCAAAATCAACCTTTCTTCCTGTTGTACAACCCTACTAGCAAGATATCTACCTGAAGAGTAGGAGCTGGAGCAGGGGAATCACTCGCAGAGGGGTAGAGGATGAATCCGTAGACGGCTCGCGGAGGGTCGTCGAACGGTCCTCTTCCTCTTCACACGGCGCCACCTAGCTCCTGGGTTTTGGGTGCCATTGATCTTGAAGGAGTGGTTAATCAGAGGTTATTTGAGGTTTGGAGGGTTTTGGGAAAGTTTGGAGAGGATTTGGAAAGTTTTGGAAGAATGAAATGTCCGTGGGGTCGACTCGTGCCCTAAATAATCAGACTGGGACCACGTCGAGTCGACTCGCGCAAAGTGTGGAGTCGGCTCCCGACTAGTCACAGAGCACGGACACGATCTCGAGTCGACTCGCTCAGAGGAGGGGTCGACTCCTGAGTTTCAGCAGAAACTCGAGTCGACTCCGATACTCTCGAGTCGGCTCCAGACCATTTCAGAGAAAAAATAGAAAGATTCAGAAATCTGAAATGTCCGGAATTTGATCTTTGAGTATGATTAAAAATCATGGATTTGAGAGATCAAATTGATATGAGTTCTAGATAAAATTTCCTTAAGATTTTGAGAATTTGAAAGAATCTAGATATATTTCCTTAGAGGTTTCAAAATTTATTCAAAAGGATCACAAATTCCTAACTCTCCTCTAAGATAACAAAATCTTTCTTCATTTAAAGGTTTTGTAAATATGTCAGCTAATTGTTCTTCAGTGTTTACATAATCAAACAAATTTCATTATTAGCTACATGTTCTCTTATAAAATGATATCTAATTTCTATGTGTTTTGTTCTTGAATGTTGAATTGGATTTTTAGTTAATTATTGCACTGTGTTATCACATCTTATGGGTGTTTTATCAAGTGATACCATAGTCTTCAAGTTGTCGCTTAATCCATAGGATTTGAGCACAGCAACTTCCAGCTGCAACATATTCAGCTTCAGTAGTTGATAATGCAACTGAATTTTGCTTTTTGCTAAACCATGAGATTAAGTTACTTCCTAAGAATTGGCATGCACCACTTGTGCTTTTTCTATCTTACATCCAGCATAATCAGAATCTGAATATGCAATTAGATTTAATGTGAGTCTCTAGAATACCATAAACCTACATTTTTGTTCCACTTAATATCTTAAAATTCTTTTAACAGCTATTAAATGTGATTCTTTAGGTTCAGATTGAAATCTAGCACATAAACATACTGAAAACATATATCTGGTCTACTTGCTGTTAAATAAAGAAGGGATCCGATATACCTCGATAATATTTTTGATCAACCTTTTTACCTTCTTCATCTTTGTCCAGCTTGCATGAAGGACTCATTGGAGTTCCGAGGGGTTTCATTGATTCCATACCAAACTTTTTGAGTAGTTCTCTTGTGTATTTGTTTGGTTGATAAAGATTCCCTCTTTGCTTTGTTTGATTTGGAGTCCAAGGAAGAAGTTGAGTTCTCCCATCATGCTCATCTCGAATTCTCCCTGCATCAACTTTAGCAAATTCTTGACAAAGAGAATCGTTAGTAGCACCAAAAATAATGTCATCAACGTATATTTGTACTACAAGTAAATCTTTACTTTTTCTTTTCAAAAATAATGTTTTATCAACATTTCCTCTTGTAAAATCATTTTCAATTAAGAATTTACTTAACCTATCATACCAAGCTCTAGGTGCTTGTTTCAAACCATATAAAGCTTTGTGCAATTTAAAAACGTGATTTGAAAATTCATGATCTTCAAAACCTGGTGGTTGTTCTACATAAACTTCTTCATTTATAAATCCATTTAAAAATGCACTTTTTACATCCATTTGAAATAAGTTAAAATTCATATGACATGCAAATGCAAGTAATAGCCTAATGGCTTCTAATCTAGCTACAGGTGCAAAGGTTTCATCAAAATCAATACCTTCTTCTTGATTATATCCTTTTGCAACTAATCTAGCTTTGTTTCTAATTACTATGCCATTTTCATCTAGTTTATTTCTAAAAACCCATTTTGATCCTATTACAGAATGATTTTTAGGTCTTTCAACTAAGTCCAAACATTATTTCTAGTAAATTGATTTAATTCTTCTTGCATTGCTAACATCCAATTATTATCTTTTTCAGCTTCTTCAATAGTTTTAGGTTCAATTTGTGATACAAATGCAAGATGATTACTAATATTTCTCATTATGATCTAGTTCTTATTCCTTGAGATGGATCACCTATAATCAATTCCTTGGGATGACTATAAGCATATCTCCAATCTCTTGGAAGATCTATATCATTATGATTTATTAACATCATCGTCCTTATGTGAATCATTATCTTTAGCTTCTTGTTCATGATCAGAAGATACTTCAATATTAAGTTTTTCAAGATCTTTTTCAATTATGTTTGTATCTTCCTCATCATCAATCTTTTCAGAACAGATGCTAAAGATTCATCAAAAACTACATGAATGGATTCTTCAACAACTAAGGTTTTCTTGTTAAATACTCTATATGCTTTACTAGTTGTTGAATATCCTAGAAAAATTCCTTCATCAGATTTAGCATCAAATTTTCCTAAGTTGTTTTTACCATTATTATGAATGAAACATTTACATCCAAATGCATGAAAGTATTTTATATTTGGTTTTCTTTCATTCCATAATTCATAAGGTGTTTTCTTTAATATTGGTCTTATTAAAGCTCTATTTAAGATGTAACATGCTGTGTTAATAGCTTCCGCCCAAAAGTACTTTGGTAGTTACTTTCACATAGCATGGTACGGGCCATGTCTTCTAGAGTCCTATTTTTCTTTCAACTACACCATTTTGTTGTGGAGTCCTAGGGGCTGAAAAATTATGATTAATTCCATTTTCAGTGCAAAACTTTCAAATAAGTGATTTTCAAATTCAGTTCCATGATCACTTCTTAGAGACACTATGGTAGTGTTTTTCTCATTTGTGACTTTCTTGAAGAATTTCAGGAATATCGAGAAAGTCTCATCTTTGTGAGCTAAAAACATTACCCAAGTATATCTAGAATAATCATCTACAATCACTAGACCATATTTCTTTCCTCCTAGACTTGTGGTTCTAGTTGGTCCAAAAAGATCCATGTGAAGTAGCTCTAAAGCCTAGAAGTTGAAACAATATTTTTAGATTTGAAAGAACTTCTAGTTTGTTTTCCAAATTGACATGCATCACATATTTTATTATTTTCAAAATCTAGTTTAGGTAAACCTTTAACTAAATCCATTTTAATTAGTTTTGAAATAAGGTGTGTGCTTGCATGACCTAATCTACGATGCCACAACCAACCAATCTCATTTATGTTAGCATTGTCAGCAATTAAGCAATGATTACTCAGATAATTTGTCTAAATCAACTAAGTATACATTGCCATTCTATAACCAGTAAAAACAATGCTATCATCAATAGAATTAGTTACAGTGCATAAGAAGATTTAAATGAAACATTAAACCTTTATCACATAATTGACTTATACTAATTAGATTATGCTTTCAAACCATCAACATAAAGTACATTATCAATAATGTAGATGGAGTTATTGAACTTTACCAAGGCCCAAATTTGACCTTTACCATTATCGCCAAATGTAACAACTCCACCTTTCTTTTCTTCTAGGGTGATGAATTCATCTTTGTCACCCGTCATATGTCTTGAGCAGCCACTATCAAGATACCACTTTTTCTTTGATCTTTTGGCTACAAGACATTCCTGCAATATAATCAAACTTTATGTTTAGGTACCCAAGCTTTCTTGGGTCCTTCATGGTTAGTAGCAACAAAATTGTTCCTTTCGGAACCCATATTTTCTTTCCTTTAACATTTAACTTGTTGTATTATTTAGGTTTTGCATTCAAAGATTTATGTCCTTTTTCATTACATTTAAACAAGTTATATTACTTTGGTTAGCTTTTACAAAAATATTTTTAAGATTTTTGTTTCTTAAGTGTTATATCCTAAACCAGCTTTGTCAAAAACAGCTTTTTGACTATCTAAATCATGTTAAGTTTAGTTGAACTTAAAGTGAATTTCTCAACAATGTCTTTATATTTTTTAACATCTTTCTTTCATTTTCTTTAGTTCTTTATCTAAAGCTTTCTAATTGATCTTTTAAATCTTTAGTTTCAGATTTTAATCTTTTCTTTTAAGTTTCTTTTAAGTTCTTCTTTTTCATTAGTTAAGTTCTTAACTTCTAAAGCTAATTCATTTTTCTTTTAGCTAAACTAATTTTCATTTTTCAAAAACTTATATTTCTTTTTCAAATTTAAAATCAATCATAAGTTCATTGAAAGCATCAAACATTTCATCAAATGTAAATTCATCAGGGTTTTCGGAACTTACCTCATCGTTGTCGTCGTCGTTGGCCATGAAGCAAATTGCAACTTCCTTTTGTTCTTCTTCTTCCGAAGAAGATTCATCAGTCCATGTTGCCATATGCTTTCTTCTTTTTCTTGTAGGCCTTTTTCAGAGGACAATCATATAAAGTGCCCCGGTTTTTACACTCATAACAACTAAGGGCTCTTTCTCTTTTTCTTTCTTGTCCTTTTTCTTATCCTTTTCTCCTTCCTTGCTCCAAATTTCTTTTTGTGGAAGGGCCTTTTTCTCATAAACTTTTGAATTTTTTGGCCAAGAGAGCAGTTTCATCATCATCATCATCATTATCACTGCTGCTCTCTTCCATTTCTGCAGCCTTGAGGGCAAGGTTTTCTTCTTTTTGTTTCCTCCTCAACATGCTGCTTCATTGTCAGCTCATGGGTCATTAAGGATCCTAGAAGCTCCTCTAAGGGTAATGCATTGAGGTCCTTTGCTTCTTGGATTGCTGTCACTTTGCTTCCCACGATCTTGGTAGTGACCTAAGAATTTTGCGAACAAGTTCAGATTAGAATAAATTCTACCAAGACTTTTAAACCATTCACAATATCAGTGAATCTAGTGAACATGCATGTGATGGTTTCAGTTTGTTCCATGTAAATAATTCATATTTATGAACCAAAATATTTATTTTGATTCTTTTACTTGGTTTGTTCCTTCATGGTAATTTCCAACCTATCCCAAATTTCTTTTGCGGAATTACAAGTTGAGATTCGGTTGAATTCATTTGATCTAAGGAACAATATAAAATATTAATGGCCTTAGCATTTAGTTGTGCCATTCTCCTATCATTATCATTCCAATCCCTTTCGGGCTTAGGAACAATAGTGCCATCAATAAGGTGTGTGGGTGTACTAGGTCCATTTATTATAACACCCCATAATTCATAATCAGAAGCTTGAATGAATATCCTCATTCTAGCTTTCCAATATGAATAGTTGGCCATTAAATAAAGGAGGTCTATTCGTAGAATGACCTTCAGCAAAATGAACCAATTTGTGTTGCCATTGGATCTTTAGCTCTTGATCGTGAGATCAAATTCTAAATGAGCACTTGCTCTGATACCAATTGTTGGCCCAGATGGCAACCCAAGAGGGGGGGGGGTGAATTGGGTTCTTAAAAAATTTAAGACTTTTTAAAATTTAAAGTTTGAGATGTGCAAGTAAGTGAAATTAACTAATAAGCAATGCACAAGCAATAATAAAGAGAGAGAGAGAGAAAATAAGCACGGCAAACACAAGATAATTTTATAGTGGTTCGGTGCAACCAACACCTACGTCCACTCCCAAGATTCACTTGGGTCCACACTATAATCTTCTAGATTACAGCCGAGTTGTTTTCCAAGCTCACAACTCAAACTTGTTGTTTTCCGGGTGCACAACGAACCCAGCTGGTTTTACTCGGGCTTACCAGCACAAAACCCTACACGTTGTTTTTCAGGGCTCACAACTAACCCAACACAAGCACTCCGGCTTGCAACGAGGTATACCAACCTCCACTGATTCAATCCACTGATTGAATCAGCAAACAATAGAATAAAAGTGTTTGGATAATAAAATGCTCCCCTTGAGCAAATATACAAATGAAGTACAAAATAAAAAGGTTAGAAAAGCCTGATAGTATTGCAGATGGTAGAGGCTTGGCTTTCTTCCTTCTTCTCTTTAACTCCTCTTGAAAGTTGAATCACGCCTCAGCAAGATTCTTGACCGTTGAAGACTTTGGAGTTGAGATGAAGCTTTTTCCTCTTTTGAAAATCCTCCGATTTGACCTTTGAAAGCTTTGGATTTTCTTTGGCTCTTGTGGATTGATGAGAAGGAGCAGACGAAGCTTCCACTTGGATTTCACTCCTTTTGAATCACTCTCCTTTGAGCTAGGATTTTTTCAATATGCTCTGTTTTTCCCTCTTTTCAAAAAATATTCTTTTCTCTCTTTGATTTTCTCTTTGATTTGAAAAGAGCTTCTCTATTTATAGAATCTGCAAAAATATATCCGTTAGAGACAAGGAAAAATAGCCGTTATTTAAAAATCTTACCGTTGGGGCTGATGTGTCATCGTTAAAAATTGCGCCCAGATTTGCGGAGTCGACTCGAGCTTTGTGGGAGTCGGCTCGAAGTCGATTACAAAAATAGAAACATTTTAAGCATTGAAGGGTCGACTCGCGAAAACTAAAGTGTCGGCTCGCGAAAGTTGGGAGTCGACTCGAGGAAAATGGGGAGTCGACTCGAGAAGTGCTAAAAAATATGGGTTCTGTTGTTTGAGCGGAGTCGGCTCGCACAGACAGGAGTCGGCTCGCAAGAAGTCAGGGGTCGACTCTTGAAAACCAAGGGTCGACTCGAGAAAATCAGACATTTTGGGGAGTCGACTCGGAAACCCTTGAGTCGGCTCGGGACCGATACAAAAATCAGAAAAAAGTTCTGATAGACTTTAAAACTTGTCCCAATTAAATTTAAAATATAAATTTGACTTGAATACTTTAAATATGACATTTAGCACGGATTCAAGACGTGTTTCAAGAATTCATCGATTGAATTATAATGTGTAAAAATTCCTTTTTGAAATCTTTTAAGCATAGAGCATGAAACTCCTTTTCTAAAAGATTCAAAGTTCATTAAATATAACCTTGATAGTCCATTCCATTCAATTTGAATAAGCTCAAGGTTTTTGATAAATAAACATATTGTATTCTTTAAGGTACTCATGGCTTTTGGAAATCATCAAAATCAATAAAGTTGGGGCAATTATGTTTCAATAATTTCTCAACACGCTTGGTGGATATGACGGCATCCAAGAGGTTGAGCCCAGGCCTCCCAAGAATCGCGTTGTACACCAGGGGCACACGGACTACCAAAAATTTTATAAAGACAGTGCTTTGGCACGGAGCCGTTCCAGCCGTTACGGGAAGAGTAATTTCCCCCTCGACCCTCACAGAATCTCCTGTGAATCCCATCAAAGGCGTGACGACAGGTCGAAGTAGATCATGTGACAGATTCATGCGAACAAAGGCATCGTAGTTCAAAACATCTACGGAGCTTCCACTGTCGACTAGGATTCGTTTTACAGGATGTTTAGCAATCGTCATGGATACGACGACGCTATCATCATCTTGATTTACAACCCCCTCCAAGTCCTTTTCGAAAAAAGGAATTACAGCTTCCACTCCTCCCTCTCCCCTTGGTCTCTTCGACGGGCCTCCTGCCCCCCAGGAAATCATCGCCACTGTCTTCTCCGTCGGGGTGTTATCAATTACCGGCGGTGCAGGTGCTGACGGGCCAGGAGCTCCCGGGTTGTTCCTTTGGACAAACTTCCTCAGATGACCTTGTTGAATGAGGTCTTCAATGGCTTTCTTCAGCTGCCGGCAGTCGTCGATGTTGTGGCCATGGTCCCGATGGTAGCGGCAGTAGAGATTTTTGTTCCGGGGAATCTTCGGGTTGATGGGAGGAGGGCGTTGCAGATAGGGCTCCCCTTCGATCTCAAGCAGGATTTGAGATATCGGGGCAAGCAGCGGAGTGTAAGGCCCGTCTCTCGGTGCAGGAGGTCGAGGACGGTGATCTGGTCAACGAGGAGGCTCGGGCCTCCTGGGGCGGGCATCGGCAGGTTCTGGCTGGGTTGGCTTCCTGGGTATGCTCCCGCCAGCTTCACGCCGGGAAAAGTCAGCTTCGTCTGCCCGGATGTACTTCTGGGCGTGAACCAAAAGTTCGGAGTAGGAGCCCGGCGGCTTTTTGTCAAGAGAGTATGCGAAGCGAGAAGGGCGGAGCCCCCGCTTCAGAGCCAAGGTTGCCACCGAGTCCTCCAGGTTGTAGACTTCCAAGGCGGCCTCCTTGAACCGGGCAACATAGTCCCGCAGAGGTTCGCCATTCTTCTGCTGTACGGCAAACAGGCTGTCCGCCACCCTCGGGATCTTCCGGCAAGCATCAAAGTGGGCCAGAAAAGCCCTCTCCAACTGGCGGAAGGAGTCGATGCTTCATGGCGGCAGGCAGAATACCAAGCCCGGGCAACTTTTTTCAGGGTAGCCGGGAAAGCAACACACATGAGTGAGTCAGTGGCCCCTTGAACTTGCATGAGTACCTTGTAACTCTCCAAATGATCCAGGGGGTCCGTAGTCCCGTCGTATGGGTCCAGTTGAGGAAGGCGGAACCTGGTAGAGATAGGCTCCTCCATGATGCGGCGGGACAGGGGAGGTCGACTGTCGTAGTCAGTCTCTGGCAGGTGGGTGATCCGACGGCTAAGTTCTTCCAGCTTCTAGTTGCACTCCTCGAGTTGACGCTCAGCTCGACGAGGCATCCGGCCATCAAAGGAGCCCTCCCCTGAAGATTTAGAAGAAGAACGGGGGCGGCGATGCCGGCGCGGGTGCTCCGCCTCCTTTCCGTGCCGCCGCTTAGGAGAAACGCTGGCGTGACGAGAAGGAGACTGGGGCCTTTTGGATGCCTCGCGATGATGCGGCTTGGCCGGGGATCGGCGACGATGATCTGCAGAAACTGGTGATCTCCGGCGGGAGGAATGCTGGCTAGGCTGCATCACCCCAGGGACAGACGGGTTCGGCTCTGGTTGCCGCAAGGCTGCTTGCTGGTGCTGCATGCCTTGAACCATCGCCGCCAACGACTGGACCTGCGTGGCCAGGGCAGCGAATCGATCTTCCTGAAGTTGCTGCGGAGCAGAAACAGGGACGTCATTCTGCGGAGCGGAAGGCCCTGCCCCTCGGAGATCCGGAGGCTCCGGGAAACAGGATGCGAGAGCTGGGGGGGCCTCCGCGGGTGGACCAGCCCCGCAGCGCTGCCCCCCAGCGCGACCGGCTGAAACTCCTTTCGTTCGAGTCGTCACCATGGCTTTGAAGTCCTGAAGACAGGAGAAAGAAGAAAGCTACTGGTTCGACGTCTTTCTTGCACTCCCCCCTACCTGGCGCGCCAATCTGATGGCGCCAAGACACCTTTCTCGAACGTCGGGGATGACGGACGTCTCCCTCCTCGAAGTCCTGCAAGAAAAGTCCCCGGGGACCGGTGGCGCCGGTGGGGACCCTCCGACGATCAAGTCAGTTGCTTGGGCTCAGACAAAGAACCGCTCCAGCGAAGAGGAGCTGAGGCGGTTAGGGTTTTTGCTGGGAGGAAGAAAGCTCAGAAAAACCAGAGTTCAGATCCCACTTACAGCGTGAGCATGTGCCTTTTATACCTGTCTGAATATCCCAACTTGCGGCTTTGGAAGATCTCCATCGTACCGTTGACACGTGTGATGCCACACGTGTCCGTTAGCCGTGTAGGCGTTCAGTGTACGTCACCGGTTGATATGACTGGGCACCATTGCTAGAGGTAGCGAGTCGTACGCCGTAGCAAGGCGTGGTGATGCACAGGGACATGCAACGCGCCAAACACCGTTATGAGGCATGGCCCTCCATAATGGGGCACAATCATGGGAGTACCGAATGGTATGCCATGGCAAGGCATGGTCATGCACAGGGGCATGCAACCCGCCAAACATCGTTATGAGGCATGGCCCTCCGTAATGGGGCACAATCACGGGAGTACCGAATGGTACGTCGTGGCAAGGCATGTCCATGCGCTGAAAATCATGCGTGGGCACCGTGCAACCTGATAGTTGTTGTTTTCCTTGGCAGTCGAGTCGCATGCTAATCACCGATGACCCCACCCCCGACCCCGAGGGGGTACCGGGGGTGGGGGAATGACAGTGCACCCCGAGACCGATGGGGGCCTCGGGGTTAAGAAATGATGACCCCACCCCCCGACCCCGAGGGGGTACCGGGAGTGGGGGAATGACAGTGCACCCCGAGACCGGTGGGGGCCTCGGGTTTAAGAAATGATTACCCCACCCCCGACCCCGAGGGGGTACCGGGGGTGGAGGAATGACAGTGCACCCCGAGATCGGTGGGGGCCTCGGGGTTAAGAAATGATGACCCCACCCCCCGACCCCGAGGGGGTACCGGGGGTGGGGGAATGACAGTGCACCCCGAGATCGATGGGGACCTCGGGGTTAAAAAATGATGACCCCACCCCCGACCCCGAGGGGGTACCGGGGGTGGGGGAATGACAGTGCACCCCGAGACCGATGGGGGCCTCGGGGTTAAGAAATGATGACCCCACCCCCGACCCCGAGGGGGTACCGGAGGTGGGGGAATGACAGTGCACCCCGAGACCGGTGGGGGCCTCGGGGTTAAGAAATGATGACCCCACCCACCGACCCCGAGGGGGTACCGGGGGTGGGGGAATGACGGTAGCTGCCGTTACCTTTTCTGACGACGCTGGGATCAGTCATATCAGATCCCAACATTCAGCAATTCATTACTCATCTGGTCGAACACCTGGATGTGGCCAAGCACATCTCCACCTTCTGTCATCCGAAGGCTATAGAGGCACTTTTTCAATATCAACTTATTGCACATATTCCTTCCCATGTAGAGGGTATGCAACTTCGATCAGAGTTCCTTCGGAATCTTCTCCTCCAGCACTGAATAAAGGGCTGAAACTACCAGACATCCTCTGATTGCTGAACATGCTTTCTTCTCCAACAACATCCACTGCTTGTCTGTCATCCCATCTGGCCTTTCCTTTAAAGCCAAATCTAAATCCTGCTACACAAGAAGATCCTCTACCCAGACTTTCCATATGAAGAAACTTTCCTTCCCATCAAACTTCTCGAAATCTATTTTTATACTTCTACTCATGGCGAGATCTCAACCAAAAATAGTACAAAATATTCTAAAAAAATTGAGAGACCTTGATGAGGCATTGTTGAAATTTTTCAGCCTTTTGAAGATCCCCAAATAACTTCTTCTTGAGCCTGGCTCTGATATCAACTGTTTGGGTTTTGTCGTTGGTGAACACCAATGAAATCAACCTTGCTGAAGAAGTACCCTGGGCTTTCACCCTTTGTTGCCAATAATTAAATTGGTGGTTAACCATGGGTTATCCCCTCAATTTATTTTCTAGAAAATATAGGAATAGCTGGTTATCCCTCCAAATAAGAGTAAAAAAAAGTTATCCTGGATTTATCTTTTTGCATTTGATATGATCAATGGGATAGCCAAGGGATATCCCTAAGGATAACTAGGGGATAAACTCTATCCCGTACACTTATCCATGAATAATATTTTTTCTATCAAACACTATCTTAAAGGCATGACTACCTCTCTATTGAAAAACTATTGCAAAATGTTTGACCATCATAGAAGTCACAAATATTAGAGAGAGAGAGAGAGAGAGAGAGAGAGATTTTTCTAGATGATAGAAAGCATGAAAAGTAGGTTGGAAGAGCATGATATACAGAGGGATGATCAGAAACTTCTAGGAGGTATGATTACTTTCTGCATCCATTCCAACTTCTCAGTGAATATTTCTGATTTCTAATAAATTCATGAGTTGGGGAAAGGATTTTCCCCTGCTATTCTGTCAAAAAAAATATACAGAGAGATAACATCGAGCTGCTTCCCCAAGCAAAACGGAAAAATAGAAGGTTACTATGGACAACAGGAATTTTAACCGCAGCATTTGAACTGGTTAGCTGTTGATCTTAAACACCTTCATCAGCATAAGAGTGCTTGCTAGGTAAACTGTTCAACAGTCATGGTGTCATGGTGTCATTTTCTCATTTCTTTTTCCCTACTCTTCGTTCCTTGGAGACCACTACAACCATCATATCAAACAAAAACAGGCCAATCTAGGCTTTGACCTGGGCTCTCTTTGGTAAAGGATATTTCCGCCTTTTCTTGGGGAGTTAGGTCTGGTTTGAATCGTTTGATAGAATTATTGGTGGTAGAACTTTTGAAGATGAAGTTTTTGCCAGTAAAACTTTGAAGTAAAACCTTCAAAAGAAAGCTATTTCCCATTTGATAACTAAATTTTTAAAATAGTGTGACATTTTAAAATATATTTAGTATTTTTTTTTAGTTTGTTTATCAAATAAATGTTAAAATCTTATACTATTTTTAAAATATAGTTATCAAATAATAAATATTTTTTAAAAAAAAAAAACTTTACTAACAAAAGCTCTACCACTGATAGCTCTATGAAACGAGGCCTTAGTAGCATTGCAAACCAGCTTCATAAGAATTAGCAAGGATGCAAGAAAACTAATCCGGTGTCTTGGAAAGGAAAAACGTTGAGTAGCAAGGATTAAGTACTTCCAAATATCTATGAGAAAGAAGAGAGAGAGAAGTAAAATATGAAGGAGAAAGAACACAGATGACCTAGATAGAATGGTTTAGTTATATATATACTGCTGGACGGTTAATGTGGCGCTTGGATACCTTGGCTTTCAAGGTTTCAATCCAAACAGAGCAGAATTTTGTCCAACCAGGGAAACTACAAATGATTATCTCCACAATGCATCACAATTACAGGGCACGCACATGCTTCTACTTTGACCAAGTAGAAGTATAAACAAAACAAGTAGTCCATCATTTTGGATAAACTACGCATATATGATTTACTTAACTGACAGGCTCATGTGGTCACACTAATATAAAAATATAGTGCTCAATAAAATATCATGGCATGCTAAAAAGTATCCATGGCTGATGAAACAAGAGCTATCCGTTCACTTCGCCAGAAAATCTAGCGATTCCCTCTAAAAGCATCTTCATGAATTCACCAAGTCTTAAGAGAGAATGATGGAAGTAGGAAGGAGAGGGATTCTTTGAATGCTAATAAAGATTATCATCACTGACACCTAGACTGAAGACTTAGAGACACCTTAGAATTTCACAAAACACCTATTTAGTTAACAAAATTCAACTGAGAGATGTGCCCTTGACCAAGTCTAAAGAATATGTTCATATGATGGAAGACACTAGATTGTATCATTTTCCGATCAAACCGGTTAAGATATACACATGAAGAACCTCAAAAAAATAAAAGCCTGAAGTAATGCTATTGTTTCTTATATGAGATTCAGAATCTGCCAGTCAGGTAATCTCAGTCTATAGATTCATCTCCTCAAAATATTTCTCCACCTCACCAACCAATTACTTGCAGAATGCGGATCTATATAAATATTTCTTTTAAGAAGTGGGCAATAACACAAGAAAGCTCAATAACACACAAGGTGATAATGGTCATTGCTTTTAGATAAGTCTCAAAATCCAAAATTTTGAATGAATAATAGAACCGATATGCCCAAAACAATTTATGGAAATGCAAGAAAGAGAACATATTTGTGGCATCAAGAACATATTCTGAGAAAAGCATTTCCTGTGACATACGGAAGCTTATGAATTTAAATACAAAATATACAAGCTGCACTTCAGTTTTTGTGGCCCATCATACACAGAAAAACATATTCTATTGTAAGCATCCACATTCTGAGTAAAATGTAATATAACAGGGTGAAATTACTTGGGTGGGATTATCAGTGTGTAGATTAGAAGCATTGACACCACAACTATGGCACCTACTAGAGTGAATTTTGGACTTGTCCATAACCTGAGGTTGGATCTCTCTATTCTTTTGATGGGATCAACCTCCTCTGACAATGGGTATTCAGAACGTGGTGGATTCCAGCTGACATATTTTTGTGGTTTAAACTGTGAGAAGAGAGATTTCTTTCCCTTCTTCCGGAAGCTTGACCAAGCTTTGTCCCAATCTGTAGATGGTCTATCACCTGCCCAATATGCAGAGAAGGCAGTAAAATTTGTCATCCATGAATTCCATTAGAAAGTTGAAAATATTACCATGATTATTTAATGAATATACAAATACAATGGGTATGACAAAATAAAATATAGTGGATATTTATATAATTTGCAAGTTTATACGTAGAAGTGCAGTACAGTGCTAACAAAAAAGTTATCATATTTCCAAATTCAACAGCAAATCCCAGGTAGTGGTAGAATAAGTATGCTATGATCATTTATATTATCTTACATTCAATAAGTAATGAAGAGAACAGAATCTTGAAAAACAATACAGAGCATGTCATAGGCTGGTGAGTGAAAGCAATACATGAAGCCTCAACTGATATTTAGATTAGAAGAGACATCTAAACGACCCAGCTAGTCCAGAATACTAAACAATTGTCGTACCATGCCTCAAGCTTTATCATGCGATAACAAATATAATACATGATATCGGAATCTAAAACAGTAACAATGAATAGAAAACATTAAGAAGAAACAATACAGACCACATACACACCACTCTCTAAAAACCAAAAGACTAGATGGGAAGGGTTTTAGAAACAACAATAACCTTTTGGCTCTTCCTTTCACAAAACTATCTGATAACTTGTGGAATTTAATCAAGCAATTCTTCTCCAAAAAAAGCTCTATCCAAAAAAATGCTGCTTAACTCTATGCAGCTCATAATGCTATACAAATGTATCAGCTTTCACAACTTCCTACGAGGCAAAAAAATACTCAAGTTGAAGAAAAAGGTCAGTATCCGGCTTCATCGATTATATATTAAGCTTGGACAGGTATAAGCGTCCAAAGTATGATGCAATTTGCTAATATCTCCAAAGAGCGTTGGATAACAATATGAGGAATCAAACTGCATACTCATAAATGGAATTTCAGAACATACAAGGGTTGCTTGTTACTATTTGTAGTCCATCCTAATCGTTTCAAAATGACAGATTGCTTAAGTTATGAAGGTATCTAACTGCTCCGAGGAACAATATGATAATAATAGCCAGTGTATCACCTCCTTTTAGGAAAGTTTTAGTCATATGATTAACCATGAGTTTGATAGGGTAGTTCAAGGTTGGTTCAAAACAAGATTGGTCCAATCCTGCTTCGGGACATGGCATACAGGCAGAAGAAAGTGGATTCTTTCCTTGTTCATCAAGACAGCATATGCAGCCAGCCTTTCTAATGAAAAAGCTTGTAGCTTCCATTTTCTATCAACTTTCAGCAGGGGTTAGTATACATAGTTCTTGAACTTGCAGCCAGTAAGCTGGAAGCCTGGAAGGTGTTGATTACATTAAAGTCAAAAAAAAAAAAAAAAATCATAATAATTTTTGCTTCTGCATGGACTAAATGGGAAATCTTGCCATTTTATAAATAAACTGTAAAAAGGCCAACATAATAAAACTCAACATACCAAAACCAATTAGAAATAGTAAGACTTCAGCTGCAAATGAGAGTCAAGTAATAGAAATTAGATACAACACTCCATGCAACTTAGTTCTAAAAAGTGAATTTGTTGAAACATCTATTCACAACACAAACTCCTAATCAAATTAACTGGCCTGTCTTAAAGCCCGATTTATTCTTTACTGGAGAAAATAATGAAAAACACATTAAAGTTACATCTTAGTCGACAATGTAAATATGCTGCTAGCGCAAGTGATGCTAACTTTCGCAATTATTATTTTTAAATGATTTAAAGGAAAAAAATTGAACTATAAATGCTAGAATTTAAAGATGGCCTGCCAAGTATATCTATTGCTTCACAACGTAAGCTTATATAATCGAAATTTTCAAATTCAAACAATTTATTCGATGCACTCTGCTAGATTCATTAGGTTTTCAATTATGCATCCCTTTTCTTTTATAGTCATGGTATCATCAAAGTTTCCTAATTTTCACCTCCCAGACTTGGTATGACTTTGCAAGAACAGTCAATATTCAATAGTAAGCTATCATTACTCTTTCTTGCAGGTTAAAAATATGAACTCAAATTTCATTGAGGTAAGCTAGTTTTGTCAAGATAAAGCAACTTATATTGGAAATATCCTTAGCTAACGTGACTCACAAACTTTGCACACTAATCCAGTGCACCTAATCTTGTGTTGGAAAGAAATTTGATCTCTTTGCAATTCAGCGGGCAAAATCTTAGGTAAAACATTTGTTATCTCTTCAACAGTGGTAAGTTTCTAGTTAGATCGATCCTCTTAAGGAGCCATTTATCTTTTTAACAATAATTCTCTGCAAGATTTCATCTAAACCAGAAGCCAGTTGCAATTCTGACACTGTTGGTTTCGCTGAAAAAAATTGTTATTATGCCTTCACCTACACTCAACTGGCACTATTAACTCCCTGTATATCGACTGCCTGTTGTTGTCTCGTAAACAAAAATTTTTTAGCAGGAGCTTGGACATTGACATGGACCAAATCGGCCTACAAGTGGTAGGGCGGAGAACGGAGATGAAAGGAAATATGGAGAAAAAATTCTGCAACGAAAAAGAAAACAACAAAATCCCCATGAAGGAGCCCAAATGTGCCAACCAGATCAACTACAACCGTTGGCAATCGAACACATTCCATCATCTTCCTAAGGGATGCCTGTAATCCTAAATAGTGAAACCGGCCATTTTAATCTCGTTGAAAGATGGATTAAACTACATACCAACTTTTCTCATAAGAAAGCATATCCTAATATGGCTTAAATCACGTGCTTAAACTAATATATCAACTACCACCCGCCAGCGAGCGAGAAGAAAAAGATAACGCCTTTACACATGAATCCGTGTTAGTTCAGAGAATAGTAATAACAAATCCTGCACAACTTCGATCGCAATGGTAGAAAAGAAGAACATTAACCGAGGAGGCATTTTTCTTCTTTCTCCGAGAGAAACTATTTTACCTTTATCGTTCTTCCCGTTATCCGGACGCCGCGAGCCGTCTCGGGAACAGCGAGGTCGGAGAGGGATCCGCGCCGTCAGTCTCCCCATGGCGAGATCCATCCCGAAGACTTTGCAGAGGAGCGGTGCGAGAACTCGAAGACTTTGCAGCCTGAGAAACTCCAGGGAGTGGCCGTCTCTCTTGCATCCTTCTCCTTCCCTTGTGGATTGGATTCGCTGCTACAGTGATCCAAAATGGCGTGGAGGATATATGGGCCCAGTGTAGGTGCGATGGACTGTTCGGCTGCCAACAGCAAGCACCTTTTTATGGCCCCAATTACTTTGAACTCAAACATGGATGGAGGCTCATCTCAATCCAACCGATTCTCTAATGTAGTGTTTGATAGAAAAAATATTATCCATGGATAAATGTATGAAATAGAGTTTATCCCATAGCTATCCCTAGGGATATCCCTTGGCTATCCCATTGATCATATCAAATGCAAAAGATAAATCCATGAGATAACTTTTTTTTACTCTTATTTGAAGGGATAACCAGCTATTCCTACATTTTCTAGAGAATAAATTAAGGAGATATCCTATGGTTAACCATGATTAACCATGAATTATCACTTTGATTAACTTTATTTCCAACTATCCCTTATAGTTATGACTTTTGAAAATAAGAGGAGATATCCCCTGGATATCCTCTCTTATCCCCTATTTCAAACACTACCTAAATCTTCTTGTTTTATTCCAATTCAACTTGTCTCCATATTCCAGTCCAATCCAACGAAAACCCACGCAAGCTAAATTTAGTTAGGCATACTTTTTCTTAGCTCAAAACCTCCTCGTACAATACCACAGGAAGAAATGGATGCCTACAGACAACTAATCGTCGCTGCTGGGTGGAGAAGATCGAGTAAATAGATGATGGATGCGATGATTGATGATGGCACAAGGTGACGGAGTGTGGAACCTGTTTTTTTTTTTTTTTCATCTAATTTTATGTTATGTAAATTCAATAGCCTGTCCAAGAAAACATCGGTTTTTACTCCTTAAAATTAAGTATTTTCAGTTATTTTCATACTTTCAGTAACATCACGTGCATTGGAACATGGATCCACGCCTAATCAGCAAGTGAGCCTCTTCCCTTGCCACATTGAAGGGCTTGTCATATTACATAACATCCTACTTCATCCTCTACGAACAAAGTGCCTTTTAAAAATAAAATAGAAGTATTGAGAATCAAATAATAAGCTATGAACAAGTAAAACAAAATGGAGACAAAATTGTAAAATCGGTCATTAGGAGCTTGACGATTGCCGCTTGCATAATTATAGGCTCGCATAAGCCACTAGCCGAAATCTCCAGCCCATGGGGACTCTCACACGCACACAAAGATCATTAAGAAAACAATCCAATGTTCATTTCGTACATATTTTAGGATATTTTAACATTGGATCTATTTGCTGTTATTTCCATATAAATAGGTGATTTTTATATGAGAGAAGCTGGTCAAGAGTGATGGCGATTAGGGAATGGAGTTGGAAATGATAAAAAGCACATAGATAGGACTCGATGCAGCAAGCTGCCAGCTTTACTTTAATATTTTATGAATAAAAGGAGGGGAAAGAAAAGGAATTTTGAGTAGCATATTCTGTTATTGTACAAATACATGACGAATCTCCTCCCCAACTTATGAGTTGATATAAATGATGAGGGGTAAAATTGTTATTGCATTATTGATCATCCACATCGATGATTGGGTTATGCCCAATCCAAATATCCTGCTAGCCAGCTGGCATAACATTCAAACAACGAAGCCAAATCACCTCTGACAAAGTAGGATCGCCTCGACAATGAACCATCCTCATACTTCGGCCATCTAAGCTGAGCCATTCCCCGGTAACCCGAGCTATCCTCATACTTCGGCCAACCGAGCCAAGCCATTCCTCGGTAACCCGAGCTATCTTCATGCCTCAGCCATCCGAGCCGACCATACCTCGGCCATTCGAGCCGATCCATTCCATACCTCGAAAAACTAGGTTATTCCTCATTCAAACCGAACCACGGCATTCAAAATACCTCTGCGGAATCCGGCGCAGGAGAATTCGAATCCACTATAACTGAATAAGATTCCAGATGGCGAATCATACCCAGAAGTGGCCTGGAACCTGCAAGAGTGGCCTAGGTCTATGATCATTGAACCTCAAGGCATCAACCAGCTCTCCCAGCCGTCGATCCTCTAACTGATAAGATACGGACCCTACTGGCCTCATAACAAACTTGATTCGAATCCTAGCAGTTTTCAGACCCATCCAGGGTACCTTCAAGGAATCAAGTGATCACCTATAAATACCATAGCACTCCAACCTCTTAGGTACGCGCACAAATTCTAGGGCAATCTCTTACGCTTTCATTTTACTCATACTCCACTAGAGCTCTCACAAGAGCCTGAGGAACATTTTTCTGTGAGAGTCTTCTCCTTACATTTGCTTGCTGTGAATCTCCACTGACTTGGGCGTCAGAGGGTCCTCCGCAAAGGGCAACCCCCACAACACCCTCTGCGAGCGGACTATTTTACAGGTTCCATCCCGAGGCGACAAGATCGGCGCCCGAATCAGAAACCGGAAGTGCACCCGAGTCGGAGAACGGATTTCCGCGGCAACATATTGGCGCTAAAGGAAGGGCCTCAAGTCCCATAAACTTGAGATCCAGGAGACAAAACTCAAAAACCAAAAAAAAGCATCCTCTAATGGCCAATCGAAAGAGAGCTACATCTGAAGCTCAAGACCAGGCCACCTCTCAAAGGCCTGATCCGATTAGCGGTGTAGCACCTCCACTACCATCGCCAGCTGAAATTCCTTCGCCACCGGCAACGGCGGTAACCCTGGACCAGTTCGCCACTCTGATCCAGCAGGTTCAGGCATTGATCTAGTTGGTCCAGGGGCCTAGGCGACCCCTGGCCCTGCCGTTCCCGCTTCTCAGCCTCATGAGGAGGCCGCTGCCCCTGTCCCGCCAGCGATCTCTTCTTCCGATCCGCCTGAGGCGGTAGATCGCGATCACCGGCCCGCAAAGGCGAAGCCGGCGCTACAGCGAGCTGGAGGGAAGAGCCCGCTCAGATCCAAGCGGGTTCGCTCCCTCTCCCCGATGTCTTTCCAGGATTCGACACCGCTGCCATCTTCTCCTCGCCCGATCCCTTATACCACTCTGGATGAAGAGATCAGACAACAGATGCAGGAGATGCGGCAAGAATGGCGTCGGGAGTTGGACGCCGCCAGGCAAGCTCCTCATCCAACCGAAAGCGAAGCAGGGCATCCCTTTCTCCGAGAGGATCATGAGGGAAGTGATTCCCCCTCATGTCAAGCTCCCTACCATCGAGCCCTATCATGGATCCACCGATCCCGATGACCATCTTAGCGGCTTCAGATCCATCATGATGTTCCACAGGGCATCAGATGCGATCCTGTGCAGAGCCTTCCCCTCTACTTTAAGGGGATCTGCTCGAACCTGATTCATCAGCTTAAAGCCAGCTTCCATTGATTCTTTTGACGAGTTGAGCTGTCTGCTCATTAGCCAGTTCGTCAGCAGCCGTCACCAGCGATGGAGATCGACTCCCTCTTCGAGATCAAGCAGAGAGGGGGAGTCGCTGAAGAATTACCTCGGGCTTCAACACGGCCCTCTTAGAAGTCGACCATCTCAACCACGAGGTGGCCATGTCGCCCTGATCAGAGGAGTGTCCAAGAGGGGAGACTTTTACCTAGCTCTGGAGGTTAATTACCCGAAGAGCCTTTCGGACATGATGTCCCTAGCGGACAAGTACGCCAGAGTGGAAGAATCGAGGAGGTCAGCTCGGGCTGAGCAGCTGAAGAAGAAAGAGGCAAAGGGCTCGGACAAGCAGCGGGCCCATCGCCGCGCTAGCTCGCCTCGCCACCGCAGAGCTCCTCCGCCGCCGCCTCGAGACCGAACTCGGAGTCCGGCCCGAAGGTTCGATCGCAATAATCCCCTTACCGCGCCAAGAGCACAGATCCTGATGTAGATCGAACGTCAGCTTCCCGGCCCCCTCCTCTTCGAGGCAACGAGCTCGGAGGGACCCAGCCAAGTACTGCCGCTTTCATCGGGACTGCGGGCACGATACCGAGGACTATTGGCAGCTCAAGAACGAGATCGAGCAATTGATTCGATGAGGCAAATTGGACCAGTTCAGAGGGCCCCCTAGGCCGAATAATGAAGAGAATCGCCAGCCTGAACCTCGCAACTCCCATCACCAAATCCTTCGGTTATCGGCAATGTTAATGTGATAACGGCAGTCGGATCCCCACCCTCCTGGCCAGGCGAGGAAGAGATCCCGCCGAAGAAAGCTCGAGTCGATGAGCTCACCTTCTCTGATGAAGACCTTAGGGAGGTACAGTACCCCATGATGATGCTCTAGTTGTATCTTTAAATATGAACAATTATGATGTACACCGGATTTTGGTTGATAGTGAAATTCTGTTAACGTTCTTTATTTTGATACCTTTGTGAGGTTAAAATTCCGGGTAGAAAGCCTCCGACCGGTGGAGTGCACCCTAGTGGGCTTCACAGGTGACTCCATAATCCCTGAAGGAGTCATCACTTGTCAGTCCAAGCCAACACCTGGCCCCGTGTAGCTACCGTGTTCATGAATTTCCTCGTGACCAAGCTCAGATCTCCCTACAACGCCATCCTCTGTAGACCGGAGCAAATCTCTCTCAAAGCCATCATTTCCATTCCCCATCTCGCCATGAAATTCCCACTGAATGGGGAGTGGGGGTTGTTCAAGGAAGTCAGATCATAGCTCGACATTGCTTTGTTACCGACCTCCACTCCAGAAAGCCCGAGGTGGACGGGCTGGACGCTCGGGAAGATCTCACCGAGCAACGAGGAGCCGGCCGAAGATCTGAGGAGGTACCACTTGACGAGGCTCGGCCCGACCGAACTATAAAGGTCGGATCGCAGCTAGAAGGAAAGCTTCGGTAAGAATTAATTGAGTTCCTTCGAAAGAATGCTGATGTCTTCGCCTGGTCTGCATCGGATATGCCTGGAATCAGCCCAGACATCCTGGTCCACCGCCTCAGCGTGGACGAAACATTCAGGCCCATTAAGCAGAAGAAGAGGAGCTTCGTCCCAGAGCGCCAAAAAGCCATCGAAGAAGAGGTGGATAAGCTCATCAAAGCCAATTTTATCCGGGAGGTTAGTTACCCCAACTGGCTGGCGAACGTGATCATGATGAAGAAGTCGAATGGCTAATGAAGGATCTGCATCGACTTCACTGACCTCAATAAGGCATGCCCAAAAGATAGCTTCCCTCTTCCGCGGATCGACCAGCTCGTGGATTCAACTTCAGGCCATCAAATGCTAACTTTTATGGATGCCTATTCGGGCTACAACCAGATTCGTATGGCGCCCGAAGACGAGGAGAAAACCGCCTTAATCACCGACGAGGTATCTATTGCTACTGAGTTATGCCCTTTGGTTTGAAAAATACAAGTGCCACTACCAAAGGCTGGTCAATAAAGTTTTCAAGAGCAATCAGTCGGAACATGGAGCTGTATGTTGATGATACTGGTAAAAAGCAAGAGGCATCACAGCACATCGAGGACCTTGCAGAGAGCTTTGCTACCCTTCAAAAATATCAGATGAAGCTCAATCCCACCAAATGTGCTTTCGGAGTCAACTCCGGAAAGTTTCTGGGCTTCATGGTCTCCTAGCGAGGCATTGAAGCAAATCCCCAGAAGATCCAAGCCCTGCAGCAGATGGCCCCTCCAGGATCAATCAAAGATGTACAACGCCTCACCGGAAGGATAGCGGCTCTTAGTCGCTTCATTATTCGGTCAGCAGAAAAGTGTCTTCCATTCTTCAAAGCTCTTCGGTCGGCCAAAAACTTCTAATGGACCCCAAATTGCCAGAAATCCTTCGAAGACCTCAAGAAATACCTCGGCTCACCTCCTCTCCTCAATAGCCTGAAGCCAGGGGAAGTGCTGAATCTATACCTGGCGTCTCTGAAGGCGTTGTTGGCTCAGTGCTAATCAGAGAGGAGAGCAGAGCCAAAAACCTATCTATTATATCAGCAAACTACTAAAAGACGCTGAAACGAGGTACACTCGAGTCGAGAAGATGGTCCTAGCTCTAGTAACATCGGTCCGAAAGTTGCGGCCATACTTCCAGGCGCATACTGTCATCGTCCTGACCGACCAACCTCTCAAGGCAATTATCCATCGTCCAGAAGCATCGGGGAGAATGACCAAATGGGCTGTCGAGCTGAGCGAGCACAACATTCAATATCAGCCTCGTCCAGCCATTAAAGCCCAAGTTCTAGCGGACTTCCTCCTCGAATGCACCATACCCGAAGATGGCTCTGTCTTGGATGCCCCGGACAACCAAAGCCCAGCGCCCCATGGTTGCTTCACGCCGATGGATCCTCCAGCGCGGGCGGCTCTGGCGCCAGCCTAGTCCTCACTAGTCCGAAGGCGCAACTTTTGAATATAGCATTCGTTTTTCCTTCCCGACCTCAAATAATAAAGCAGAGTATGAAACCATGTCTTCGGACTCCGAATCGCCCGTGAGTTTAAAGTCAAGAAACTGATTGCCTACACCGACTCCCAGTTGGTGGCCGGCCAGGTGCAGGGAGAATTCGAGGCTCGAGAGCCGAGTATGATTTGGTATCTTCAAAAGGTGCGCAATCTATCTTCCTATTTCGATGAATTTAAAATTGTCCAAATCCCAAGGACTAAAAATGCGCGCACCAACCTACTGTCCCGCCTGGCAACTACGGAGTCAATGTACCTCGAGCAAAAATTTCACCTGGAGGTCCTAGAGAAGCCCAGCATCGCCGATATTGACCACATGATGCAGGTTGACACCGAACCATCCTGGATGGACCCCCTGCACCAGTACCTCAAAGAAGGGTTGCTGCCCACTGATAGAAAGGAAGCAAGGAAGTTGAAATTGCAATCATCTCATTATGTTCTGATTGATGATCGGCTACATAAGTGATCCTTCTCCATGCCATTGCTCAAATGCCTCCGTCCATCAGAAGCCGATTACGCTCTTTGGGAAGTTCATGAAGACATCTATGGCAGTTACCTCGGCAGCCGCGCCCTATGTCATAAAGTGCTATGCCAAGGATATTATTGGCCAACAATGCAGAAAGATGTTGATGACCTTGTTCGAGCCTGTGATGCGTGCCAACGACACTCAAATATTCAGAGGCTCCCCTTGCTCACCTGACTTCCATCTCATCCCCCTGGCCCTTGCCAAATGGGGGATGGATATACTTGGCCCTTTCCCCCTCGCAACGGGGCAAAGGAAGTTCTTGTTTGTCGCAATTAATTATTTTACTAAGTGGGTCGAAGCCGAAGCAGTCGCCCAGATAACCGAAGCTCGGGCTAAAGACTTCGTGTGAAGGTCCATCATCTGCCGCTTCGGTCTTCCCCACACCATCATCACCGACAACGGGAAGCAGCTTAATAATCCGAAGTTTCGGGAGTTCTGCGATGATCATGGCATTCTCCATCGCCTGATATCGGTCGGACATCCTCAAGCTAACGGAGAGGCCGAGGTAACAAATCGAACTCTATTGCAGGGAATTAAAGCTCGGCTCAACCAAGCGCGAGGCAGATGGGCAGAGAGCTCCACCATGTGCTGTGGGCATACCAACCACCAAAAAGGCTCCCATGGCCAAACTCCATTTAAGATGGCTTTCGGCACAGAAGATGTTATCCCCGTGGAGGTCGGGCTCCCCTCTCTCGCACCAAAGGCTACTCGGAAGAATCCAATGATGAACAACTCCGAACCAATCTTGACTTAATAGAAGTCAGGGAGAAAGCCCGGATCCGGATGGTGGCCTACCAACAAAGAGTTGCCCGCTACCATTCAACCAAAGTCAAAGGGAAGTTTTTCTCCTTGGGTGATCTGGTACTTCGGAAGCATCCGTCTCAAAGCCACTGAAGCAAGGAAAGTTGTCCCCTAATTGGGAGGGTCCTTATCAAATTACGGAGGTAATCAGACCCGATACCTATAAGCTCCAAGATCTAAATGAAAATCTATTCCCCGGACGTAGAACTCGGATAATCTCTGCATCTATCATCAGTGAGAGTATGCCCTCCCTAAACTTACCTTGTCCATTAAGTTAAATCTTCAAAGATTCGAAAAATTTCTATTTTTATTGCTTTCTTTGATGGCTACAATGAGAGACAGGTTTATAAATCCTCGATCAGGCCGAGCGATCTTTGGACCTTGGCCGCGCCAAGTAAAATATATCCTAGCTAGGCTGGGAGGACTCCATACCTTGGCAGCGCCAAGTAAAATATAATCTTTATAAATCCTTGACCAGGCCGAGCGATCTCTGAACTTGGCCGCGCCAAGTAAAATATATCCCAGCTGGGCTGGGAGGACTCCGTACCTTGGCAGCGCCAAGTAAAATATAATCTTTATAAATCCTCAGCCGGGCCGAGCATCTTCGGACATTGGCCGCGCCAAGTAAATATATCCCAGCCGGGCTGGGAGGACTCGTACCTTGGCAGCGCCAAGTAAAATATAATCTTTATAAATCTTCGATCGGGCCGAGTGATCTCCGGACCTTGGCCGCGCCAAGTAAAATATATCCCAGCTGGGCTGGGAGGACTCCGTACCTTGGCAGCGCAAGTAAAATATAATCTTTATAAATCCTCGGCCGGGCCGAGCGATCTCCGGACCTTGGCCATGCCAAGTAAAATATATCCCAACTGGGCTGGGAGGACTCCGTACCTTGGCAGCGCCAAGTAAAATATAATATTGAAGCCTCGGCCAAGCCGAGTGATATATTACTTGAAGCCTCGGTCAAACCGAGTGATATATTATTTGAAGCCTCGGCCAAACCGAGTAAAATATTATCTGAAGCCTCGGCCAAGCTGAGTGATATATTATCTGAAGCCTCGGCCAAGCCGAGTGATATATTATTTAAAGCCTCGGCCAAATCGAGTGATATATTCTTAAAGCTCGGTTAAGCCGAGTGACAATCTCCATACCTTAGCCACGCCAAGTAAAATATATTCTTGAAGCCTCGGTCAAGCCGAGTGACGGCCTCCATACCTTGGCAGCGCCAAGTAAAATATATTCTTGAAGCCTCGGTCAAGCCGAGTGACGGTCTCCGTACCTTGACAGCGCCAAGTAAAATATGTTCTTGAAGCCTTGGTCAAGTTGAGTGACGGTCTCCGTACCTTGGCAGCGCCAAGTAAAATATGTTCTTGAAGCCTCGGCCAAGCCGAGTGATATATTTCTGGAAGCCTCGGCCTAAACGAGTAATTTCTCAAACACTCTGACGCGACTAAGACGTCCTATTATGCTTCGGCAGAGGTTAGTAATCTTTCTCCGCTTACCAGCAAGATTATGCAAGTTATTTCTTTTCAAAGAAATACGTACTTCATCCCTTAAATAGGACCATGTTTACTGCATAAGCTCACAGGACCGCCCAGGCCTTTCTCTGACCTACACAGAGATAAACACTTCCTCCACAGGGGACTAAATAACGCGTTGGCAAAAATAAAGTAGCAAAAATGTGCTGGATAAATTATGCTACGGACTGAAAAGCATAAAATGAGAGTAGCAACTCTCGACACAATCACATCAGAAAAAGAAACAGATGTCAAAAGAAGAAAGAGTAGAAACTTTCTTTATTAATATGAAAAAATTACAACCTCAGAGGCATTACAAGTGCATCATAGCATGGAGAATACAAATAAGATAAAAGCTCGGTTGAGCAACTTCGGTCGATAACGATGTCTTTACATCCGACCCCAGAAATTAGAGAAACCAGACAAGCTCTGTTAAGCCACTGGTTAATGCCAAAGAACAAGTATGCATCCACGGATCCCTCGGATGAACGCGTGGAGGGATCATAGCTAGGTCAAGGACCCGTGGATGCTTATGCCAATGAAGCATCCCCCCAAGTGGGATGTTGGACTGCTAGCCACTGCCCAACAATAAAGGGTAGAGAACCAGCAGTCACCACCCTCCTCCCTCTTCACATGGAAAAAGATTCCTCAGCGGATGAGCTAAGGAATCCAAATTGAGGGGGAGGCGAAGTCCATGTTAGCCATGAGGGATATGTGTGCTCTGCATTTCCTGCGATCCCCATGGCAAGTGGCAAAGGACACACAGGAAGCGTATACGTGCGCTCCCCATATGACCTCTGCGGGCCTCCCATGCGCTCTCCATATGATCTCCGATAATTCCTCCCTTGAGGACTGCCTCTTCAGCAGCTTCTTCATCGCCCCAGCTATCTGGGACAAACCTACTTGCAAAAGGAAAGCTAGTCTTTCCACTCTCAACTCAAGAAACAGACACCATGAAAACCCTTGCAAGTCACAGAAAGGGAAGGCCTTGGGAGATAGCCCAACACGGTCAGCTCCCCCCGCTTTATAGGCAAACAGACCGGGAGCAGCCATTAAAGCAGAAAGCCCCGGGATTCAAAACGCCCTGGCCACGCTACCACGTGGCAGTTTAGGATAAAAGGGCGCTTTCCGAAGCGTGCGAATGCATTTCCCAGGCCATGATGCACGACAAAAGATTTCCTTCTGATTTCGAATCAAGAGCCTTAAATGCAGGAAATCGTCCGCCGGTCCTTGAGATACGGGCAGGCCTAGGAAATCGCCTTGTGAAAACGACGTCGTCCAATGGCAATCGAATGCTTATCGCGTACGTTAAAAAAACCCGTGTTGGAAAAGGCCAACGGGATAAATGCCTTACGCAAAAAAAAAGCGTCCTTCGAAATTACAAATCCGTCTCATCCGCCGAGCAGAAAACGAGACGATTTCTTATAGATCGGACTATCTACCAAATCTCGGCCCCAGTCGAGATCGAACTATCTGCCTAGCCTCGACCTCGATCGGGATGTTTCCTAAAGTTGAACTATTCTATGCTCCGACACACCGAACCGTCTGTTTAACCTCGGCCTTGATCGAGACGTTTCCTTAAGTTCAAACCGAGCTAGCTTACGTCAACAAAGCAAATCGGTTCATCTTCAATAAACAGAACATTCAACCTGGAAAGGATAAACCGACCTAGGAACGCGAATTGATTATGATTCGTTCGCCGTCAAGAAAGACTCGTGACAAAAAGATCGTCTAAAAAAGGCAAACAAGTGGAGACAAAAGATCCATTCATTAAAAGTTTCGGCCAGATTACAAATCTGAGAGGCAAAAATACATAAGCACCCTTAAGAATCAGGGTTCGGGTCGGTCCCAGGAGCCTCCTCGGTAACATCCGGGAGGACTTGACTTGCCTCACCCACTTCGAATGTTGTTGGTTCCTTGGCAGCGAGCTAAGGGCGTTCTTCAGGAGTCGAGGCATCACTAGGGCCCAAGATGGTGTCAAGATCGACGTCCGAAATATCCTTGTACTCAGCTTCTTCGGCTCCCGGGGTGCAGGCATCGAGTAGCTCGGCCTCCAGAAAAGATAAATCTAACTCGAGATATACCCAAGAGATTTTCGCCCGAGTTTCCTTCTCGGCGAACCGGAATGCATCGGCATAGGCCTCCCTCCGCTCCTCAGAAAATTGCACAGAGCCTTTGTACTCCTCCACAGCCGAGGTAATCTGCTTGTTAGCTTCGGCTAACTGGTTCCGAGTTCAAGATTCATCTGGCAACTTGCGGCCAATTCCGTCTTTAGAGTTTTAAACTGCTCCTGCACCTCGAGCTCCACCTTGGCCATCTGCAAAACATTGGAACGCTTGAGCCCACGCACGAAAGAAAAGTGCCGAAAGCAAATAAATAGGAAGACATCATACCTCTTCCTCTCGCGAGCCATTTTATTGCTCAGGTCTTGAACTTTTCCAAGGCCTTCAGTTTGGCCGATTTATTTTGTTGAAGACCCTCCTTGAGGTCATTAATTTGGGACTGCTTGTCCCCAACTTTCCACCGAGATTGATCAAGATCATTGGTGAGCCTAGCAATCTGCTCATATTGCCACTTCAGTCGATTCTCCATATCAGCGAATTCCTTATTCAGATCGGCAAGCTGATCCCGCTGCCGCCGGCACTTGCGCTCCTCCTCCTCGAGCCTCCTGCTCCAATTACTTTTATCCTCGGAATGACTAGCCTCAGCTGGTTCCACCTTTTGTCGAAATACTGCTGCATGGTCTTAATCTCGTCATCATGCTTTGCCTTAATTTGGGATAACTCTGGGCAAGCCTTGTCCAATTGTTCGCGGAAACCCTGGAGCTCTCTAACTTGGGCTTCAAATCGAGAAGCCCTTTCGGCTGCAAGTCGGTGAGACTCGCTCGCCCTCTCGAAATCCACCCTAGCGGACACCAAGGCCCTGGAAAGCCGGCTGGTTGAATCCACCCTTGCCCGAAGGTCGGCCGCTTCCTTCCTGGCCTGAGCGCAAGCCCCAGTGGCCAAATTTAAGCGCCAATTCAACGCCCTTGTGACCAAGGCATTCTGTGAGAAAAACACAAATAAGAAACCACGGCCCGATCAACCTATCAAGAATTACAACCTTGGTACAATAACTTACCCGGGAGATGTAGTTTGAAGCCATCGTCATGAGAGTAGCGTTATTGATTTCGGGGAGAAGGAAAACATCCTTCGGTGCCCCGAGTTGACCGAAAGCCGCCTCAATGATATCCTCGGCGCAGGCTCGTCCGTCGAGGAACTCCCCCGCGCAAAACGGACCTCATCAGGGCGGTGAGCATATCATCCACTTCCGAGCTATGGATAAGAGAGCTTATAGCCGAAGAACTGGCCTGAGGAACTCTGGCCCGAGGAACCATCCGCTCGGCTTCCTCTGCCAGAACTCTAACCTGCAAGGCCTCGAATGCTTCGGCCTCGACTGAGGGAATCTCGGCCCAAACATCCCCTTCATTCAGCAACTCTTTCTTCTTCTTCCTCTCCTACTGATGCTTCACCTCCGACAGACTCCATCCGAACTTCAACCTCTTCCACGACGTCCCTGGGGACCGCGGAAGAGGGATCCTCAGCGGAGGTACCACGACCTCCACCAGCCTTTCAACAGGCTGCTCCGCTTGAGCTTCGGTAGCCACCGCTGCCTCTCCTGACCCCTCCACCTGAGCAAGGGTCTCTTCCATACGCGGTGGACTCCTCACCGCTGGTGACTGAAAAACCTCCGGCAGGAGGATCGTCGGACCGACTGGCGACATCTCCTCGGCATCGTCTGACACAACTACTACTTGGAAAGGGGAAACCTCAACAGCTCCCTTCGAGCTCCCTCAGTGATTTCCTCTGCTACTTTACCCCCCTCCGGTAGGGAGGGCTCATCAACCACGGTCTGCGCTCCCGCTTCCTCCCTTATTGGGACAGGAGAGCGGTGACTAGAACTGTCCTTCCTCGGTCCCTTCGAGCGAGTCCCGGAGGGGCGAGACCTCTTCTCGGATCTGTGTTTTTCCCCGGAGCTGGAGCCCCTATGATGCTTTCCCAGCTCCATCTGGCCCACAAACGCCGACCTCTCGGCTGAAAACACACTAAACGGTTCAATTGAACAGAAATACCCAAACGCACCGACCATCGTAACCGAAGAGGAAAGATACACTTACCTTGAGGGTCGATAGAGCTAACCCGGTGGCGAAGAGGGCATCCTTGGCCAACAGAGTGCTAGCCAATACCGCCGGACCGTTGCGAAGGATCATTAGATCTCTTTTCTCCTGCTCGCTCAACTCTGGGCGCGCTTCTGGATCCTTCACATAACTCGCCCATCTCCTCGAAAAATCTGAATCGATATTCCCTTCGGCAATAAAAAATCGGGGCTTCCACTCCTTTATCAAAGATGGGTTATCGGTAATCATCTTGAACGACTTTCGGAGGCCAATATGCGGCCACTCGGAGCCCCTCCCAGAGACCAGGTTATGGCAGACTCGGAATATGGGAGGGTTGCAGTCACCTCAATGTGGCTGCACAACGAGATGAACCCGATGAGATTGCGCCAGCTATTCGACGCCACCATTGTTGGACATATATTGTAAAACCTCATCACCTCTTGTACCAGCGGATGAAGAGGAAACCGAAGACCTGCCCTAAGGCTTTCCTCGTAAAAGAAAACTCCATGACTTAACTCAATCATGACTCTATGCTCAGCCCTCGGCACCATAAGACTACATCCCCAGGAACTCTATAAAGTCGATGGATTCTATCCAAATCCTCTAGGGTGATCTCTGAAGCAATGTCGTTTGGGCCCTTCATATTGATGGAATAAGGAACAGAACACAAACAAACGAATAGGCTCAAGAAAGAAGAAAAATCTCTATGGCGGGGACAAAGGAGCGTTGCAAAAGGAGCGCCGCCCCAGCCCTCTTTAAATAAGCGCTTCAGAAAGAAAGCCCTAGATACCAAAAACCTCGATATGGGCGCCAGAAATAAAAGAGTCTCACCACATGGAACTTCCGCTATCGCGGCTTGTTGGAAACAAGGCGTTTCCTCCTCGAGCTGCGGTGAAAAATGATGACAAAACAGCGGCCCATCATTTATGAGATTATCATTGCCCGCCTTTTTGAATCTCCCAAATAAGATTGCTCTGGAATTTTACTCCCTATATCCGAACTTACACTTCGGACTAGGGAGTGAGGGGCATGTAATGAAGGATAAAATCGTCATTGTATTATTGACCGCCCACATCGACGATTGGGTCATGTCCAATTTAAACACCTGCTAGCTAGCTGGCATAACATCCAAGCGATGAAACCAAATCACCTCTGACAAAGTAGGATCGCCCCGACAACCTGAACCATCCTCATACTTCGGCCATCTAAGCTGAGCCATTCCTCGGTAACCCGAGCTATCCTCATACTTCGGCCAACTGAGCCGAGCCATTCCTCGGTAACCCGAGCTATCTTTATGCATCAGCCATCCGAGCCGACCATACCTCGGCCATTCGAGCCGATCCATTTTATACCTCGAAAAACCAGGTTATTCTTTATTCAGGCCGAACACGGCATTCAAAATACCTCTGCAGAATCTGGCACAGTAGAGTTCGAATCCACTATAACTGAATAAGATTTCAGGCGGCGAATCATGCCCAGAAGTGGCCTAAAACCTGCAAGAGTAGCCTAGGTCTGTGATCATTGAACTTCAAGGCATCAACCAGCTCTTCCAGCCGTCGATCCTCTAACTGACAAGATACGAACCCTACTGACCTTATAACAAACTTGATTCGAATCCTAACAGTTTTCAGACCCCATCCAGAGCGGTCCAAGGAATCAGGTGATCACCTATAAATACCACAACACTCCAACCTCTTCGGTACGCGCACAAATTCTAGGGCAACCTCTTACGCATTCATTTTACTCATACTCCACTAGAGCTCTCACAAGAGCCATGAGGAACATTTTTTTTGTGAAAGTTTTCTCCTCATATCTGCTTGCTATGAATCTCTACTGACTTGGGCATCGAGGGTCCTCCGTAGAGAGCAACCCCCACACCCTCTGCAAGCGACTATCTTACAGGTTCCACCTCGAGACGACGAGATCGACACCCAGATCAGGAGCCGGAAGTGTATCCGAGTCGAAGAACGGATTTCCACGTAACAATAACCAATCAATAATTTATTATGAAAAGACCTTCATGGAGATATTCAATACCTTAAAATATAATTAGCGTGAACCAAAACAAGCAATGGGTAAATTTTGGATTCATGGAGATATTCTTAATGGACGTTACTTCCGTAGCATTAAAATTCAAATATGCACAAGAAAACTTTCAGATTTCATAATTCATTGAAATAATTCTTCATGTATCAGAATCAAAAAACCATCTCTTGCTTGTTCATCCCACGGTCAAATAGATTCTCATTCAGAATTAGAAATGTATAACGAAATATCCATATGTCACACCTTACTTACATCTACATCAAGAAAATAAATTTTAGTCAGAGAAAATTTAAAAAAATAAATTTTAGTTAGAGAAAATCTAGGTCTCAAGGAGATGCAATCAATCCAGATTCTCTCGAGTTTCATGTCCCACAATGGAATAGCACCGTCTCCTTTGTCGTGCGAACAGCGTGTTGTCAAACGCATCGCAGGTAACACTACCTGCGGGCGCTCTAAGCATCGCACAAAACGCGCTCAAGATCAGTTAGACGGTATGTCTTCTTATTATAAATCAACACAATTAAATGCCAGAATTCTCTCCAAAGACATCAAACAACAGCAGTTATTCCATCTCATTAGTACTCCACCTGTTGACTTGGAGGTTATCTAACATTCATCAATGCTGAACCACTAAATCTCGAGTAACGTGATGAGGTGAAAGATTTCTGGACGCCCGCCGCAATATATAGTTTTGTTTTGGTGTTTATAGCACGATGTAAGACATGGAGAGCCTCAGCTAAATCATGTTCCCAAGGCCCTCATTTAATCCCTCACCAACATGGAGGCGGACACACAACCACGGAAATGCCGCTCTGATCATCATCCAATTTACATGGGTCAACTTTTATAAGACACTTCATTATCCACATCTTTTAAAACACAGCACTGCAAGATAATTTATCAACACCACCTAATTTTGTATTCTTAATTCCTCTCCCTAGGCCAGTAAAGTGAATCTAATTTGAATATTTTTGTGCTAAAGTTTTTGTTATCCATACAAATCAATTCATTTTTCATCACTTTCTCCAAACCATAGTGATAACAACACAACCACTGACTTTTGTTCAGATGGAGCAATGCCCAGGACATTAGAAGCAACTCTTATTTACATGACCATTTTACGAGCTACTCTAATGTCTAGTTTACCTATTTTAAACTCTTCATCATAAACTCTCTTTCACCAGAAGAGCCCTTCTTCAATATTGTTAAAGCATATTTTAAGTTGAAAATGTTCCAGTATGGTTTTACAGTTATGCATCAATCCACAAACACACCACGTATTACATCAAAAAGATTACGGAAAACAAAAGAGGAAATGACGTATATGCTTTTCATAACCAGAATAATTCTAGCTAAAATATTATGATGCCTCTCTATGCTGCAGCACCAACATGCTTGCATCCAAAATACACATGAATCCTGGTTGTTTGCTCCAGTATATGGATGCACGTCCATAGAAATCATAGGTCAAGTCTGCAATTTAACCAATGCTCTGCAGATACATAAATAACATTGGGTCACCCCCCCTCATTGGCTCACCAGGGCATACCAAAGTGTACAGATGACCGGCACTTCTCAAAAATATCTTGATAACAAAGATTTTAGCAATAGAAGTATAGAACCAAACACTACTTGTCCACCAAAGTGAGCACTTGAAACATCATTCTGAACATACACGCTACTAAAAGAACAAAACTGGGACCAGATTGAACTATAATATGCTATGAACTTTGAATGGAAAAGAAGAAGAAGAGGCCTCACCTATTTTGCATTGCCATTTGACCCTCCTCCGCAAGATTTTCTATTTAGCCATTTTAGTTGGCCAGGGAATCTGTTATACAGTTTTGATTCAATGAGAAGCACTAAAAGCTTGCTTGATCGTTTTGTAAGGCAAGTAACTTCAGATTTTGGAAATAAGACTTTCTGAAATATTTTGCTCAGGGCTTTCAACTCCCATCTTGCTATGTGATAGTTCTAAAGGTATGATGAGGTGATCAAATCTCTCTCTCCACTGCGAGTATTTGGAAACTTGGTTCTCTTGTAAAACTTCTAGTCTCATATCACCTTAATATGACTGAAAGATGCCCTGCACACATTCACACTTTATGCTTCATACCTTTTCCATCCAACATTATTGGAGAAAAATATTACATTGAGCCTTAATAGACCCGAAATCAACCGGATGCACTTTCATTGATGATCAAAATCATAATATTATTGCATAAAAGCTTTTACAGTGTCTGATCATGCTAACCAAAGGAACCACAAAATTGAATCATAAGGTTATATTATACCCAGCCAACCACCAAAGATCCTGCATTGAACTAATGAACACCAACCCTAAACTTTAGTGCAAATATATGTCCATAAAAACTTGGATGTACTTATCTAGGCTTCTACTTTGGATCCTTTACAATTCTAACAGTTCCTATGCATGCATCTCTGACCACATGGTGGCATAAGCCACCATCACTTCCTCATGCTCCTTCCCTAGGTTAAAGGCCATGATATATCTTCCAGTCTCCAGCATATGGAATGGTTGACCAAAAGCGGAAAAGAAATTGCCATGCTCTCCAGGTATAACTTAGAGAGAAAAAAGAACAATGCCATCCACCTTCTCACAAACCACACGGTTCTGTATGTAATAATGCCCCAATTATGAAGGTCTTCAAAATTCCAGATACATGACAAAGTCACTATTCATGTGAAGGATTTGAATAATAGTAAAGCCTCCTTGGTCACAAGTTGAATCCATGTTCTTACAAGTAAATGTGAATCATTGTGAATTTTTGAATGAGATTTAAAAGGTTAGATAATTGTGTTAACTCCTTTTCCGAAAGCACACGACAAGTGTGAGGCCTAGTATCTCACAAACAACAGAGCTACCTTATTCATAATTTCAATCGATGTTCTCAGAGATCTACCTCAATCATTTTGAATTTTCAGATAACGACAAGGTTCATAGATGATGTAGAAATCAAATGCCATCACAACATATCAGGAACAAGTATCAGCAGATCCTGACAGGAAAAACTAAACAAAAAAAAAAAGTGAAAAAGGAAACAGGACAGGAAGGCACAATAAGTTTTACCTGACAAGTAACTTAGAGCCAATCCTTCTGTTGTATCTTGAGGGGCAGGTAGACCTCGCTGAGGTACTGGAAACCAAACGAGCTGAGGGCCTGTATCTCAGCCTTCTGCCTCGTCCTCACCATTGTCTCCAGCTCCTTCACCCAGCCCTCATTCCTCTTCACAAAGTCCTCCTCGAGCAGGTCCTTCCCGGCCTTCACGTCCTGGTCCGTCATGGGAGCCGGCACTGTTCTGGAATCTGGTATTTATCCAGGTCGCTGGGCCGCACCCCCAACCACTTGATATCCGGCGTCGTCAAGTTGGAGCTGTCGTAGGACATGTTCTTGGACCCGCACATGTACACCGACAGGATCTTGAGGCCGTAGGGGTCACTATCGACGAGGGCCAGCACCGGCAGCTTCAGCTCCGTCTTCATCCTCTTTAAGAAAAGCCTGGTGGCGACATCCGGCTGGCCTTTAGCAGTCACAATAATGCAGGGGAAGCGATTGTAGAACCGATCCTCTGCTAGCCGCATAAAGGCGGCGTCTTTCTCGACCAGGAGGATAAAGAGGGCATCACTCTCGAGGTTACCGACGCGGTCGATGTTGGGCGGTATCGCCTTGCCGCCGATGCCCATCTTGGTGCAGTCAATGCGGTCGCCGTCATCGGTAAAGACGAGGCGGCCGACGACAACACCCTTCTCCGATGCCACGACATGGAGGGATGATCGGGTGCAGCCAAGCATGCAAGACACGTCGTCGAGCACGGCGTCGGATTGGGACTGGTCCTGGAAGAGCTTGACGTCGGTATAGAAGAGGTCACGCTTGGTGACGTGGATGTCCCGGAGGAGGACGGCGTAGACGAGGGAGAGGACGCGGGCAGTGACGGTGGCCTTGCGGACGGTGGAGAGGTTGGCGAAGGGGCGGGAGGAGGATTTGTCGCGGAGGACGATGCGGTCGAGCTCCGGGACGTAGAGCTGGTTGGAGGCGGAGCGGGAGGGGACATCGAAGGAGAAGCCGCGGCCGGCGAGAATGGAGCGGGCGACGTCGAGTATGGAGCGCTCGATGGCGAGCTTCACGGAGCTGGCGTCGCGGTCGGAGACCTCGCGGCAGGCGGAAGAGAGGTTGAGGTCGGAGAGGGTGAGGGCTTTGGAGGAGGCGGTGGAGGACGACTGGGCCTCGTTGTACATGCGGCGGATCGAGGCAAGGATCTCCGAGTCGGGCTTCAGCTGCTTCCGGAGGTCCTGGGCCTTCGTCCGGGATTTCTTGGTGGCCGCTGGGGCGGCGGAGGGGCCCGGATCGGCGCGGCGGCGCTTCTTCTCCGACATCGAATGACCGAATGGGGATCGGAGAACAGCAGGCGGGAAGAGGATGAGACCCTGCGCCTAATTTCTAGGGCTTGCCAAGCGAACCCGGGTTTTAGTAACGGCGTTATAACGATTACACAGTCCTCCGCACGTTTTACGTCCATTGCCGTTGCAGAGTCGATAATTTATTTATTTTTTATTGAAATAAAAATATTATTATTTTAAATATAAAGATAAAGTGATACTATTAACAACTATGGCCGGAGACTATTTTGAAAATATGATCTGGTTCAGAAAACCTAATTAAACTAGAGTGATGCTTTTAAATATAAAAGAAAAATTGCTAGAATAGATGTTTGTGCTATTTTATAAAATGCAATGATAACATCCAATGTAGAGCACCTATCTCTGCTGAGATATTGTTAGTTTAACAGGGTTCAGCTTTCCAGTTGATCAGAATATGAAGGATTAAGTTGGTTACTGAGTGGTTTCAGAGACACCCCACCAAAAAAAAAGAGAGACAAGTCCCCTGGGGTAAAAGCACTTCACAACATTAGTGAGCAATAAAACGTTTGAGTAAACAATGCCTAGCAGGAAAAAGACCGAGACGTTATTTCTTGAAAGGATTTTGAATTTTTAATTACAGTATACTCAAACTTCAATAATCAGACTTCTTCATCCTTCTCCACTTTATTACAGCACATAAAATCCAATATATCAAAGGCACAACATCAATTAGTAAAAATTATTGGAGTAAATTAATTTACAGATAGATAGCTAGCTACCCCTGAACTTTTATAGACAGCACGCTTTCACAACATCTTCAATATCTGGATCATCTCCAGCTTCTCTGTCCTGTTAAAGGAGGAAATTTTCTTAATCTGTTGGTAAAACCAAGAAATTCATGCAAATCTATCAACCTCCAGCTATAGAAATGCGAAAAGATCATAAGCCTTTTCAGACAGACATTTGAGGCTATGCTCCGGGAATACAAGACCTGTCTGGAGAATAGATGGGACTGTTGACAGAGAACATGGAAACTAAGTCACACAAAATAGCAGCCACAACAGCCCAGTTCATTTCAGTGAATAAGGAAATGCTAACCTTGTGGATATATAAGATGTTACTAACTCCAGGGCCAGCTATCAGAATTCCTCCTTGTTGCCTGAAAGCAGCAAATGCAATGTACTCATAGATCTATACCAGAAAGAATGATCTTCCAGAAAAAAGAAAAAAAAAACACTGAGCATGGAATGGTTTCATATCATGAGTTACTAAAATTTGCTGATTATTTTGCGTAAAAATTATTTCAACCAAAATTAATGCACGCTAAAGAATGAGTTAGACATCTAAGTGTTGACAAAATTAAAGGTAGGAGGAAGATGAGAGAAAAAAGCCATTTGCAATGCCCTCAATTTCAACAAAGATAAACTTATTCAGTTATTAGCATAACTGAACAAGGAGCATGCTACAGATGTGGAGCTACCAGTAGTTATGTACTCAGAGTTGAGAGTGCATGTGAAGCATCAAGAATCAAGAATCAAGAATCAAGAATCAATAAAGGGTGATAGTTATGATGAGAATAAAAAATGGCAAATGTTGTGATTGAATAAGAAATTATAGAAGTCAGAAAATAATGGAGGCATTAAGTTGGTTGGCCAGATTTTGACAGGGTGATTGATATTCTGGGAAGGTCGAACCATAAAGTATCATAATCTGTTTGATCTTTCTAGTTTTGAGATGGCAATATGCAGTTCAGAAAACAAAGCGTAAATTCATTTACCCTATGAAATTGATGCAGTCGGGATAGCATCCTTTTCCAAAAGAGAAATATCAGTATTTAAAATAAAAATCCGTTTCATGTATGGTACAGAATGACTGGATTGTCTGTATTATGTTTTCATGGTCTATGTGGGCTTGAGTTCTTGATCATGTGCAATATCCAACTGAAATTTCCTATAACGTGGAGCAATTATCCTTCCCAGAAAATCCAATACCAAGACAAGAAAAAAAAATTTACAGGGGTGATCTTGCACATATTTTAAAAAGGGATTTGGATGGAGACTACTAATAAGGTCTTGAAGTAGATAAAAAAGGATAATTTAGGAGAAATTACATGTAACTTCTCTTAATGGTTCTGAAGTCTTCATATCCAAATCAAGACTGATGCCAGTAGAGTGCTTATGTCTCCCTTGTGTTTTTTTTTTTTTTTTGACTTTTACTTATTAATTTTTTGTTGAAGAATTAGGAGTCTCGAGCACAGTTTAATTACCACTGTTTATAAAGATCTTTTCTGCTAGTTCCAGAGGATCAGTTTTCAATTAAACACACATAACAAGCAAAAACACTTCTATTTCATTCAAAATAATTAAATCTCAATTCAAATGTTGCAAGAACCACTGCAAGTAAAAATTCAGGAGCCAGTAAAGTAAAAAGTAGTGAGGTGGAAGTTCTCTAGATATTTAACATACCAACCACCTCTACTCACAGTGTTCTTTTTAAATGACAGCTCCCAGTCCTGTCTATAGCCTTCCATGTATAACTGCATGATCTTAATACCAGCCTGAAATGTCAAAAACCAACTGCATCAGATGTATGATCCTGATCCACAAAAGGCATAATGTACATCAATTTTAAGATAGAATTCCTCAGAATTAACATAAACATTTGTTAGGTACCGATGGAGTAAATGTTTTTGATATCCCATAAGCAAAATCAAGGCTTCAAATGATGAATGGTCTGGATCTGCATAAACTTCTGCAACAAAATGAAGTGCCTTTCATGATGGGACAACATAAGGAGAATAATTGTATCAGCAAAAATTACAACAGAATCCACAATATATCTAGTCGAAAAAATTAAAAGTAATCATGCCTCTATCCATGTATATAGTCATAAATTCACCTCTTTGATCCAAGAAAGGTGGGAGGCGAGGGGGTTGGTGGTGGTGAGGGGCAGTTTTTCAAAGTTAATAATTTTGATACTTTAAAGCAATGGAAATATGGTAGAATAAATTGACCTCCCTGATCCAAAGTAGTTAACTGAAACTTTGATGTACTAAATTAATTTTTCTCTCAAATGGAAATAGTGTTAGAAATTTGGCTCCCAAATTATCTGATTCAGGTGAGACACTGGGGTCAATCTCTACGACATCATCATTCATAGATTATTAGCATTTAATTCTTTCGTCAGCAAAATCTTGCAAGACGATCAGCAGGGAGATGAGATCTGGAAAGGATGACAAGAAAAAAAAAAGAGGCATTCTATTTTTGCCATTTGATATTTCACTATCAAACAAAATTCAACAAACATATTGTAGCTATGACAATTCTATTTTTAGCATTTGATATTTCTCTATCAAACAAAATTCAACAAACATATTGTGACTATGATTTAGGCAATGCTGTAATTATGTTGCCAATGCTAACATGTCCAACACAAACGCTCAGATACATGTGAATAGCAAATTAAGGTCATAGCACAGAGGATATAGTAGCAATACAGAAAGTCAGCTCATGCTTTGAATCCCAGGTTTATCTTTGCCTAAGGTTAAAAATAAGTTTGTACTAAAATATGTTGTTCAAATGCTCCAAAACCAAAATTATCATTCGAACATTTTTTTTTGTTTTTTTTTTTTTAAATTAAGCTCTTTTGATCTTGCAATGATATAAAGTGACTGTTTAGAGTAATTTTAAATAGCAGAGGATCCAAACAAAATGACTGCTCCCTTAATAATGCTTGAATTGTGAGCAAGGACTAATGGCCTGCAAACACTATGCATTACCTAAATTTGTATATTATTGTTTATTGTTATGGCAGCACATGTTACTTTCAGATGATATGCTTTCAGGTAGCCTACCTCCTTTGAATTTGGTTTGCTGAACAAAAACCTTCGCCTAGACAAAAAAACCAAGCCTATTTAGAATTTACATAAGAAGTAATAAAACAATAATATAATAGGAATTAAATATTGTAGTTTGAAGTTTAAACATATTGCCAACATATATGATAAAAAAAAAGTTATTGAACTTCACACATACAATCTATTTTTAAGTTCACAAACAACTATTACTTATAGAATCTACAGTGTTGAATGGGTGATCCGCCAGAAAATGCATTCATCAGAAAACTAATGCAGTATAAGACACAGATCAACCTATAGAGTGATCATGATTTGCAAATTTATCCCCAAGGAAAAAGCAATTAAATATCCACTAATGTCTGAGTCAAACCACTACTTCAGGTATGTATGCACAAAGCCGCAAACATATAGAGCCTTTTTATTTTTTTATTCTTATTTTATTTTACTCTTTTTTTTGGGTTGAGGGTGCCTTAGTCAAGTAAGTTAAGTGGGAATCTACAATATCAATCTTGCATGGTTGCCAACAAATCTGCAGTCCAATTCCCTTCTCGGCATGTGTGAGGTTGAAAGTGTGTAAATCAAAAGAAAAGCTCAATTAAGCAAATAGACATATAACAGAATGTGGATGACTTTGAGAACTTGTAAAACCAAGCTCTTCAATCACAAATTCAGCAATTTTTTAGTAACAGGAGAATTCATCAGTTCAGAAATAAAATGAGGGCATTTTGAGAAGGTAACACACACTAAAGATAGCAATGACAGGGCTAAGCAGGATATGAAAAGGAATGATGAAATTTCACCAAAATTTGAACATAATCTAACAAAGGTATAAAAGGTGAAAAATATACATGTCATATATGAAGATGTACATGCCATAGTTCTAAAAATAACAGTTAATCATGAATACACACAAGTTATTCAACTCAAGTAACTCGAAAAAAGTGCCAATCCCCACAGAAATCCATTCTATCATTCTAAAAGGTAAAGGCAACCTGTTTTCTTTCAACTAGCATAATTTAAAAGGTGTTCTAGGCACAAGCAACTAAAAACTCTCTACCTTTTATATTGGACAAGAAGGAATTGATTTAATGTACAGTGAAAAATTAATAAGCCACATATCCTCTGGTTTATTCAATTGATCTGAAATGAAGCTTAGGACTTTCTTCTCTATCCTGAATTGGAACAATGATAACCGAAAAACTAGCACATATGTGACAACTCATATTATAAAGTCAAGAACTCAGCTTTAGGGTAAGGAAAACAACACATCGTCATCATCAAGCCATAACTGGAGCTTAGGAATGACTCAACTCAACTCAACTCATCTAAGCCTTTTTTCAACTATATGGGGTCGGCTACATGAATCTGCTTTCTCCACTCTACTCTATTCAGGACTAAGTCGACACTCAAATTATAAATAGTTATATCTCTCTTAATTATTTTTGTCCATATTAGTTTAGGTTTACCTCTACCTCTATCATTACCATATACTGTTAAAAGATCACTCTTTCTAATTGGAGCATCTAAAAGTCTTTATTGTATATGTCCAAACCACCGTAATAAGTTTTCTCTTATTTTATATTTAATTAGGGCTACTCCTATCACTTTTGGTATATATTTATTTCTAACTCTATCTTTTAAAGTTTTACCACATATCCATCTTAACATGTGCATTTCTATTACACTTAATTTATTCACATGTTGTTTCAATATTGCCCAACACTCTATTCCATATAGCATAGCTAGTCTAATAGTGGTTTTATAAAATTTTTCTTTCAATTTTAATAGGATGCGTCGATTATACAATATTGCCGAAGCACTCTCCACTTAATCCATCCTGCTTTAATTCTATGATTCACATTTTCACCTATTTCACCTTTTTGCTGAATAATTGATCCCAAATACCTAAATTTTTTACTCCTTAATAACTGCAACAATGAATTAAAAATACGGTACAAGTAGTCGACGTGACCTAACTCATGGTGAAACTCTTTTAAACTTTGAGTAAAAGCCTATTGATAGTTTAAGTCCACTAAGCATTTTTTGGCCTAGAAATAGAACATGTCAACACGTTTAATTACTATGTTTTCTCCCAAGCTATATGCATCTTCATTGTGATTTTATAGGCCACTAGTTTTACATAGTCTAACGTGCATTATGCTCTCCTCTCTCCTCTTTGTTTCTTGCATACTACCTTATTTAAATGAGAGCCATTGCATAGGTGGTGCTGTTTCCCAGCAACACGCTACAGAATGTGTTCTATGAATGATGTATCTAATAAATCACCCATGTATTACAGTTTGGTCATTGACTTATCATGCATATCACCACTATAGAGGTCTGGTTGCAGTTTTCTTCAGGTTATTGCATTCAAACATCTTCATTCTGAACTCAAATTACTATTCAAATAAAAGGAACTTATCTGAAGAGAGGACTGAGAAACATTACATATGTTTATTTTGCTGAGAGCCAAACCTATTTTTGTGCCTTTAGGGCTAACTTTTTCCAATAAAACATTTAAAAATTAACTACACAGGCTTAGAATTAAGAAACATCATTAACAATTACCTGATCAGTGCTACCAGGTCCAATTAAAACAAGTGCAACCCCAGCTGCATCCATGAGCTCCTACAGAAAAACAAGGTGTACATGATGAACTTAAGTTCCCAGAACCTCAAGGACAAGAAATAATAAACCCTTTCTGTATGCATGCAAGCATGTGTACTAAAGCTGGTGGTATTATATGTATATATCTATGTACATGATATAAGCATTTATATACGTATTATAGACAACAAATTTGCAAATTAGACATGTTTGCTTTACTGATGCAAAATTATAGGTTGAGCCATGATTAGTTTAGAATAAATCGTTTTCGTATTAGCGATATGATTATACTCTTTGTTATGGTGTGTAGAATTGATACTGCTGAAGGTTCTATATACAAATCCATTGAACCTAAAAGATTGTTATGATAAAAAGACGCAGCTCCTGGTATTCGGCTTCATTTTAAAGTGTTTAGAGCATGAATGCAGCCATAAAGGACTCGGACAAAATATGGCTTCAGGTTTTAAGTCCCACCTTTCTTAATTTCTACAACTTCAAGAGATTTCACTTGGTACAGTCCTCCAACAACAACACTTTTGTTGTAAGCTTTATCATCATGTATGTATCATATCATTTGGTAACTTTTTCATCATGTGCCCACATGTATGAGGCTGGGTCATTAATGTGTAAGGACAGATTAAGACTACTGAAATTCTGCTTCATGTTATCTGGAAGAAAACATGGAAGGCCAGAGGAACCAAGAATATTGTGAGGCTCATTTAGAGAAGGAGAGTAGTCACACATAAGCAGAGTTCCTTATGAGGCTTTTTTATCCTAGACAACATATGTCTTGTAATTCATGTCTTATGACACCAAACATAAGAAAACCACAACCTTAAGCTTGTAAATTCAATCTATTTTCTTTTTCTCAAGAAGCCGTTATTGCTATGAAAAATTTGTACATCAATTTAACATGAGCCATCATTGTTGAGTTATTTTTCAAACATTTTGTTTCTTAATTGTCTTCATGGAACCCTTATGACAGCTGGACCCTGACTGAGCCCATAAAGCTTAACTTCTAGCTGACACATAGAGGCAACCCAAGCTTTATCAATACCTCATAGATGGTGAAGTTTACTCGATCATCAGACAACCAGATACCTTCCCCACTGGTAATTTCATTACATAATTCAATGTTGCATCTGATTTTGCTCAATGATGGCACTGTACTTTCAATAAATCTTTGTATTTAGTCATGACCAGATAAATCCTTAGCTTTAAAAAAAACCAGAAGTCATTTTTATATCAAGGCAAAGTGTGCATCTACAGACCTTTTTGGAGGCAAGAAGATCAGCTCGCTTACGGCACAGAACACACCTGCAATAAACAGAAGAGAACTAATTATTCATCTATAAACAACTTTTATATAAAATTTTCAACAAGCTGCACAGGAGAAAAGGGAAAAAATATAAGCATATTACCCAAAATGGCGTGCAAATGCAACCACAGCTTTCCTATCCTTCCACAAATCAGTTACAGAAATTGCTTTCCCAGTTATGTCAAAAACTTCCACCCCTTCTAAGGAACTTGTGAGACCTTCAGAAGTAACTTCAGATTTGCTTCCTGTACAGAAACACTTTTCTAAATCTGATTTATTAATTATGCCTAAAAGTTTAATAACTGGTGATTGCAGAGGCAGTTAGAATAACTGGTGATTGCAGAGGCAGTTAGAAGAAAAGGCATGAAAACCTAGTAAAGCCACAAAGTAGAGCATTAGTGATGTTTGGATTTGCTGATAGACTTAATTTAAATATATTGATCCCTATCATATATGCAAAAATATGGGACCAATATATTTATCATGAAAATAAAGCAAGTCAAGATCGATAAATACCTCCAGCCATTACTGTTGATTTTTCTTCCAGATGAGGGTAAGGCTCTTCCACACCTTGCGGTCTCTCTCAGCGATGGTGTAAACTTTCTCGATGAGACCATGCGCAGGGACCTTCCGTTTTATAATCTTTTGTCTTATCTGTCCATCACAGAGGATGCGCGCTTTAAACGGATATGGTTGAGGGATTCTTATCTTAATGTGAATTCAAATTCAAAATTTGAATTCACGTAATCCCTCAATATCAGAATATAGGACCACCTTAATCCACCTTGATCGTATCTAACCGATACGCTTAATGGAGAAAAACCAACATTCTTCCACTTGGTCCGTATATTCTATTACTATAGTAAGAAACAGAATACATGAATCATGGCAATAGGTCCTCTTAAAATCGAGTATTATTTATCATGTATCATAATGTATTATATTTCCCAAACATAAACCCATATAACTTAATGAATAAACCCCATGTTTATTCTAGGTCCAACTTAATGATGCTTATCACAAATAAATGTGTACACTAAATAACTGAATGTGAAAAAACATCACAACTATAAAGAGTTTCATTAATTATAAAATTCATCAGTACAATGAATTAAATAAAATAACCAAGACCCATACGGTCTACATGATCCCTAAACTTCTGTAGTGGCATGCCTTTAGTCAAGGGATCAGCTATCATCAACTCAGTGCTCACGTGCTCAATAACCACTGTCTTTTCTTTAACACATTCTCTTATGGCTAAATATTTGATGTCGATGTGCTTGCTTCGACTACCACTCTTATTATTTTTAGCCATAAATACTACAGTTGAATTGTCACAATAAATCTTCAATGGCTTAGATATAGAATCCACAATTCTAAGCCTAGAAATGAAACTCTTTAACCATACACCATGCGAAGTAGCCTCAAAACATGATATGAACTCGGCTTCCATGGTGGAAGTAGCAGTCAAAGTCTGCTTGGTGCTCCTCCAAGATACAGCTCCACCAGCAAACATAAATATATATCCAGATGTTGACTTCCGAGAATCAACACAGCCAGCAAAGTCGGCATCAGAGTAGCCAATTACTTCCAAATTTTTAGTCCGTCTGAACATAAGCATGTTGTCCTTGGTACCCTGAAGATACCTCAACACCTTATTAGCAGCTCTCCAGTGGTCTAAACCTGGATTACTCTGATATCTCCCCAACATCCCAACTGCAAATGCTATGTCATGTCTGTACTACAGACCTAAGCATACATCAAGCTACCAACAGCTGAAGCATATGGAGTATTTTTCATTTCCTTCCTCTCAAAGTCATTCCTTGGGCACTAATTCAAATTGAATTTGTCACCCTTGACTATGGGAGCTATACTCAGTGAACAATTTTTCATCCGAAATCTCTCTAAAATTTTATTGATATAGGTTTCTTGAGATAGACCTAAAACACCTCGAAGTCTGTCTCTCTGAATTTTAATGCCAATAACATAAGAGGCATCACCCATATCTTTCATGTCAAAATTCTCAGAGAGAAATTGTTTCACCTCATGTAACATACCTTTACCATTGGTTGCAAGTAAAATATGTCTACATATAGGATCAGAAAATAAATTTTGCTCCCACTGACCTTCTGGTATATACATTGATCCATGATGTTCTCTACAAATCCAAATGAAGAAATTATATCATGAAATTTTAAGTACCATTGTCGAGAGGCTTGTTTCAATCCATATATAGATCTCTTAAGCTTGCATACTAATTGCTCATTATCACTAGAGGAAAAACCTTCAGGTTGTTTCATATAAACCTCTTCCTCTAGATCTCCATTGAGAAATGCAGTTTTCACATCCATTTATTGCAACTCTAAATCAAAATGCGCAACAAGTGCCATAATAATGCAGAAGGAATCTTTCTTAGATATAGGAGAAAATGTCTCCTTGTAATCAATTCCCTCCCTTTGAGTGAATCCTTTAGCAACGAGTCTTGCCTTATATCGTTCAATGTTGCCTAACGAGTCTTTCTTGGTCTTAAAGACCCATTTACAGCCAACGGCTTTTGCTCCATCAGGCAACTCAATAAGATCCCAGACTCCATTAACTGTCATAGAATTCATCTCATCTTTCATAGCATCATACCATAAATTGGATTCCTTACAATTCATGGCTTGTGAAAACGTTTTAGGATCATTTTCAGCTCCAATATTATAGTCCGACTCTTGAAGATACACAATATAGTCACTAGAAATTGCTGATTTTTTTCTCTTGTATATCTTCTTAATGTTGTAACAACCTCCTCTGGAGGAGTTGATTGTTCAACTATCTCTGGTAACTCATGAGAGACTGGATCTATTAGTTCATTATCAGCAAATTATGGAATTTCAACGACTGGTTGTATAATGCCCGTTTGATCTTGAGGGGCACTATGAACGATAATCAGTCTGTCACTTGAAGTGGAAGGTTGAGCATCAGAATGCTCCCTTTCAGGAATCATGCTCTGAAATTGATCACTCCCACTGATCAAGTCATTCTCAAGAAATTTGGCATTTCTCGATTTCACAATCCTAATTATGTGAGATGGACAGTAAAATCTATATCCCTTGGACCTCTCAGCATATCCAACAAAATACCCACTAATGGTCCTAGGTCCAGCTTTTCTCTTGTGAATTGTATACTCTCACTTCACATGGGCATTCCCATACGCGTACATGTCGCAAACTTGGTTTTCAACCTTTAAATAACTCAAACGGCATTTTAGAAACAGCCTTGGTTGGAACCCGATTTAATATATACACAGCGTCTTGAGAGCTTCTGTCCACAAGGACTTAGATAGTTTGGAGCTGCTAATCATGCTCCTCACCATGTCCATCAATGTTCGGTTCCTTGTTTCTGTTACACCATTCTGATCAGATGAGCCAGGTAAATTGTATTGGGCAACAATCCCATGTTCTTGAAGGAACTTCGCAAATGACCAGGCATTTGTCCATCTTCTGTATATCTCCCATAATACTCACCTCCTCTATCAGATCTCATAATTTTGATTTGATTTCCATATTGTGTCTCTACTTCTGCCTTGAACACCTTAAAGGCATCTAATGCTTCGTTCTTATTATGAAGCAAGTAGAGATACATAAATCGTGAGTAATCATCAATGAAGCAGATAAAGTATTTCGGACCATGAAAATTCATATCCAGACAACAAATGTTCGTGTGTATGATCTCGAATAGGTCTGAACTCCTCTTGGCACCTTTCTTTGACTTATTGGTCTGCTTGCCCTTAATGCAGTCCACACAAGTATCAAAGTCAGTGAAGTCCAAAGTATTGAGTACTCCTTCATTCACTAACCTCTTGATTCTATCTATGGAGATATGTTCCAATCTTCGATGCCACAACATAGAAGAGTTATCATTGACAACATATCTTTTTATGCCAACCCTAACATGCATCACATCATGAGTGGTATTATTTTGTAAATTAATATAAAATACCATCAGACAAAGTACCATTCCCAACAAGTTCAGATTTATAATATAAACTGGAAAAAGTATCTGAAAGTTGAAGGAATAACCCAAAGGTACAAGTCTTGAAATTGAAATTAAATTCCTAGAAAAACTAGGTCCATAAAAGGTCCTTTCCAAATTTAAAATAAAACCACTACTAAAAACTAAAGTGCATGTCCCTATAGCTTCCACATGTGAGCGCATCTTATTTCCTGAAGAGATATACAGCTCACTTCCTACTGGCTTCCTTAGGTTTTGCATACCCTGCAAAGTATTGCAAATGTGGATCGTAGAACCAGAATCAATCCACCATGTGTATAAATAACATCAGTCATATTAGATTCATAACTAACAAGAGCTTTGACTGAAGTCCTGAATTGCTCATCAATGGCTTTTAGTAGCTTCCTGACATTCTCATGCTTATCGACTGAACCACGTATACCAACAGAGATTTTTGTCTTTATGAACATTACACTCAAGCGATTAGATCGCTCCCAACGTTCATAAATCGCAATCTTACTAGGAGTGCTGGTTTGAGTTACTGAAGATGGTTCCTCCTTCCTTATAGCATAATCAATGTCCATCCAGCCCAGATTTCTCCTTCATCTGGGCTGGATGGACATTGATTATGCTATAAGGATCTCTCCTTCCAAACCTTATAGTTATCACCCCTTAATTCAAGTATGTCACACTTTATATCAGAGAAATTTACAGGTTGCATAACTGCAAAATTTAAATATACATGCTTATTATCAAAAATTGAGGCTAATAAAATGCTTTACCAATGTAAATCATGCATTTAGAAACCAGTGAATCTGACATGAAACTTGCCTGTGGGCTAAAGCTCTAATTCAATTAGATTCACTTAAGTCTGTATGATAAAACTATCAAATTATGTTCCTTCTTTCTAATTCTGTGGGTAGATTAGAAAAATATAATTTAATATTTTATCTTAATTAATTATATAAATAGTGAATCTGCTGACATAAAACTTGCATGTGGGCTAAGCTTTAATTCAATTAGATTCACTTAAGTCTGTATGATAAAACTATCAAATTATGTTCCTTATTTCTAATTCCTATGGGTATATTAGAAAAATATAATTTAATATTTTATCTTAATTAATTATATAAATAGTGAATCTGGTGACATAAAACTTGCCTGTGGGCTAAAGCTTTAATTCAATTAGATTCACTTAAGTCTGTATGATAAAATTATCAAATTATGTTCTTCTTTCTAATTCCTGTGGTAGATTAGAAAAATATAATTTAATATTTTATCTTAATTAATTATATAAATAGTGAATCTACTGACATAAAACTTGCCTATGGGCTAAAGCTTTAATTCAATTAGATTCACTTAAGTCTATATAATAAAACTATCAAATTATGTTCCTTCTTTCTAATTCCTGTGGGTAGATTAGAAAAATATAATTTGATATTTTACCTTAATTAATTATATAAATAGTGAATATGCTGACATAAAATTTGCCTGTGGGCTAAAGCTTTAATTCAATTAGATTCACTTAAGTCTGTATGATAAAACTATCAAATTATGTTCATTCTTTCTAATTCCTATGGGTAGATTAGAAAAATATAATTTGATATTTTATCCTAATTAATTATATAAATATAACAAAATTTCATGTGGGATAAATTTTATTATATCCATAATTAATTAATTAATGTCTATTATTTATGTGATTTATTAACTTTATTATATAATTTTATAATTAAGGATGCTGTGGCTACTTCTCAATTATTCAATTATATTTATCACTTATACATTATTTAAATTTTATGCTCAATTATACCACTTAAGATGCATGCATAATTCACAAAATTTATACACACAAATTCTAAATATAATTAAACATAAATAGGCCAGGCCAATGGCCCAACCACTTATTGAACGAGTCAGCAGCCCGTCGTCCTCACCCAATTCCAATAGTTTAATTTAACCAAAAATCTCTCAATCACCTTATAATTTTTTTTTTTGATCAGATGTGCCCAGACTGCTGCAATCCAGCCTGCTGCAGTTCAGATTGGGCGCACGGCCCAACCTCACAGCTGGCTCAGATTGGGCGCACGGCCCAACCTGGCTGCTAGCCCAGACAACTGAGCCAGCCAGGCGCTGGGCCAACCCGACTGGGCCCAGGAGCCTGGCCAGCGCCTAGGCCAGGCCAGCCGCTGGGCCAGCGCCTGGCCCACCCAGGCGGCGCTACCAGCTCCTGGGCGTTGCCCAGCGCTGGCTGGCAACCAGCGCTGGCGCTTGGGCGCTGGCAGGCAGCGCATGGGCACTGGCCTCTTCTTTTTTTTAATTCTAAATGCTATTTTTTTTATTATTATGTATGGCCAGCGTCTTCAGGCGTCTTTCATTCGTCCTCATCCCGTAAAGAAACCCACGCTTCCTCTCATGGTGATTTGATGTGAGACATTCGAATTTATCTTTTATTTAAACTATATCCAAAAGTGTGAGCGAACAGATAATTGCATGCTTAATGGCATAAATCTTACTGATTAATCTCTTAAATAAAACTAAATTAAATCAACTAATATTAAGAGTTTATCAGATCTAATACCTTTTTCATATGATTCTTGATGACCTATTAACTCTTCCGGTACGCAGATAGTTGGGTCAAACGCACCAAGTACTACAGCAGCCTCCCTTATTGGTACGTCCCTAATATCCCTACCGTACGCCCGTTGGGTGAAATAATCCAGGATACTACCACTAGCCTCTCCTTTGGACTATCCTTAAACAAGAAAAATAGAGATCAAGAACGCTTTGCCCCTCTTTATCAAATAAATAATATAAAGATTGTTTCACATGGATTTTATCAGATCCGTATATTAATGGAAACAATCGTAATAATCAAGGCAGAGGTATTTTTATACTCTCTGATACAATGATAGACTTAATTTAAATATATTGATCCCTATCAGATATGCAAAATATGGGACCAATATATTTATCATAAAAATAAAGCAAGTCAAGATTGATAAATACCTCCAGCCATTACTGTTGATTTTTCTTCCAAATGAGGGTAAGGCTCTTCCACACCTTGCGGTCTCTCTCAGCGATGGTGTAAACTTTCTCGATAAGACCAGGTGCAGGGACCTTCCCGTTTTATAATCCTTTATGCCTTATCTGTCCATCACAGAGGGTGCAGCTTTAAACGGATATGGTTGAGGGATTCTTATCTTAATGTGAATTCAAATTCAAAAATTGAATTCACGTAATCCCTCTATATCAAAATATAGGACCACCTTAATCTACCTTAATCGTATCTAACCGATACACTTAATGGAGAAAAACCAACATTTGCTTCATGCATTTACCAGATCAAATGTCAAAATGAGCGACAGGATTTCCTTCAAGCCTATCAAAAATAGAGTTTTCAATTTGTTCTTCAAATGGATGAGAAAGGAAAATAACAATACGAACAATATATCTGTTTCATGTTTGATATTCTTTTAACTTGCACTAGATATAAATAGCAGCATAAATAAAACCGAGAAGTGGTTAAGAAAAGATAGCCTGCACACTAATGAACTCCAAAGATGAGGACCCCAAAAGTTTGTAAATAATATAATTATAATATGTGTGTGTGCGTGCACAAACATATAAATTTACATCCCTACATCCATCAGCTATGTCTTGGTCTCAATTCCAAAGGTTATTTTTAGATTTTATATCGCCTGACTTAGAGTCAATATCTTTTGGCTTTAATGCTGAGAAGAGATTAGATTGCTCAAGAAGAGCTTCTTTAGTTATGTTATCAGTAGCTTGTTTTGCAGCTCATAAAGTTATTTGAGCATTCAATTATAGGATTTATGCATAAGACTAACTAATGCCAAGAAACTTATGTTCAAACTAATTTAACAGGTGCTTTAAAGTTCATGCTGCGTGTGCTCCGGGCGTCTGGTTTTGTGGCTGCTTTAAGATTCGCATCCGCGGCGGTTCTCTGCCTGATCTCCGGCGAGTCAGGCTGTTCCGGTGATCCGTCTCCTCTGGGTTTTTGTCCTGCTTGTTTCCTCCTTCCCCAATGGCTTCGATCGGAGATTCTGCTGCCCCGAAGCCGTGGAACAGGGGTCAGGCGTCCGGTATATGTGGGTATCATCTTCCCGTCTCCGGTGGAGATTGCTGAGCTGGAGGGCCGCTTCCCGGAGGTGGTTCGCATCCCTTCAGCGGCACTGGAGGAGTCTATCAACTGTTGGAAGGAAATGGCCATCCTGGCCCGAACATTCCAGAGGTGGGTTCCGTCGGATGCCTTCATCAGAGAATTCCGGCGGGCTGGCATATCTAGAGCTATTCATCCGGTTAGCCTTGCTCATCGATGCCACATATTCCGATTCGAGGCTAAGGAGTCGAAGGATTTGGTGCTTCGGCGTCCATGGGTGATCAACGGGCAGCCTGCTGCTATGGAAGAATGGCGTCCGGAGTTTGTTTCGGCGATGGATGCAGTGTCCTCTGCCCTTCTCTGGGTGAGGATGCCCTCACTCCCTGTTGAGTTCTGGTCTGAAGTGTTCTGAGAGAAATTATGGAGCCGGCGGGTGAGCTCCTGTGCATTGACTCTGCCACTCGCCAGCTTTCTAGAGGGGCTTTCGCCAGAGCCTGCATACGGGTGGATCTCCGGCGTCCCCTCCGGCCGGGTGTCAGAGTTCAGGGCTCGTGTGCCCCCTTTTGGCAACAGTTTCAGTATGAAAATATGGAAGGGATCTGTTCTTGTTGCGGCTCGATCCATCTCAACGGACCATGCTCTCTGTCTTCCCCGGCTATGGCAGCGGAGCAGCCTTCGGCTGGGCCAAGCTTCGGCCCTTGGATGACGGTCTCCCGTCGCCGTCGACCGCCGGGTATGGAGCTGAGGAAATCTTCAACACCTTCGGGGGCCTCCCAAGCTGCCTCTGAGTCTTCCTCTTCCGAAGCTGCGAAGTCGAATTTGGTGGCCGAGGGCTGGCAGTCTCCTGCCAAGATTGCTCGTCGGAAATCCTCCAAGGCCGGCCTGTCCTCTGCCAGCGAGGTGATGGCTCCTGGTTCCCTTCTAGCCAGAATGAAGAAGGATGGACCTTCGTCTGAGGGTTGCAGTGAGTTAGAGGGCGTGCCGGTTTCAGGTAGTAATGGGTCCGTGCCGGTTTTGGGAGTAAGGCGCCTGTGCTGTTTAAGGGAGCTGTGGCATCCAAGAAGACTGAAGTTCAGAAAGATGAGTCTGAACTTCAGCTTTCTGTGCTCCATAAGACTAACTCCAACAATCCATTTGCTCTTCTGGGTGCAGTTGTTTGGAAGGTTCTCCTTCTGCCCGGATAGATGCCAATCCGGGTCCTTCCAAGCGCGCCAGGCCGGAGGAGTCCCATCCTTTGCGGAAGTCTTCGCAATTTGCTAACCGGAAGGGTAAAGGCGCTGCTTCTGGGGAAAAGGGGCTAAGGGAAAGGTTCACCTGAATGCCAATCTGAACCCAGATCAGGGTCTTTCCTCTATTGTATGCATGCCTCATAAGGGTTCCTCTGGCCAGGTTTTAGTCGGAACTGGGAGTGAGGGCCAATCCTTACAAGATGTGAACTGCAACAAGGTATTGGCTCTACCTTGCCTTAAATTGGCTAGTCATGGTCAGTCGGTCGTCTCTGGCCTCCCTGTTGATGGACCTCGGGCAGCTGATGATGTATCGGAGGCAGTTGCTCAGCGGGCTGATAATCTTACGATGGATTGTGCTATGCAGGCGGAAGTGGGCGGCACCCTGCATCCGAAGCAAAGCTCTGACTCAGTTATGCTGGATAACCAGGGTGGCCTCCACCCCTCCCCACAATTGTAAATGAAAATCCTTATATGGAATGTCAGAGGAGCTCGAAAACCGTCTTTTCGATCCTCTTTTGGTCGTCTACTACAAATTCATAATTTTGATATATGTATCCTTACGGAAACTCGTTTATCGGGAGATAGCCTGGTCCAATTCCGAGACAGGCTGCCAGGACGTGGTCTTCATATGCTGTGGAGGCTGAGGGCCTATCCGGAGGGATTGTGGCTTTTTGGCGCCACTCTTCGATGTCAGTTAACGCCTTTCATCAGTGTAATCAGCAGGTGGCTCTTCTTGTATCGGAAGGGTCTTCTGACCCATGGCTCCTCTCGGGGATTTATGCCAGCACTGATTATAGAGAAAGGCGTGTTCTTTGGGCGGAGATTCTCTCCCTCCTTCATCAGGGTATTCCGTCTATTGTGGCTGGGGACTTTAATTGTATTGTTGCAGCTAATGAAAAGAAAGGAGGCAGACGAGTCATGGAATCAGCAGACATCTCGGAGTTTAGAGCGTTTATCTCTTCTGCTAGCTTGTTGGATCTGGGATTCTCTGGACCCCAGTTCACCTGGTGCAACAACCGCCAGGGCTCGGCTCGCGTTTGGGAAAGGCTGGATAGAGCGTTGGCTACTACTCAGTGGACTCAGTTGTTTCCCTCTGCTACTGTCACCCACCTGTCCAGAATTGCGTCTGATCACTGTCCCATTTTGATTTCCACTGATTCGGTTATCCATCAGCAGCGACAGTTTAGATTTGAGCAATTCTGGACGTTCTACCCTTCGGCCCGAGCTATCATATCCCATGTCTGGCATTTACCTATGAGAGGCAATGCTATTTACCGTCTTTCTAGACGGTCGGAGCTGGTCAGGCGTAGGCTTTCTAGATGGAATAGAGTGGAGGTTGGCCATCTAGTTAGACAGATTGAGCAAGCTGAAGCTGATATTGCCCTCATCCAAGCGAGGGAGGACCGGGATGGCTATCTATCTGCTCTTGACCTTTCCTCCCTTCGCTCTAAGCTTGATCTCCACCATTCCCTTCTTATGCAGCAGGAGGCCTATTGGAGACAGCGATCAAGGGTTCATTGGATCAAAGAAGGTGACCGTAACACGAGGTTCTTCCATCAGGCTACATTGAAGCGTCGGGCAGCTAACAGAATTCGGAGATTAGTTGATGAGGAGGGCAATGCTCAGGACGATTTTGCTGTTATCCAGGATCAGCTCTTTCAGTTCTTTCAGTCTAGGTGGACCGAGTCTTCTGGAGTTGGGGATCCTGTGTTCCGGGTTCCCCCTTCTAAGAAGGTCACTGATTGCCATAATGATCTCTTGACCAGGGCAATCACTGATGAGGAGATTCGTATGGCTTTATGGGAACTCGGGCCTGATAAGGCTCCTGGGCCTGATGGATTTCCGCCTTTATTCTTCCGACATTACTGGGACATTGTTGGTGCGGAGGTTACTCAGGCTATTCAGAGTGCTTTTCTTTCCAAATCCATTCCTTCTGTTTGGAATCACACTCTTGTCACTCTTGTGCCGAAGCGTCCTGATGCCTCGTCCCCTCATCACTTTAGACCGATTAGTCTGTGTACTACTCTTTACAAGGTATGTGCCCGCCTTCTTGTTTCCCGGTTGCGGCTGGTGATTCCTCAGCTCATATCTCCTGAACAAGGGGCTTTTATTAAAGGTCGAAGCATCTCCGATAATGTTATTATTGCGCAGGAGTTTATGCATGATCTTCAGAGAGCCTCGGCCAGGCAGAGTCTTATGGCAGTCAAGCTGGATATGGAACGTGCCTATGACAGGTTGAGCTGGGTTTTCTTGCATCGCACTCTGATTGAGTTCGGTTTTCACGACCTGTTTATTGATTGGATCATGGCCTGTATCCAGAAGCCTTCTTTCTCTCTCCTGGTTAATGGAACTCAGACGCGGTCCTTCCATTCTACTGTGGGTCTGAGACAGGGCTGTCCTTTATCCCCGTTCCTGTTTGTTCTGGCTGCGGACGATCTCTCTCGTGCTCTTCATCAGGCTCAGCAGGATTGTCGTATAGTTCCTTTTTTGGCTGGCCCTTCGGGACCTCCTGTCTCTCACCTTCTTTTTGCTGATGACTGTATTCTTCTGGGACAGCGTCTCCTCATAATGCTGCTAGTTATGCCTCTATCATTCAGGGCTACTGTCGTGCTTCGGGGCAGAAGATCAATTTAGAGAAGTCCACTATTTGCTTCAGCCCCAAGACCTCTAGGTCTACCAAGGAAGCTATTCACCATGCTCTGGGTATCTTTACTAAGTCTTCTGGTCTGTCTTATTTGGGAGTCCCAGTGTTGGGGAGGCGTCCGCGCATCAGGGATTTTGCTATCTTTGAGCGACGCATTTGGGATAGGATTGATGGTTGGCAGGTCACCGGTTTATCCATGATGGCCAGAATCACTCTCATCCGCTCTGTCCTTACGTCCCTTCCTATGCATCTTCTCTCTAATGCTGTGGTCCCTATTACTTGTTTGCGAAGGATAGAGCGATACTTCAGGGATTTTCTGTGGGCTTCTATGCAAGATGGGCATGGCATTCATCTTCAGGCTTGGGATTTGATTTGCATGCCTTTGCATGATGGCGGTCTTGGTATTCAGTCCTTGCTGGTCAGGAGAGATGCTTTGCTGGCGAGACATGCTTCGAGGTTCATCCTTGACCCTCACTGTTTCTGGAGCTCCTTTATGCGAGCTCGTTATGGTGACTACTCTCCTTCTTTGGATATTCCTACTACTCGTCGCCATTCTTTCTTTTGGAAGGAGGTTTGTCTTCATGCTCCGGCTATTCTGGGCAATATATCATGGATGATTGGTGATGGCTCCTCGGTCGACGTTGTCCAGGATCGATGGATCGCTGATCTCCCCCTCTCTCGTTGGCCGTCTTTTATTAGTATGGATATTCCATCATATGCGAGTGCAGGATCTCATCACCCAAGATCTTTCATCTTGGGATACCCCTATGGTGATTAGTTTATTTGGGGAGGAGCTTGCTCGACGGATCCTTTCTATTCCTCTCACAGCTGGACACATTCCTGATATGAGATTGTGGAGGAGATCTTGTCTTTCCAGGGCCCCCACTTTGGACCTTATTGAGATATTTAGACCTCAGCCCCAGAAGTCACGGGATGCGAATTGGATATGGAAGCTTTCTGTTCATCCCAGGTCCAATTATTCATATGGAAGCTTTTGTGGGACTGTCAACCTTCCTGCTCTCAGTTGTCGAGAAGGGGTCTTCATATAGAGGCCACGTGTCTGCTGTGTGGGCAGGAGGAGGAGACTATTGATCATGTCATTTTCACTTGCCCCACTTTGAGCGGGATTTGGACGAGGATGAGTTATGATTGCAGAGTGGATGCTACTGGTTCCTCGTGTTCCCCATTCCTTGATGCTCTTCGGAGGACCACTAGACAGCGCAGTGCCCTGTGGGCTATTACTACCTATCAGATATGGCTTATGCGGAACCGGCGTATTTTTTTGATGAGACTACTTCCCCTTGCATATTAGAGCGGAAGGTTAGATCTATGGTTGCTGAAAGTGAACTTCTCCCTATCGGGTCTGCTTCTTACTACCCTGGGCACTGGGGCTCCCCTGCTGTTTCGACAGCGAACCGTCGGACGGTTTATATTTCTTGGGAGCCCCCCCTCTAGGGTATGTTAAGATCAACTTTGATGGGAGTGTTCGTGGTAGACTTGCTGGGTCTGCATTTATTATCCGCGGGACGGATGGAGCCTTGTTGGCGGCTGGAGGTATTGGCTCCTTAGATTCTTCTGTTCCCATGGCCGAGCTTTATGCAGCATGGGCTGGTATCTCTCATACTGTGAGGCAGCTTCGTGTGCCATGCCTGTTTATTGAGGGGATTCTCTCTCTGTTATTCGGTGGCTTCGCTCGGATTCTAGAGATCATATCCCCAGCAACCCTCTTCTCACCGATATTCATGCTGCTCTTCGAGGTGTTCACAGTCCGCATCCGTCACATCTACTGGGAAGCTAATTCTGCGGCAGATTGGGCTGCGGCGGCTGTGGCCTATCATGGGGGTTTTGGAGTTGGAAACAGGGTGATCCCTGTCCCTCTGCTCTTAAGCAGATTTTGTACTCTGATATCTCTGGGCTGACTCGCACGAGACTAGTGTGATCGCCCGTCTATACAAAAAAAAAAAAAAACTAATGCCAAGATTGTGAGCTATGAATACAACAAAAATTCAATTTCCATATTATTAACCGCTTGGTGGACTGCAAGTTTATCTTTCTTGTGGATTTCAATCTATCTTTTCCTATTTTTACTTCCTATTCCCATCAATTTCTTGAGGGCCCATCAACTTACTGTAAACTTGTACCCCTATATGATTTACGCTACTCACACAACACAGATAAATGATATAAACACCAAAACTCAAGCACCGACACTTGTAATGCAATTTTTTTAGAAACGGGAACTAATGGCGACATCCAGCCAAACTTTTCTCTAAAAAATCCATGAAGAAGATAACTCAAAATGGGATGATTTCCACAATAAAAGAAACGAGAAACGATAAGGAAAGAAAGAAACCAAGGGAATCGGAGGTCGCGGCGACGAGAGGGAGGGAGCTGGAACGTCCGTTGCTCTTCTTGGTCCAAAACGAGAGGCGAGGGTTCGGGCCATACGGCCTCGGGTTTTGCAGGAGAGTAGTTGCGGACCGGTCGCGCCTAGCCTCACTCCAGACGGCGGTCCCGAGCGGAGCAGCGGGCAGCAGCATCGCCATTGGTATTGGGAGACGCCGTTGCCCGTGGTCGCGTGCGGGTTTACAAGCGCCACGTCTTATGGAATGGTCTCTGACGAAGCATTCGCGCGCCGTTGCCGTGATGACCACTCGAACCGCAGGTGATAAATCTTATAATCTTAACGGTCCACATGGACTTATAAATTTATAATAAGCCCAAAACAGCTAAACTAACGGCAGTGACCAGCCTGCCGTCGCCGCTGCACCGGAACATGCATTTTAATATTAGTATAGATAAAATAAATATTTAATTATAAAAATTTTAGTGAACTTTTGTTATTATGCTTTTTTTGTCTGTATTGAATGATATTGTAAATTATAAGAAAATCAGCTAGCATTAAATTAGCACAACAAAAAATTAAATAACTGCTTGAATGAATGGGATCGACACTTATTTTTTTTATAAATCAATAGAAAAACATAGCAACCGAATTCATAAGATTATTATACGAGATGTCACAAATAGATATAAAAGATAGATTTTAAGAGCACAATGTACGTTTTTAAAATTTTGCATCTCTAATTATTTTTTTTTATCTATCTATTTATCAATTTATAAGTTGTACAGGTATATAAGTTATGCATAATTGATCCAAATGATGCCTTTAGTTTGTTTGCCAAGATTAGTAGGAACTTAAATAAGTTTTTTTGAAAAAAATATAAAACCCCTCACTTAGCTTAAATATAGTAAACTGTCATGGTGCGTTCCAATAATGTGTGTAATATTTGTTAATATTTCTTAAATTTTAAAATTTTCACATACAATACAAAGCCCAATCAAAACGCCATCATAGCACCGCCGGCTTTGCTATCCCATGCTCCAACTCCAGTCCGATAGGTCCCTTCCCCCATGCTATGGAATTTCTCCCACTGTTTCCCTTTCTTTCATCGTCCATCTCGATTGCTGAAATCTTTCTTTCAGAGTTCTTTGGCAGGCATCCTTCAGCATCATATTTGACATCAATGGCGTTGTCTTTTAGCCTGAACTCCCATCAGCAGGTCTCCTCAATCCCGCATGGAATCATCACGATGATGGTAAGGAAGCTGGTTGGCGCTCTTCTTTACCGTCATTTTGCAGCGGCCTTTGACCCAAAGCTCGTTTGAAAGACAATGGCATGGCTCGCAAATTCTACGGGTATACCTTCTAAATCTTGATATAAATAAAATAATAACAATGATAACATCAATAAAAATTAAATCTCATAAATCTTAAAATATTATCATAAAATCATCATATTGATATATAAAAATCTAAATGTCATCCTTTAAGTACATATTAAAGTACCTATATCAAATGATATAGGAAGCTAAACACTAATCTCATACCTCATGCCTCGTATGCTCAAATTTAGATCCAACAAATAAGCATTATCAGGAGTTATGAGCTAAAAGCTCGGTAAAAATTTTACATGTACCATTATGAAATGCTAAGAATGAATTTAATATATAAGCGTTGATGGGCCGATTGATCCCATGGGCAATAAAGATAGTAATTTTTGAATGGCATCCTCTTGAGATGGCCATCCTCAGCTGCCTTCCCGAACGGCTTAATTCCTAAGCGGCCTTGCTACTCTACTCGGCCTTCTTTTGAAAGACGCAACGGGCATTTAATTTCGTCCACGACATTGCTCACAGCTGCAACAAGCGTCTCGTCATAATGAAAGATAACAAAATGAAAAAAGGGCCACGGGTTATCCCAACTGCCATCGTCATTAATGTCTGGTGATCGAGTCAATGGGCTAGAGCATTTAATGGTACAGAAACGAGAAAGCAATTAATGGAGTAGAGTGTCATGGACATCTCGCCTTGGCACTCCAAGTCGCCTCATCCCGCCTCATCTAAGTCGGCGTCGGCCTCAACAGCGCCTTGGTGTCGGCCTCGCGTCTCGGCGTCGGCCTCGACCACGTCCACCTCGTCGGCATCGGCCTCAACAGCGCCTTGGTGTCGGCCTTGACCGTGTTGGCCTTATTCTCTCCCATATTTATAGCATTTATGGCCTCAAATGCCATGAGCATCCATGCATTTATTGCCTTATTCTCATTTATGGCTGCCACGCCTCGTGTCGGCCGTCTCAACAGCGCCTTGGCGTCGGCCTCGACTGTGTCGGTCTTATTCTCTCCTGTATTTATAGCATTTATGGCCTCAAAGGCCACGAGCATCCAGACATTTTGCCTTATTCTCATTTATGGCTGCCATGCCTCGCGCCGGCCTAACAGCGCCATCAACCTCGGCTTCCTGTCGGCCTTATTCTCTCCCATATTTATAGCATTTATGACCTCAAAGGCCACGAGCATCCAGGCATATATTGCTTTATTCTCATTTATGGCTGCACGCCTTGCATCGGTGTCAGCTCAACAGCGCCTTGGCGTCGGCTCGCGTCGGCCTTATTTCTCCTGTATTTATAGCATTTATGGCCTCAAAGGCTATGAGCATCCACTTGCTCTAAGGCATTTATTGCCTTATTCTCTTATGGCTGCCACATTAGCCCCTTCGGCCTCGGCTTATTCCTTCGATCGTGAACAGCTTCGACCTCGGCTTTTTCCCATTGGCCATCAACAGTGTCATGTACATGAACAATGTCATGCACCATGAACAGTGCCTTGTACGTGAATAGTGTTATGACTCCATAATTAATGCTATACGAGGGACGGTTGGCTTCAACTCCAAACGTATCTTCTACCCCAATGGCTGTACCTTGGGCCCAAATGGCTGCACCTTGGGGCCCACGTGACTAACTTTATCACCTATTGCTGTTTACGCAGGATTTCTACGTGGCTTGCCAACCCGTTTCTCTTTTGCCAAGGTCATGGGTGGTTACCGAAATACTATGAACCGTCGCCGATACTTATGGCACACGTTTAGCAGTTATGTGCCCACTTATGAAGCCAATCTTAGCAGAAGATATGATTCGGCTGTTATCAACAAAGGGTAAGAGGGACCCCCGAACAGGTATAGAGACCCCAACTCACAACGAGGAGGGAAAACAAAATTTCTACTCTCTCATTAAAGAAAAACTCCTGTTCTACAAGTCACTGACTTGAGCATCGGAGGGTCCCTGTCGGAATCACCGGTCCGGGACTTTTCTTGCAGGTTTCCGGCTGAAGGAGGCGGTCCTATTCTTCCTCTGAAGGCCCACGAAGCTTTCCTCTCACCTGACGCTTCTCAATAGTGATTTGGCGGCAACAGATTGGCGCGCAGGTAGGGGCATGTGCTGAAGGAAAGAGAGCTCTGTCTCCCTGACCTATAAGTCTTTGTCCCCTCTAAGATAGCCATGGTGGTGACGCGTGTGCTGAAGGTCCTCACCAATCATGCCGGGGGGGCATCCGCATAGCACTGAGCAGCAAAGGACCACACTCTCTCTCTCTCTGCTCCTCCCTCACCACCAACCTCAGCTGCTCTAATTAACCAGCTGACCATCCTCAATCAACAAGTTCAAGCCTTATATGCAGCAACTCATGAGTTGCAGAAGTAACGCTGTTGGCCACTCAGCAGCAGCCGAAGCCTCTCACATCTTCCATGATAGCTACATTCAAGCCTTAAATGCAGCAACTCATGAGTTGTAGAAGTAACGCTTGTTGGCCACTCAGCAGCAGCCGAAGCCTCTCACATCTTCCATGATAGCTACACCAGTTAGCCAGCGATTCGCCTGTAGGAAATCTTCTCATAGAGAAGCTTGTCACCATCATGCTTCACCTAAGCACCACCGTGAAGCTTTCAAGAGACTGCAGTCTCCTACCTTCTGCTCGAGCAGCCACTTCCCCTTACTCATCCTCTGAGCCGTCTGGGAAGGACCCTAATCATGAGATGAAGGGGCATCTGGATGAACAACACTGGCGGCTAGAGGAGCTCAATCAAAGGTTCAATAATCAGTCAGAGGCGGCCATCCTTGGCGGCCTTCCTAAATAGCCTCTTCCTCCGCAACGGCCACAGCAGCCCTGAGGCTCCATGGAGGCCCAAGACTCCAAAGCAGTCTCCAGATCACGGCGGCTCCGGTTTCCTCCACGGCAGCCTCCGGTCCCACGATGGCCTCTTCCTCCACGACGGCCCCTCACAGAGGCCTTCGGATCCCACGATGGCCCCTCACAGCGGCCTCTCGTCCTCAACGGTCAAGCCCCTCAAAGCGGCCCCCGAGATCCCACGGTGGCCCGAGAATCTCACGGCGGCCCGAGACTCCACAGCGGCCCCAGTTTCCCCCAAGGCGGCTCTCAAGTCCATGGCGGCCCCCGGCCTCTCCCCGCAGCGACCAAACGAGCGTCAGTTTTGCAACTACAAGGATAAGGCTCCCAGCCGTCTCACTCAACTCCTTTTCCTCCCAACTCTTGCTTCCACCTTGGTTGGGTAAGGTTTACATGCACGTAATATATTCATATAATTGAAGAAAGGTGGATTGCATGCACGAGATTGTGTGCATGCGATGAAAGTCTATGCTACGACTGCTGCATCTTAACGATCGTCTTCCAAAGCTGTGCTCGTATCGACTCCTCCCACGGACATCGCCAGCTTCGGCCACCATCCCGGCCACGGCTATTTGGCCGGATCTATGTATCTTGCATCGACGAGCGACGACACCTCTGGCTCTTAAGCCCATGCGAAAGCGGCAGCTAATCTCTTTGATTTCAATAGCAATCTTCTCCTGTATCAGAGGATGCTTGCATAGCATTAGGAAGACCAAGGTTCTTCTTCACTTCAAGGTTCTTCTTCAGTTGAGCCTCCAGTCCAATGTTCAAAAGCTTCTTGATGTCCCAAAACATATCAACATATCTCTAGAATACCATGGGGTTAAAGTCACCAAAAGCCTTGCTAAAGCGAGTCTCGAACTCATCGGAGCCCAAGAGAGCGTCTAGCTCAGCATCGAACTCCACTTTGAAGATCGTATCTATAGTCGATCTCATCAGAAGATCTTGCACATCTATTACTGCTGCAACATTCACAACATCAGAGATCTTTCTTGCTAGCTTTGTTGTCTTTCTTTTGAACACAACGCTATAGAAATCTCGAAGAGCTTTGGTCGATAACTCACAGCTTGCAAGCTTTCTTCGGTGGCACCACTTCTCGCCATCCCCTGTAAAGATTCCATCACCAAAAGGATCCTTCAGTATGCGATAATTGTACTGACCCTTGCGGTATTTGGAAAAGTTAGACTTGAGAATATGCTCAATGTTAGCAGGATCAGCAGTAAAGATCTCACCGTGGGAAGGCTTGATCAGCCTTCTGAATTAACTCCCAGTAGAGAAGAAGGAAAAGGAAATGATGTCCACAACATGGAGAATGATCGCTGCAAATGCTATGGAGAGAAAAGAGAAGGCGAGCAAGCCTAGTTTCAAAGTCAACTCTAGTAGCTGGAGAGCCATAAAAGTGGCTGCGGTGCAGGATTTCCCTTAAGGAGCTAAGCTCACCAAACCAACTTGATTCCCTGGGGGGCAGACCACCAGCGGGCGGAAGCATTCAAGTCCGCAGAAGAAAAATAAGGGTGCTGCAAGAGCAAGTACGCTGCACTTAAGACTTTTTCTTTTATTGATGCTTAAAAATGTCACGCAGGGAAGATCGACTCTGTATCGGCATTCAAGACCAACCTCGCGTTTAGCATCTCAAAAGCCCGATGTACCATTAGCACTGAAGACCGGTGTACCACTGGATCCAAAAAGCCCAACTCCGCGTCGGCACCCAAGCCCGACTCCGCGTCGACACTCAAGCCCGAGTCTCCCCTCGGCACCTAAGCTCGACTCTGCGTCGGTACTCAAGCCCGAGTCTCCCCTCGGCACTCAAGCCCAGCTCCACGTCGGCACTCAAGCTCGACTCCGCGTCGGCACTCAAGCTCGAGTCTTCCCTCGGCACCTAAGCCCGACTCCACGTCGGTACTCAAGCCCGAGTCTCCCCTCAGCACCTAAGCCCGACTCCGCATCGGCACTCAAGCCTGAGTCTCCCCTCGGCACTCAAGCCTGGCTCCACGTTGGCACTCAAGCTCGACTCCGCGTCGGCACTTGTTGATCCATTTATTGATTTTGATGATTAATAAAGGAATTGAGTATATTTATTTGATTACTAATGGATTTTATAAGTGTTTCAGGACTTAAATTTATTTGATCAATTTAAAGGAATTAAGAAATGAATTTTGAATCAAATACAAATCAGAGATTTCAAAGTTTCAGAGCTTGGAGTCGACACCTAGAAAACCTGGAGCCGACCCCATGGCCAATTCAATTTTAATCTGATTTTTGATACATCTGGAGCCGACACCTAGAGTTTCGAGCCAACACCTAGAGTTTCGGAGTCGACACTTACAGTGTCTGGAGCCGACTCCGATGCAGGGACAGAACGTTGATTTTTTGAGCATCCTGGAGCCGACACCTACAGTTTTGGGAGCCGACACCTGACGATGGCGAGCCAACACTTACTTTTTCGGAGCCGACTCCTCAACGAACTCGAAAATTTCTATTTTTGGTAAAACGATCTGGAGCCGACACCTGAAAAGTTGGAGCCGACTCCAACCTGACTGGGATAAAATTTAAAATGCCAGATCAGCTCTAACGGTAATATTTCATTTTACCTAATTTCTAACGGATATATTTTGTTCAGGTACACTCCAACGGCTAGTTTCATCCCAAAAATGGATTGAAGAAAATCTATAAAAAGGGGAAAAAACACCCGTTTTGAAGAAGAAAGAGAAAAAAAGGGACGGAAAAAAGAAATATTTCAAATCAAAAATCCGAGAAACCTGAGCCTGAATCCAAGAGAAAACCTTCAAACTCAAATCCTTCCACTCCAAAAAGCTCAAAGAGGAATCCAAGGCGCCCAAATCAAAAATCGGTGGATTTCCCAAATTGAAGAAAAAGCTCGTTTCTTCCATTTCCAATCTTCTCAACTGCAACGACTGTGAGGAATTAAAGCTGAGGCTTGATTCATCATTCCAAAGGGAGAGAAGAAAAGAAGAAAAGAAGAAAAGCTCAAAGCCAAACAACTTCAAATCAGGCTTTTCTAAACTTGTTTTCTTATTTTGAATATTTGCTCATTGAGGAGCTGTGTATCTTTGAAAAACTATATTCTTTTTTGTGCCTAGTTCAATCAAAGGGATTGAACTAGTGGAGGTTGTATACCTCGGGTCAAGCTAGATTAGCTTGAGTTTAGGGTTGTGTGCTGGTGAGCCCGAAAAACCGGCTGGGTTCGTTGTGATCCCGGGTAAAACAACAAGTTTGGGTTGTGAGCTTGTAAAACAACTCGGCTGTAATCGAGGAGATTATAGTGTGGACCCAAGTGGATCTTGGGAGTGGACGTAGGTGTTGGATACACCGAACCACTATAAAATCTTTGTGTTTGCCGTGCTTCTATTGTCTCTATCTCTATCTCTATCTCATTGATTGTGCTTTATATTTGCATTGCATTACTTTCATTCATCTTAAGCAAACAATTTTTTTTAGAGGTTAAATTTTTTAAAGAACCCAATTCACCCCCCCCCCCTCTTGGGTTGTCATCTGGGCCAACATTGGTATCAGAGCAAGTGCTCATTAGATTTTGATCACACGATCAAGAGCTAAAGATCCAAATGGCAGCTCATGTTGGATCATTTGCCGAAGGTCATTCTACGAATAGACCTTCCCTATTTAATGGTTCCAACTATTCATATTGGAAAGCAAGAATGAGGATATTCATTCAAGCTTCTGATTATGAATTATGGGGTGTTATAATTAATGGACCTAGTATACCCACACATATTGTTAATGGCACTATTGTTCCTAAACCCGAAAGGGATTGGAATGATAATGATAGGAAAATGGCACAGCTCAATGCTAAGGCCATGAATGTCTTGTATTGCTCTTTAGATGCTAATGAATTTAATAGAATCTCCACATGTAATTCCGCAAAGGAGATTTGGGATAGATTAGAGGTTATCCATGAGGGTACCAATCAAGTTAAAGAATCTAAGATCAATATTCTAGTGCACAAATATGAATTATTTAGCATGGAACAAACTGAAACTATAGCATGCATGTACACTAGATTTACTGATATTGTCAATGGTTTGAAAAGTTTAGGCAAAACATATTCTAACTCTGAACTTGTTCGTAAAATTCTCATGTCACTTCCAAGAACGTGGAAGCGAAGGTGACAGCAATCCAAGAAGCAAAGGACCTCAATACCTTACCCTTAGAGGAGCTTCTAGATCCCTAATGACCCATGAATTGACCATGAAGCAGCACATGGAAGAGGATGTGAAAAAGAAAAAGACCATAGCTCATAAGGCTGCTGAAAGTGAGGAGAGCTGTAGTGAAAATGATGATGATGATGATGATACAGCTCTTCTAGCAAGAAAATTCAAAAGATTCATGAGGAGAAAGAACCCTTCCACAAAAAAATTTGAAACTAAGATGGAAGGAGAAAAAGAAAAAGATAAGGACAAGGACAAAGAGAATGAGCCCTTGATTTGCTATGAATGTAAGAAACCGGGGCATTATAGATATGATTGTCCTCAACTGAAAAAGACTTTCAAGAAGAAGAAGAAAGCCTATGTTGCAACCTGGAGTGATAGTGATGAATCTTCTTCAGGGAAGATCAAAAGGAAGTTGCAAACATTTGCTTTATGGCAAATGACGACAGTGAGGTAAGTTCCGAAAATCCTTGTGATGACTTTGCTTTTGATGAACTGTTTGATGCTTTTAATGAACTTGTTGGTGATTTCAAAGTTTTGAAAAAGAAATATAAGTTTTTGAAAAACGAAAATTTAACTTTCATTAAAGAAAAAGAAAATCTTAATAATGAAACTAAATTGCTGAAATCTAAAATGAAAATCTGTCAAAAGAAAAAGAATCAATTTCCAATGAAAATGATAAACTAAAGAAGGAAGTTGATAAATATAAAAATATTGTTGATAAATTCACTTATAGTTCTGAAAAACTTAATTATTGTTAAGTAATCAAAGAGCTGTATATGATAAGGCTGGTTTAGGTTATAGACCTAACTTAAAGCAAAAATTTGTCAAAAACTTTTTTAAAAAGGAACAAAACAATGATAATGTTACATGTCATTACTGTAACAAAAAGGGACATAAAGTTTTTGAATGCAATTTTAAGGAAATTGATAAGAAGTTAAATAATAAAGGAAAGAAGATATGGGTTCCCAAAGGAACAGTCTTTTATGCTACTAACCATGAAGGACCCAAGAAGGCTTGGGTACCAAATATAAAACTTAATTATTTTTGCAGGAGTGTCTTGCGGCCAAAAGATCAAAGCGAAAGTGGTATCTCGATAGCGGCTGCTCAAGGCACATGACGGGTGACAAGAATCAATTCATCACCCTTGAAAGCAAAAGAGGAGGAGTAGTTACATTTGGTGATAATGGCAAAGGCCAAATCTTGGGGTTTGGTAACATTCAAATAACT